>JAUDYJ010000007.1:2895438-3222938 GCA_030761175.1 Masticophis lateralis | reverse complement strand
CACTGAACCCCATCCAGATGTGGCCTCCTCCTTTTCTGCACTGCACTGGTCCGTCTACTTCCCTTTGGAGCTGGTGGGGGAAAAAAAACATTTTCCATGGATCATTCCCTGAAATTTCACCAAACCTCACCCAGCAGCAGAAATGGTATTCAGCCGGTTTGGATTGGTACACCTGCACCATTAGTGGAAATCACAGATGGTTAGGGTTAGGCTGACTACCCACAATTTCTGCTACCGGTGAGGGTAAACCAATCCAAACCGGCTGAATACCACCCTAACCCTAACCATCCGCGATTTCAGCTACCAGTTTGGATGAACTGGTATGAACTGGCTGAATACCACTCTAACCCTAACCACCCGTGATTTCCACTACCGGTTCGGATGAACCAGTCCAAAACGGCTGAATACCATCTTAACCCTAACTAACCGCAATTTCTGATACCGGTCCGAGTGAACTGATCCAAACCGGCTAAATACCACCCTAATCCTAACCACCCACGATTTCCGCTACCAGTTTGGGTGAACTGGTATGAAGTGGCTGAATCCCACCCTAACTCTAACCACCCGTGATTTCCACTCCGGTTCGGGTGAACCAGTCCAAACCGGCTGAATACCATCTTAACCCTAACTAACCGCAATTTCTGATACCGGTTCGAGTGAACTGATCCAAACCGGCTGAATACCACCCTAACCCTAACCACCCGCGATTCCGCTACCAGTTTGGGTGAACTGGTATGAAGCGGCTGAATACCACTCTAACCCTAACCACCTGTGATTTCCACTACCAGTTCGGGTGAACCAGTCCAAACCGGCTGAATACCTCGCCCACCATACCCACCCGCCACGGCTCTATACAATCCTATTTAGGCACATTTTTGAGGCCGGACGCCTGCACAGAAGGCACACGCACGAGCGAAGTGCATGTGCGGAAGGCAGGCGCACCTGCACAAGGCGAGTGTCCATGCGCGTTGAACCAGTAGTAACATAATTTGAAATCCACCGCCGCCCAGCAGCGTTATCCAAACTGTGAACCAGCTTCATTGGTCATCGCAGCTGCCATCAAGCCACCCTTGTGCTCTGTTTGGCCGGAGATCTCTTTTCATGGAGCATTTGCGATCTATACACGACAAATCCTTTTTCTCGGTAGGGGAGGTAGCTTCAGCGAGCTAAATAAATGTGCCTTGTCATTGTCCGCATCGATTATTGCAATGCTCTACTCACTGGTTTCCCGCAATGTTATCCTTCACGGGCTCAGGCTGGTGGGAAAAGTCCACTCTATCTATCTCGATCCAATTAGAGAAGTTTAATAACATCACGGTGTTTTTAATGAAACTTCACTGGCCTCATTGCCCAGCGATGGACTACTCCATGGTGCTGACAATGATTGACTTAGCCCCTGGTCTTTCTGAGCATGGAGCGGTTTATTAGAATGGGCATTGACCTCACCGCCGTGTTTTTAATTTGGCTCTCTCTGAGTAGATTGATGTTAATCCTGCCTATGAACTGCACAATAACTCACTTCCAAGTGCCTCCTCTTCCTAGCCTTGATCTTCCAAAGTACTTACTGCTTTTATTTTATCTGGCATTTATTCCCTGGTTAAAAGCAGACTCTATCATGTGCCCATTGTCTTCGGCTACCCATCATTTTTAGGCTGTTTCACACCAATTCATAGATTGGAATTCCTGGATGAACTATTATTCCGGGGTTTAGAAATAGAATAATAGAGTTAGATGGGACCTTGGAGGCCTTCTTCTACACCACTTCAGAAAAATGGTTATCCAACATCCTCTTAAAAACTTCCAGTGTTGGAGCATTCACAACTTCTGGTGGCAAGTTGTTCCACTGATTAATTGTTCTCACGGTCAGGAAATTTCTCCTTAGTTCTAGGTTGCTTTTCTCCTTGATGAGTTTCCATCTGTTGCTTCTTGTCCTGCCCTCAGGGGCTTTGGAGAATAGCTTGACTCCCACTTCTTTGTGGCAACCCCTGAGATATTGGAACACCACTATCATGTCTCCTCTAGCCCTTCTTTTCATTAAATTAGAAAGATTAGGGTTGATATGATAGCGTTGTTCCGATATCTCAGGGGTTGCCACAAAGAAGAAGGAATCAAGCTTTTCTCCGAAGAGATGCTACCAAGTTCAGCTGCAGGACAGGAGGGGTGACCTTGGCAAGGCTCTTAGAATAAATAACAGGAAGATATGCAGCTGGCGGGCAACACCACTTTTATTCCTGCCAATTAATGGTGCCGTAAAACATCTGAGAAGCCGAAACGTCTTTTTGTGTGTGTGCGTTGCGCAGATGCGCGATTGAAAGCAAGACTCAGAGATCAAAAAAGATCCTGAAGATTCTTTTTGGGTTTTGCTCTATCAAGTCAAGTAGAACACAATGATTCCTTTATTCACGCTGATTTTCATTGAAATGCAGCCAGCAAACGAGCTGGCATCTGGACCATTGTTGCCCGTCTGCTGCTTTTCGGTGGTGAAAGATTTTGCTGACTGAAATTTCCATTTCATTGAGCGCAGAGTCTCCGGAGACGCGGAGAGAATCTGTGAGGCTGGGAAAGTGTCAGACACAACTAGGTGCGTCATTTGTTCGCCTTGTGGAAAGCCGGATGCAAGCCACCGTTTTTGTTTCATAACTTTACCATAGCTATTTTCACCCCACCCTACCGCCTTGACTATTTTCACTCATGGACATACATTTTATTTATTTTTATTTATTTTATTCGGCTTATAGGTCGCCCTATCTCCCAATGGACTCAGGGCGGCTCACCATAATAAAATGCACAAGCCACAATACAAAGTTAAAATCTAAAACCTAATAAAATTTAAAACCCTTAAAACCCCATCAGTCCAGGTCGGGGAATTTGAATAACCAAGTTTTTAATTTGCAGCGGAAGGTGCGAAGGTCAGGAGCCAACCGGAGCTCCAAGGGGAGTTGATTCCAGAGAGTGGGCGCGCCCACAGAGAAGGCTCTACCCCTGGGAGCTACTAGCCGACACTGTCTAGCCGACGGCACCCTGAGCAAGCCCTCTCTATGGGCGCAGACCGGGCGATGGGGTGTCATTGCTGGCTGCAGGTGGTCTGCCAAATATCCTGGGCCTAAGCCAGGTACGACTTTATAGGTCATCACCAGCACCTTGAATCTCACCCGGAGGGTAACCGGTAACCAATGCAAGTCGCGCAGGAGGGGTGTAACATGGGAGTATCGGAACTCTCCCATCACAACCTGCGCGGCTACATTTTGCACCAGCTGAAGCCTCCGAATGGCCCTCAAGGGCAGCTCCATGTAGAGAGTGTTACGGTAGTCAATACGTGAGGTGACTAGCGCATGAGTCACTGTGCCTATATATGAATCACTGTGCATATATATATAAAGTTTCAAGAGAGAGACCAGCAACCTGTGTAAAAGACGTCTCTTGTGTGATATTTAGGTCGTTGTGTTTATTAAGACAGTGTGATGACCCGAGGCAAGGCACGGAGGCTGTTGTGGTCCGCCAGCAGCCTGCGGACCTGGCAGCGGAGTCGGACAGTGAAGAGGCTGGGGAGGACCGTGGACCAGTCCTGGAGGCTGGGGAAGGCCCGGACGAGGGCTCTGCGTCAGAGGCAGAGATGTGGCCAGGGCCATCTGGGAGTGAGGCATGGACTCCGGAGCCTCCAGAGGCAAATAGCAGAGAGGCAGAGGAACAGGAGGAGCCTGTTCCTAGTGCGCACATGCTCAGAGCTGCCAGAAGGCAAGAGCAAAAAGGAAGACTTGGGAGTAAGGCCAGGAGAAGATTGGCCCCTGCCAAAAGGTTTAAAAGAGCAGCAAAGGCTCTTGGGCTCTTTGTAGGAAAGCAACATTGCTACATTTGTTTCTTGTCAGTGTCTCTTGCTTCTGAACTTCGTAGGGTTTTGCCAAGAAAAGCCTTTGGTGATGATAAGGCTGAAGGACTGTTTATAAAGGATTTGTTTTGGACTTGATTTGAACTAAGCTGAGAATGAAGTAATTCTCAGCTGTTCTAATAAAATAAGTTTGTTTAGGATTGATTGTGACTGCTAATAACTACTTGGGTCTAGATCACAACAGAGGCAACACAGCCAGGTGATAATTCAAACTCCCCTTTATTGCTCCAACTTTCCTCCAAACATCCCCACGTTTATGGCATGTCCCAGGGCAAAGTGGTCACGCATACTTCCAGCAGCCTCTGGCTCTGAGTAGTCCAACAAAACGCCATCAGCATGACGGCTTCAAGGCCAGAAGTCCAATGAGGCAAAGAAACAAGGCAGTAACAAGGCAAGGAGTCCAGCAAACTCCAGACATTTTTTAAAAAAAAAATTGATTTATTTGCCTCCCTTCTCCGGAGACTCAGGGTGGCTTACAATATGTTAAGCAATAGCCTTCATACTTTTGTATATTTTACAAAGTCAGCTTATAGATCAAATAAAGATCCATGTTCCACCCTACCTATGGAAGAGCAACAAAGGTTAAGAACTGCACCCAACAATCTGGGCAGGGATGATTAATTTCCACGTTATGCATCAGTCACAGCTGTCCACTATGATTACCGACAGTCCAATTATTCCATCCTACACATCCACCAACCTAAATTTGTTTGGGAGGCAGAGGTCTTTCAACAGGCACGTTAATCACCGATGATTCCCTAATTAAAGAAGCCCGGGGTGTGTGAAAAATAATAATTTCCTTGCCTTTCAAAAGCCAACTGTCGCTGTAGGAAAACTGTCCACCTCGACAAAGATAGGAGCCGCCTGAAAAACCCAAATATGGAAAGATGAGGGGGAGAGCAAGAAGAAAGAACTTTACCATCCTTGGTTGATTGTCACCTGCCAAGCATTAAGCAACCAGAGTCAGATGTGAATAGTCATCTGCAGACGCTTCATTGTTAGGACTCCTATATTACAAGAATCTCACCAACTGTGAATGGTCAGGTCAGGCCTGGGCCATTTTCTGCAGTGTAAGGACTCTAAGCTGTCTGTTTTGGCCTGTCAGCTGCCAGCCCCTCCAGCAGCTGAATCAGAGGAGGAGGCGTAAGGGTTTTTTTTGTTTTTTTTAAATTTGATTTATATGCCGCCCTTATCCGGAGACACAGGGTGGCTTACAATGCGTTAAGCAATAGCCTTCATATTTTTGTATATTTTGTACAAAGTCAGCTTATTGCCCCCACAAACTGGGTCCTCATTTCACCTACCTTAGAAAGGATGGAAGGCTGAGTCAACCTTGAGCCTGGTGGGATTTGAACTTGCAGTAATTGCAGGCAGCTGAATGTTAATAGCAGTTAATAACACTGCTTTAGTCTGCTGAGCCACCAGAGCTCCTGGTTAGCATCAAGGCAAGTTGAGAGCTCCGAGGAGGAAGAGGGAATGGAGCTGGCAGAGAAAGAGAGAGAGACAGAGGTGGAGGCTGGGCCATCCGTCAGCCCTCAGATGGAGAGTCAACAGCCCCCAGGTCTGGAAGTGGCTGATGAGGAAGAGGAGGAACAGCTGGGTCCAGTGCCTGATGCACAGAAGGCAGAGGAGAGGAGAGCAGTGGAAATCTATGGGACGGTCCTTGGGATAGAAGAGCCACTGAAATTGGGTATGTTTAGTTTAATGAAAAGAAGGATTAGGGGTGACATGATAGCAATGTTTCAATATCTCAGGGGTTGCCCCAAAGAAGAGGGCGTCAAGCTATTCTCCAAAGCATCAGAAGGCAGGACAAGAAGCAACGGATGGAAACTCATCAAGGAGAGAAGCAACCTAGAACTAAGGAAAAAATTCCTGACAGTGAGAACAATTAATCAGTGGAACAACTTGCCTCCAGGAGTTGCGAATGCTCCAACACTGGAAGTGTTTAAGAACAAATTGGACTACCATTTGTCTGATGTGGTGTAGGGTTTCCTGCCTAAGCAGGGGGTTGGACTAGAAGACCTCCAAGGTCCCTTTCAGCTCTGGTATTCTGTTATTCTTTTTTCAACTCAGGAGTCCTCTGATGAACATATAATCAGCCACAGTTCTCAGCAGCCTTCCCGAGGGGACCACATTTCTAAAACATTAAATGGCTGCGCAGTTAAAAGCTGGCATCATCTTGATTAAAATCCCCCTGCCTGATGGTGCATGTTGAGCTCAGTAAATTTAACGTTAAAATCTACTGCCAAAATGAATATTCACTATGAACTTCCAAGCTGACCACGGGGAAGGATTCGCAAGATAAGAATTTGCGTTTCATTCTAACTCGGTTAAATGAGCCTTTTTAACCTCCCCCCCTCTCTCACAGCCACTTAGGGCTTACCTTTGTATTTCCACCTTTCTGATTGGTAAAGAAACATTCATAATTTCTACAATACTCCAGAATTGATAAAGTTACACAAGACGGTGTTACAAATAAGTCTGAAAACTCACCCAGGGGTATGTCTCAAATGGCTGGTACGTCTTTACATGGAATGCGGTGAATTTTTATTTTAATTATTATCATGCTTTCTGAATCGGCATCCCTTATATATCAATATCTACACACACACACACACACACACACACACACAGAGAGAGAGAGAGAGAGAGAGAGAGAGAGAGAGAGAGAGAGAGAGAGAGAGAGTCACCCAGCTGCTACATACATAGATGGATTCTAACAAAACCTGCTATTTGCATAAAACAAGGATATTTTACAGATGCTTAACAACAGTATCTATCCATCTATCTATTTACTTAGCTAACTAGCTAGCTATCATCTATCTATCTATCTATCATCTATCTATCTATCTATCTATCTATCTATCTATCTATCTATCTATCTCCTGTCTGTCTGTCTGTCTGTCTGTCTGTCTGTCTGTCTATCTATCTATCTATCTATCTATCTATCTATCTATCTATCTATCTATCTATCCATCCATCTATTTATCTAACTAACTAGATAGCTAGTTACCATATCTATCTATCTATCTATCTATCTATCTATCTATCTATCTATCTATCTATCTATCTATCTATCTATCTATCTCCTGTCTGTCTGTCTGGCTGTCTGTCTATCTATCTATCTATCTATCTATCTATCTATCTATCTATCTATCTATCTATCTGCTGTCTGTCTGTCTGTCTGTCTGTCTGTCTGTCTATCTATCTATCTATCCATCTATCTACCTACCTACCTATCTACCTAGCTAGCTATTATCTATCTATCTATCTATCTATCTATCTATCTATCTATCTATCTATCTATCTATCTATCATCTATCTTCTGTCTGTCTATCTACCTACCTAACTACCTACCTACCTACCTACCTACCTACCTACCTATCTATCTCTATCTATCCAAAACACACACAAATATATATAAACCAAGCTTATTTAGGCTATTGTGAGTTTACAGTTCAGCAAGCTACGATTAATCTTAATATACTTTTTTTCTATCATAGCTTAATAGCCCTCTTAGGCGAAAACCCAAATTGATAGAATCTCAGAGCAGACGTAAATATTCCTCTCATTTATTATTTCAAACATGCTTTCTGATTGCTGCAAATGGATTATGCATACCAAATTCCTAAAGGATGAAGAGAAATTACAATTTACGACAAAATCATCACTCCCCACTCCCCGAATGAATTTAAAATTAAATTTTAGTTAATTCTATTTACATAGAAACCAGGAAAGTTTGGCAAAAGTTTGCAATCAATTATGCTAATGAGAATCTGGCCAGAACGTTTTGTTGCTGTGGCCCATAAGCAAACAATTTTTCTGAGTTAAAAAAAAATAGCGTTGAAGGGGTTTTGAGCCATTGCTATTGAGTTCTTTAAATTAATATGTCTGGTCTGATAGAAGTTAGCGCTGCAGGAACTGCATTATTTTACCTAGGCTGAAATTAACATATTTAGGAGGGAAATAATTTTCCTGCAGGGTATCAAATTTTGCACAATCAACTTTTATTTCTCCTTTGTGTTTTGCATCTCTCACCAAACAAAAAGGCTAAACTAACACTCTGTTTGACACTGCAGGCGAGGCCACTGAACGCCTTCAACTGATTATAATTACACATAATTCTGCTGTCTCAACACTGTAGCTGAAGAGAGATTTCTAACTCCTTAGTTCGAATCCTCGCTTAATTCATGCGTACCAAAGCTAGGCGGGAAGACAGGTAGTCAATGCGATTTCGAAGTCTCCAGCGAAGAAAATTCCTTCACCTTTCACAAGATGCTCCACTCTCATCTCTTTAACAGGTATCTCAACAGATTAACCGAGTTGGAGGGGGCCTTAGAGGTCATCTAGTCTAACCCAACCTCCCAAGCAGGAGACCCTACACCCATGATGGAAAACCAGGTGGCACATATCGGTGGGCGCGCAAGCTCAGCTCCGGCGTCTATGAGCACACCGGCCAGCTGATATTTGGGCCTTCTGGGCCCACTGGAAGTTAGCAAACGGGCCATTTCTGGCCTCCGGAGGTCCTCCGGGCAACTGGGGAAGGCCGTTTTCGCCCTCCCCAGGCTCCTAGAAAGGCTCTGGAGCCTGGTGAGAAAGAAAAATGGGCCTACTGGGCCATCGTGTGCCAGGAGCGGGGGGAGGGGGTCATGCACGCATGTGTGGAGGTGAGGCACATAGAATTATGGGTAAGGCCCCATGTGCGCAACCCCCTGCCCCCACTTCTGGCACTCAATGACAAAAAGGTAAGCCATCACTGCCCTACAGATAGATAAATATATTAATAGAAAAGTAAGAACTGTGGGAGAAATGGCACAATAAATGAAATGATAACATTAAGATATGATAAATATAGGAGGAGTAAGAAGAAGACACAAAACATGTACTCAGATGATACACTGCATGATTGATTATGTATTGCGTCGTTGTTTGTCTATAAAATAAAATAAAAACTTTTTAAAAATAAAATAAAAAAGAAAGAAAGAAACTGATAGCCAGAAGATCAAGATTTTGCTGAGAATGTACAGAAAGTTAAATGAAGGAGAGTGTCACAATGCTCAATGAAACCGTTACAATCATTAAAAAGAAAAAAAAAACTATAAATAAAGATCCATGTTCCACTGTACCTGTGGAAGAGCAGCACCCAACAATCTGGGCAGGGATGATTTATTTCCACATCATGCATCAGTCACAGCTGTCCACTATGATTACCGGTGCTCAATGATTCCATCCTACACACCCATCAACCTAAATTTGTTCTGTTGTTCATTTAGGACTGCCTGTATGGACAGAAACTATAGATATTTCTTTATCGCTTCTGAGATTACCGTATTTTTCGGAGTATAAGACGCACTGGAGTATAAGACGCACCTTAGTTTTTGGGGAGGAAAATAAGAAAAAAGCTGATTGGCAGGTGGATCAGCCTCCTGGAATACTCCCAATCAGCTGTCCCCAGAGCAGTGATGGGTTTCTCCCGGTTCGGCCAAGCCGGTAGCGGTGACGATATGACGTCACCAAACCGATTCTCTTTGTTCAGCAGCTGGCCCCTCTTGCCCCCACCCCTCACATTATTCTTACTTTTTATTTGGCCCCGTCCCCAATCTATTCGCTGCCTCCCAAGTCCCAGCTGATCGACTAGAAGGAAAAAAACTGTTTAAACTCTTGCTGCGGGATTTCAAAGGGCCGCCTTACAGCTGATCTGTGTTAAAAGGCAGTGTGGTGATAGACCGGTGCCTCCAAAAACAGATAGGTAGACCACTGCCTCCAAAAACAAATGAGTAGACAGATGCTTCCAAAAATAAATGAGTAGTCCGGTACAGCTCTGCAAGCAGTTAAAAGCCTGGTAGACTAGTACCTCTGCTAAATCCTAAAGGATTCTCACATGACTATTAAACCATGCCCACAAAATAAGCCATGCCCACAGAACTGGTAGTAAAAAAATTTAGAACCCACCCGTGCCCCAGAGGTGAATTTTAGCAACAGGTTCCTTGGTTGTGAGCTCTGTGCCTTGCTTTTTTTTTCTGCCTCTGAGACTTCTGAAACTCCCTTTCAGAAAAAACTTTATTTTCTGCCTCTGAAAGCCTCTGAAACAGCTTCAGAAAAAAAGCCTCTGAAGCTCTGTTTGGAGGCTTTTTTTCTGAAGCTTTTTTTCTGATGCTTTTTTCAGTCTCTGAAACCTCTATTTGAGAAGCTGGGTGGGGCTACATTTGGAGTATAAGACACATCCAGATTTTCACCCTCTTTTTGGGGGGGAAAAGGTGTGTCTTATACTCCGAAAAATATGGTATATAGAGAACCGCCAACCGTAAAGATTGTGACAGATGGAGAAGCTGCCCCTCGATATTTCACATTTCACATTCTAGAATTCTAGATGTGCCAGTTCCTAATAATTCGTCAATGAGAGCCTCTCCCCAGCCACGGGGGACAGGGGGGTGATTTCTTTTTTTATTGAAAAAGTTTTACAATACAAATTTTATCATTTCTCCCCCCCCATTTCCCCCCCTCCCCCCAACCCCCCCTCCCTTCCCCCCCTCGGCTTCCCTTACAAAAAAAATATATTGTTCTTATATGTCTACCAACATTAAACAGAAATAAAGGTGAAATCCAAATAACATATCAAATATTTTTGACATTGAACGTTAATTAATCCCCCTTATTACATAATAAAATCCCCAAATTACTTATCCCAAACATTAACTAATCCCTATATAACATATACATTATAATATTCCAGCATCATCATCATATATAAAATAAGATTATTCCGTATATATAAAATAGAATTATTCTATCAAATATATGCTGTAATTTATCAATTCTAATGTGTCAATCACAATTCCACATCTTCATTTGCCTCCTTCTTCAATAGGGGGGTGATTTCTTAATGAAGTGCACCGATCATTGTTCAATTCCAGAGTTCTGCCAGACCATAATGAATGCAAGAAGTCAAGCACCTTTCATTGATTCCGTCAGACGTAGAGAGATTTATAAGTCAGCACCGTTGACCTCTCCTCAGTTTCCTTGGCCAACTTCCACATCGGAGTCTGTTGGTTGAACCTTCCTTATGGGACACGTATAAAGGGTTCAGGAGATACCTCAGATCTTTAGGTAAGCCAAATCAGCCACCTATTGATAGAGGAGAAGGTGTGTAGCATGGGGTTGAAATGAAGGGAGTACTTGGTGCAGTTTAAGCTTGGAGGCTTTCTTGCAGATGATTCATCACCCAAACTAGATAGCATCATCAGGGTTATTGATGTTAACGGGGTGGGGTGAAGTGGGGTGGGGGGGTGGAAGGGAAGAGAAGAGAAAAGAAGGGAAGGGAAGGGAAGGGGAGAAGAGAAGAGAAGAGAAGAGAAGAGAAGAGAAGAGAAGAGAAGAGAAGAGAAGAGAAGGGAGAAGGAAGGAAGGAAAGGAAAGGAAAGGAAAGGAGAGGAGAGGAGAGGGGAGGGGAGGGGAGGGGAGGGGAGGGGAGAGGAGAAGAGAAGAGAAGAGAAGAGAAGGGAAGGGAAGGGAAGGGAAGGGAAGGGAAGGGAAGGGAAGGGAAGGGAAGGGAAGGGAAGGGAAGGGGAGAGGAGAAGAGAAGAGAAGGGAAGGGAAGGGAAGGGAAGGGAAGGGAAGGGAAGGGAAGGGAAGGGAAGGGAAGGGGAGAAGAGAAGAGAAGAGGAGGGGAGGGCAGGGGAGGGCAGGGGAGGGGAGGGGAGGGGAGGGGAGAAGAGAAGGGAAGGGAAAGGAGAAGGAAGGAACGGAAGAGAGGCAGTTGAAAAAAGCTCCTTGATTTGCATGACTCTCAAAAGCAAAATTTATTTATTCATTCATTCATTCATTCATTCATTCATTCATTCAATTTATAAGCCGCCCTTCTCCAGAGACTCAGGGCTGCTTACAATGCGTTAAGCAATAGCCTTCATACTTTTGTATATACCTGCTTAGTAGGGCTTTCGCCCCCCCCCCCAAGTGGTGTTCTTTTTTATACAAAGTCAGCTTATTGCCCCCACAATCCGGGTCCTCGTTTTACCTACCTCAAAAGGATGGAAGGCTGAGTCAACCCTTGTCACTGCGTTTTTATATTTACCAGCAGAGCTAATATTTCTGGACTATCAGACTGACCGTAGTCATACTCCTTATCAGCACCTACAGCACCTACTACGCATGTCATTGCATTCTTTTGTACTTCTTCTAGAAACTTTCCTTTGTTCTCCAGCCAGCTAAGGTCAGGCTGGAGATTCTTTGCCAACATGTAATCTGTTTTAGATAGTGAGATGTTTTTATTTTCTTACAATAAATATGAGTTTAATTAGATGTTTCTTCGGTCTCATTGATCAAAGTATGCAACAGGATAAAAGCCACGATCCAACTCAAAATGAGGGCAATTACCCCACGCAAGGTAACGGGGCTGATTGCCGCTCTGACAATGGCAGCAGGAGGATGGTTAATTTATGGCTATTCCTGACTTGTTACTTTTGATCATGACCGTCTAGGCTAATTAGACAGATAGTTGATTTAGTGACTGCGGAACACTAAACAATTAACTTCTAAGATGCCGAGAAAGAAGAAAAAAGGAAAAATGAAGGAAAAGGGCAAAATGAAGCCCTTCTTATCTTTTTCAGATAAGGATGAAATGGAAAGATCTTCCAGATTTCATCCTCTGGCATCTGCCACTCAGTTAGAAGCAGGAGAAGAACAAACGAAACTTAGAGTTCTCTCTACAAATGATTTGATCTCTTTCGATCCACTGGCACCAGTCATTCAGCTGGAAGAAAAAGAAACCGTGGGAGAAGCAGAAGACTCAGAGAAGATACTCTTAACAAAGCTTCAGGAGGAAAATAACAGAAAAGCTGCTTTTGAAGGTGAAGTACTACGACCGAGGTCAGTAACTCAACCTTCTACTTATGCATGCTCTCAAACTTCTGATTTTGAAATGCTTGGGGCCAAGCCAAAATTTCCACAAACGGCAAAGCCTTTTTCCTCCCACGCAGAGGGAGAAACATTTTATTATTCCTCTCAAACCTTCAGGGTCACTCCTCATGAGCAAGCTATAAGAAACTATCGTGACCAGATAGAAATTTTTGAACGTGAGCTATCTGAGGCAAAAATGGCTTTATCTAGGCTTGAGCCAGATAAGAGAGAATCCCACGTTCATGAAATCTCAAAAGCCGCCATTTTGCCTTCTTCTCTCTCAGAGCCAAAGACACACCCCCTGGTGGATACTGTGTCAGGCAAATCAGAACAGAGAGTTGTGTACACGTCACATGTGCCTAGTAAAGTTGTCTCTTCTCAGATTTCACATGATGTAGATAGAGAAGTAAAACTAACTGAATCAAGCCTGCAAGCTGCAATGCCACAAGTGTCTCCACAGGCTCAATTTTCAACACCCCCTGGTGGTGCTGGGGTCTTTTTAGATGGAACACAACGCTTAATGCAGCAAAGGCAAATGACTGCATCTCCAGCAGGTCATTTTAATATTGCAGCTCAGATGCCACAAGTACAAGCTCATGCACACGTGTCTCCAGCTGTGCAACCAGGGCCAGCCCCTGGTCCACCTCCAGCACAACAAGTGCCTTTGCCCCCACAGCCAGCACCTCAAATGCCTATTCCTCAACAGGCATACTCTGTTGCTCCACTGGCTGGTGAGTCAAAATTAAAGATGTCAGGGCAGAATTACAAGGCCTGGGTCAGTGAGGTTGGACTTTTGCTACGCAGAGAAGGCACACATCGTATGGTGTTTAACCCTCCTGTCCAACCATGGACACCTGAAATAAGAGACTTAGAGACTAAAGCCTGCACAACATTATTGATGTCCATGGATACTGAACTGCAGGTTACTTTTCCGCCTGATGCAACAGCCCAACAAATTTGGGTCCAATTAGAAAATTGCTACAGGCCTGTCTCAATTGAGTCTTCATGTTTGCTCATGTCTGAATTCCATGGTTCGAAATTGAAACCTGGTGAACAAATTGGAGGACATTTGACCAAACTGAAAGGTATGAGGAAAGAATTGAGAGAAAGGGGCTATCTTATTGAAGATATTCAAATGATTAGTATTATCATTAACTCTTTGAACTATGAATGGAAAGATGCCATTACAAAGATTAACCAAGTGCCTATTGCTCAACGCACAGTGGACAATATATGCAGACTCTTAATTGAAGAGGAGGCACTGATGTTAGCCACACCACATTTGAGAGGACCACCCGCATCAAGAGCTCCAGCTAGGCGTCCCTTCCGAGGAAGGACCTATGCTCCAAGGATGCCAAGATGCAACATCTGCAACCGTGTGGGACATGCAACCCGGGATTGTCCCCAACGAGTTCCAGCTCCCGTCACGTACCAGCCCAGAGGAACAGACTCCAGAGGCAGAGGCAGAGGCGGTAGACAAGGTCGTCGTGGTCCAAGGCGTGATTCGCAAGCTCCACTCGCCACATTGGCTTTAACCAACGATCCACAACCTCATCCAGAGTACGACAGACGGCTTTTGTGGACTTTGGACAGTGGTGCAGCTTTCCATGTTACTTATAGAAAAGAACTTTTCACAGAGATGCACGAGCCTGAACCTGAACTACGTGAACTTTATTCTTTTTCCAATCATCCTTGTCAGGTCAAAGGAAAAGGAACTGTTTATGTTGAAGAGCTCAATGCATTCATTCCTGATGTCTGCTACATACCGACAGCAACTTTTAGTTTGCTTAGTCAAGCTCACTTGTCTAGAGTTTTAAAGTTCCAGGTTCACCACCTCGAGAAAGCAAGTTACATAGTTAAAGATGGAGATATTGTTGCTGAAACCATGTTAATTGGTGGTGTTTATTACTTAAAACCAAAAGCTAAACCGCAAGCACAGGCAAGTATACAAATTCCAAAAGAGGAGAGCACAGGCCCAGAGAGAGATGTCCCAGTGAGAGATCCTGTTGCTACTCCGAAGGCTCCTAAAGCCAACAAAAAGAAAATTGAGAAACAGGTTGCTCAGAGCAAGCCTGAGGTTCCTCATAAAACTGTTAATGTTGCAAATTCACTAACTGGTAAACCTTTGCATTCCAGGTGCATCCATAAGTGGCATAGAAGATTGGGACATGCCAGCTTCCGGGTTCTTAGAAAAATGCCGGAGTTCGCAAAAGGTTTGGATCTAAAGGGGTGTAAGGTGTTTCTGGATTGTGCTGTCTGCAAGAAAGCCAAATCCAAAGCAGCAGCCATTCCAAAACGCGCTACACGCCTGTCAACACGCATTTTTGATTTGGTACACACTGACATAGTTGGTCCATTTCCGCCAACAATTGGTGGTAGAAAATATTTTTTAACAATTGTTGATAATTATTCTAGATATGGATATGTATATCCAATGAGAGAAAAATCTGAGACCTTTCAGATCTTTAAAGACTTTGCAGCCCTCGTCTCTACCCAACACGGAGTAAACATCGCCAGAATCCAGAGTGATCGTGGTGCCGAGTTCATGTCTCAGCGTTTCCAGGACTGGATGCGTAAGAATGGAATTCTTCATCAGACTTCGGCTCCTTATACTCCCCCTCATAACGGAGTTGTAGAGAGAAGACAGGGGGTTCTGCAAACCATGATGCGTTGTCTTTTAGAAGATGCCAACCTCAGTAACCCATACTGGGGTGAAGCTCTTAAATATGCAAATTACATCATCAACCGTACTTGGAGCAGTGCGATAAATCAAACTCCTTTCTTCATGATGTATGGCTACAAGCCAGATCTCAAGAACCTCCGTATTTTTGGTTCATACGCCATGGTGAACATTCCCTTAGATCAAAGAAGGAAAGGAGGTCCAGCAGCAAAGAGACTGAGATTTATGGGTTTTGATGACAATTCAAAATGGAGCAAATTTATTGACTCTAATCGTAGACTAGTGACTTCCCAATCTGCTGATTTTGAGGAAGATGCTGACTGGTCCAGGATTCATTCCAATGATCCTGGAGTTTATTTTCCTAAAGATGAAGTTACTGATGCCACGCAGCCTGATGACCAAGATTCACAGGCAAATGTTCCACCCACCAGTTCTTCCCAACATGATGTTCCGTCTTCGCAAGCCGCAGATGCTGATGCTAGCGACGATGATGAAGACGAGGACGAAACGGAAGAAGAATGGACGACTGTTCCGAGGCGTTCCAAGAGAGCCACAAAGGGAATCCCTCCACAGCGATATTCGTGGCAACTGACAAAAGCACCGTTGCCTTTGATTTGTAATGTTACACTTCCTCCCGATAACTTCACACAAATCAAACATCTTCCTGATTCAGAGCAAGAGAAGTGGTATGATGCAATGCAAGCTGAAATGGACAGTCTAAAGAAACTTAAGGTGTTTACACCTGCAAAATCTCCAGCAAAGAAAAAGGTCATTGGCACTCGATGGGTCTATAGAATCAAAAAGAAGCCAAATGGTGAGTCATTGTACAAGGCCAGACTTGTAGCTCAGGGTTTCGCTCAACGTTATCCTGAGGACTACACAAATACCTACTCACCGACAGTCAGAACTGAAAGTGTAAAAATTGCTTTAGCCACTGCAACTATCCTTGGTTTAGAAGTTTTTCAGTTTGATGTTGACACCGCTTATCTACATGCTGACCTAGATGAAGAAATCTACGTGAGAGGTCCTCCAGGATTCCGACAGCAAGAAGGGGATACCTGGTTCCTGAACAAAAGTCTTTATGGTCTGAAACAGTCTGGTTTAATGTGGTACTTATGTCTTACTGACAAACTAAATTCAATGGGCTTTATTAAGTCCGAAACTGATGAGTGCGTGTTCACAAAAAGATCTAACAATGCATATGAGATAGTTCTTGTTTATGTTGATGACATCGTTTACATTGGTCCAAATAAGCAAATGAGTGAGATTTTTGCCAAAGCTTTGCAGAAATACTTCACATTGAAAACTTTAGGTCATATTAGCACTTATTTAGGTGTTCACATTGAAAAAACACAGAAGGGGTTTAGTCTTTCACAAGAAGATAAAATTGAACAAGTTTTACATCATTGCAACATGAAGGATGCTAACACAACAAAGACACCCATGCAAACAGATTTTCACAACTTGACACATGAACCAAGTCCTGAGTTCGAGGATCAAACACTTTATCGTTCAGTTATTGGATCACTGTTATACATTAGTAGTTGGACAAGACCAGACATTGCACTCAGTGTTAATCTCTTGTCTCGACACGTAGGTAAGGCAAAACAGTTTCATTGGTCATGTATTAAGAAATTATTGAAATACCTAAAGCACACTAAACACATGAAGTTATTGTTAGAACCAACACACACTGATTATGCAGAATTAAGTTGTTATGCAGATTCTGATTGGGCAAGTGATAAGAAATCACGTAAAAGTACTTCAGGTTATATAATGTTCTTAAATGGATGTCCTGTTTATTGGCAAGTGCGAAAACAGAATTTTGTTTCTTGTTCTTCTACTGAAGCTGAATATGCTTGTGTTTCAGATGCATGTAATTCTCTAACGTGGTTTGATGCTTTGGTCACAGATATCTGGACACATCCGATCCGACCAATCACAGTGATGGAAGACAATGAATCGGTGGTTTATATTTCTGAATCACATTTCACAGGTTCTAGGTCCAGACACATTGACATCCGTTATAGAAATATCAAACAATTAGTGAAACAAGGTTTTGTAAAATTGCAGTATGTATCTACACATGATCAGATTGCAGACATGCTCAACAAACCGCTTCCAGCAGCTCAACACGAGTATCTGCGTAAGAAGATGTGCCTTATCTGATGATATACCTGATGTTCGCTCAACTGGCAAAAGAAGGGGTGTCACTGCGTTTTTATATTTACCAGCAGAGCTAATATTTCTGGACTATCAGACTGACCGTAGTCATACTCCTTATCAGCACCTACAGCACCTACTACGCATGTCATTGCATTCTTTTGTACTTCTTCTAGAAACTTTCCTTTGTTCTCCAGCCAGCTAAGGTCAGGCTGGAGATTCTTTGCCAACATGTAATCTGTTTTAGATAGTGAGATGTTTTTATTTTCTTACAATAAATATGAGTTTAATTAGATGTTTCTTCGGTCTTATTGATCAAAGTATGCAACAGGATAAAAGCCACGATCCAACTCAAAATGAGGGCAATTACCCCACGCAAGGTAACGGGGCTGATTGCCGCTCTGACAACCCTGAGCCTGGTGAGACTCGAACTCGCAGTAATTGCAGGCAGCTGGTGCTACTTAACAGCACTTTAGTCTGCTGCGCCACCAAAATAGAGGTTGATTGTCTTATGTAAATCGAAAATCATATTTGTGTGTGTGCTTGTGTGCTTGTGTGTGTGTCTTTGAGTCAGTGTTGATTCCTGAGGATTGCCTTTGACAACTTCCCCCAGAGTTTTCTTGGCAAGATTTCAGAAGTGGTTTGCCATTGCTTCTTTCCTGGGGCTGAGAGAGAAGGACTGGCCCAAGATCCCTCAGCTGGCTTTGTTCCTAAGGCTGAATTAGAACTCGCAAGTCTCCCATTTTCTAGCCTGGTCATTTAACCATTTTTTCAGGGGCGTCTTTACTGTATTATACCCGTTATTGTTTTGATTTATTGCATTCTGAATTGCTGTTCACCAATCCAAATCAACAGGATGAGGGCAGCTTCTAAATCCAGTCAAAGGAACCTCCAGGATTTGGGACACCCCAATTCCTACCATGGAAGAATGGTTGCAGAAGCTGATGGAGTTGGCTGAAATGACTACTGAAATGACTACAAAATTGACTACTCTGCTCAAAGGAAATAACACACTTTTGTTTCCACATGGAAACCACTTCTGAACTTCATGCTTGACGTAGAAAAGAATGAAACTTTGATTTTGGGTTTCACAGATTGACTGATAGACTATGGTAGAAATGGCTGGTTGGTACGATTATTGTTGTGGTCCGCCAACAGCCTGCGGAGCTGGCAGTGGAGTTGGACAGTGAGGAGGCTGGGGAGGAACATGGGCCAGTCCTGGAGTCTGGGGAAGGCCCGGATGAGGGCTCTGCGTCGGAGGCAGAGATGGCGCCAGGGCCATCTGGGAGTGATGCGTGGATTCCGGAGCCTCCAGAGTCATACATCAGAGAGGCAGAGGAACAGCGGGAGCCTACTGCGCACATGCACAGAGTTGCCAGAAGGCATGAACAGTTAAAACAAAAGGGGCGACTTGGGAGTAAGGCCTGGAGCTGACTGGCCCCTCCCAGAAGGTTTAAAAGAGAAGCAAAAGCACGTGGGGCCTTTGCAGGAAAGCAACGTTGTTAATTCTGTTCCCAGTCGGCATCTCTGTTTGGACTCCGTGCGGCTTTGCCAAGTAGGTCTTGGCAGCGTGTCAAAGGAGATAAAGGTTGGTGATTATCCCGAAGGACTTCTCCCGAAAGAATTTTTTGCAACTAATTGGGACTCAGCTGTGAATGAACGTAATTCACAGCTGTGGCAATAAAAGAGGTTTTTGGGACTACTTGTGTGTTTTAATGACTCAGGAAGCCTAAATCCCAACAATTATGGTAAAACGAAAACTTGTGATTTTTTTGATAATGCCTTTTTCTACGCCAACAGAGAGAGTTGGAAGTCAAAGTTTCTTTTTCTTTCCCCATCCTTCCTCACTTTTCGTTTCCCTTTTTCCTTTCCCCTCGTTGTCCTCTTATTTGCTTTCGTATTTTGTCTTTTTATAATATTTTATAACTTAATAAAAATGATTTAAAAAGAAAAAGAAAAATGCGGATGAACTTCCAAAGGACACGGCTGCTTTAAAGCTTGGAAGTGAGTTCCTTCATCCCCTCTCACCCACCTTCCATATTTGCACAGCTCTATAAATTATGCAGATGCTGCCTTAAAAATGGCTTTCCTTTGAGAGACAGAACTAACCTTTTTTATTTTTGGCTAAGGCGTGCTAATCTTTACAATGTAGGCGAGGCATCATAAATTAAAATAGTGCATTGTACTATGTTGACCTTTTCAATATTCTGCTAGCTGCACCGTTAAGGTATCCATCTTCCCTTGATTAAAGACTCGGCTCGTCATTGAGAAAGTTAAAAGAAGATTAAAACATTAAAAATGGTGCTGCATTTTTTCCCCCTTCCCCCTTTAACAGACAGGAGTTAACATGTGAATGAGGATGAAAACGTGGGACTCATCACAGTCTTTAAACGTTCTGAACACAATGTGTGCAGTGGTGGTATTTAACCGGTTCAGACCGGTTCAATCAAACCGGTAATGGCCGTCCTATTTAGCCACATTTTCTAAGCCAGGGGTCTGCAACCTTAAACACTCAAAGAGCCATTTGGATCCGTTTCCCACAGAAAAGAAAACACCGGGAGCCACAAAACCCTTCCTGTGCCTGACTATTCCTTGAGCGGCCACAAAACTAGCATATGTAGTTTGTTTGTTTGTTTGTTTGTTTATTTATTTATTTATTTATTGGTTCGATTTATATGCCGCCCTTCTCCGGAGACTCAGGGCAGCTTACAATGCATTAAGCAATAGCCTTCATACTTTTGTATATACCTGCTTAGTAGGGCTTTCGGGCCCCCACAAGCGGTGTTCTTTTTTATACAAAGTCAGCTTATTGCCCCCACAATCTAGGCCCTCATTTTACCTACCTCGGAAGGATGGAAGGCTGAGTCAACCTTAAGCCTGGTGAGAGTTGAACTCGCAGTAATTGTAGGCAGCTGGCAGCTAAATGTAGCTAAGTGCTAATTAACAGCGCTTTAGTCTTTAGTCCGCTGCGCCACGAAGGCTCTTTGAATTAAATGTTCTGTTTTCTTCTGAAACTTTTCTTTTCTTGGATTTATCCATGGTTAGCCTACCAGAGGTTGAAAAGCTCAATAAATCGTGTGCCACATTGGCAGTTGTGATGCCTATTCTGAGTGACAGGGAGCCACAGCAGAGGGGCAAAAGAGCCACATGCAGTTCCAGAGTGGCGGGGTTGCTGACCCCTGTTTTAGAGAGTGGTTGAGGACACCTGGAGATTTGTGCTGTACCATTTCAGACAAATGCTTGTCCAATCTCTTCTCAAAAACTTCCAGTTTTGGAGCATCCATGAGTTCTGAAGTCAAACCGTTAATTGATTCATTGTTCTCACTCTCAGGAAGTTTCTCCTTCGTTCTAAGTTGCTTCTCTCCTTGATGAGTTTCCATCCACTGCTTCTTGTCTTGCCCTCAGGTGCTTTGGAGAATAGCTTGACTCCCTCTTTTTGGGGGCAGCCCCTGAGATATTGGAAGACTGCTATCATGCCTCCCCTACTCCTTCTTTTCATTAAACCAGACATTCCCAAATCTGAAAGGCATTCTCATTCTGAAAAGCTACACCGCTATCCTAGTTTCTTCGCTTTTTTCTAAAAAAAAAAACATAAACAAATGATGGCTTAATAGAAGGATGAGCAGAGGTGCTGCGTTTCTCATTTTTATATCGGTGCTTCTTATGCTAGCCCTTGTCACTTAATTACACGGTAAATACAGCTAGTGACAGTTTAATTATATGATAATAGACACGATGATAACGCTTAAACCGAGAATTATTTCTCTCTTTTGAAAGCGGTGTGGATTAGACGGTAATTATCGCTGGACTTTGGAAGCCTTTCGTGGCATGGCTTGGCTAAGAATTAGAAATTATCTCCCCTCTCTCACTTTTCCATGCATTTCTTTTCTAGATGGTTTACAAAGGGGATGTAAATGACCATCCCAGGCTGCGAGATTCCTCTCTCAGTCTCTTTCTTTATTTTCACATCTAACCTTCCTCCGACTTCAGCTGCGTTTCCCATCCCAGCTTCTCTCTTGTGACCTTGAATGGCAGGAGATGCCATGACAGACTTTGAATGACAGACTTCGCTTCTATGTTGATGAGCGTGAGCAAAGCTGATTAGTTACTGCTTGTCAAAGCATATTTATCTTTATCAACTCGGCTCCGTTTTCCACGTGCTTTCCTTTCTTCGCAGTTTCCTTAGAGAAAACTCAGGACGGTCCGATACAGGTGGTAAAATCCAATTTTTTTTTACTACCGGTTCTGTGGGCGTGGCTGGATAGGCGTGGTGTGGCTTGGTGGGCGTGGCAGGGTGAGGATACTGCAAAATCTCCATTCCCACCCCACTCCTGGGAGAAGGATGCTGCAAAATCGCCATTCCCACTGTACTCCAGGGGAAGGATATTGCAAAATCCCCATTCCCTCCCCACTCCTGGGAGGAGGACATTGCAAAATCTCCATTCCCACCCCACTCTGGGACCAGCCAGAGGTGGTATTTGCCAGTTCTCCAAACTACTCAAAATTTCCGCTACCGGTTCTCCAGAACCTGTCAGAACCTGCAGAATTTCACCCCTGAGTTAAACCTCAACTTACAACTGTTCATTTAGTGACCTTTTCAAAACTTACAACATCCCTGAAAAAAAGTGACACGGCCATTCTCCACTTTTACAACCACTGCAGCATCCCCAGGTTGGATCAAAATTCATACCCTAATTAAATCATGAGCCTCGAACCAAGCTTGAAAAGAAATCCAGTGATTTATTAGGAGCTTCATGTTGGCACATTCCAAGTGAAGCCAACTCTGACTCCACATAATTTACAGCCCAGGCTTGACCCTGTTTTCCCCCTTCTCCCCAGGGTGTGTCATCAATCACATTCGCCAACAGAGCAATTTCGCGGTTTGTAGAAATCACTCCCCTCCGGCCACTGTGGGTAACCTCGGGAGACAGCCTTGACAAAGATATGTCTGGAATGTGTTTTTGTTTTCGGCTGCCATGCAGCTTCGCCATAGCTGTAAATTCATTATCCCATCCCCTTGCCTTGTCTTGACAACTTGAGAGCAGGCCAGGGATGCTTTGAGAATTGACATTGTATTTATGACAGTTGCGGTGCCCCCAGTTTAACGTGATCACCTTTTGATAAGCAAAATCCTCAGGGAAGCCAGATTCGCTTAACAACTGTGTGTTACTAACTTAACAACTCTGGTGATTCATTTAGCAACAGTGGCAAGACATGGGGCAAAACTCACGTTACCAATGTCTCACTTAGCAACAGAAATTCCTGGGCTCAACTGTGCTCATAAATTGAGGAGTGCCTGTAGTCTAATCTTTCCTGGATTTACCGCTTGAAAATGTAGCCAGTCCTTGTGCAAGGATAAGATGTCTGAATTAGTTTTCTTATTCTGTGGGAAAATCTTAAATGTTAAACTTTGTTAAATGTTGGCACATTCCCAAATGAAGCCAACTCTGACTCACGTAATTTACAGCCCCAATCATGGCCTTGTTTGCCCTCTCTCCCCAGGGTGCGTCATCAATCACATTCACCAGCAGTGTGATTTCACAGGTTGTACAGATCACTCCCCTCTGGTTGCTGTGGGTAGACCTGGGAAACAGCCTTGTGAAATATATGTCTGGAATGTGCTCCTTTCTTTGGCTGCCCTACTGCTTCACCGGTTTCCCATCCCCCTTTGCGAGTTGACAAGAGCTGCTTTGATGTGAGAAATTGTGAATTGTAGTTTAAGTTACATTTTGGCTCCTGCGTATCTTGTTATCTACTGGAAGAAAATTATGCATAGGTTTCCCACCGGTGAGAGTAGTTTATTTCTTGGCTTCTTTTTTTAAAGGTTTTCAAAATCAGAAAAGAACCAGAGAATCACATTACATCAGACGGAATTAATTTTGTTTTACTATATTGATGGAAAAGGGATAAATCGTTGATAGATCTATGACTACTGGAAATGCTTATCAGGATAGCTCTGTTTTTATTCAACCAAATGTTTTTAAAACGTTTTTAAAAAGCATCAGAATATTTTTTTTCCTGGCCACCTGAAAAGAGATGGCCAGTTTAAAGGATCAAGGGTATTACCTTCAAATACTTTGTGAAGCATATCAACAGAAAAACAGAGTTGAAAGGGACCTTGGAGGTCTTCTAGTTCAACCCCCTGCTCAGGCAGGATACCCTATACCCATGATGGTGAACCTATGTCATGTGTGCCCCAGGTGGCACGCATAGCCATATCGGTGGGCAACTCTGCCAGTTGATTTTCAGACCTTCTGGGCCCATCAGAAGTAGGGAAACAGGCTGTTTCCTGCCTCCAGAAAACCTCGGGGGAGGAGGGAGGCCGTTTTTCTCTCTCCCCAGCCTCTAGAGCCTTTCTAGGAGTCTGGGGAGGCCGAAAACGGCCTGTCTATCTATCTATCTATCTATCTATCTATCTATCTATCTATCTATCTATCTATCTATCTCTATCAATCTATCTATCTATCTCTATCTATCATCTATCTATATATCAATCTATCATCTATCTATCTCTATCTATCTCTATCTATCTCTATCAATCTATCGATCATCTATCATCTATCTATCTATCTATCTATCTATCTATCTCTATCATCTATCTATCTATCTATCAATCTATCATCTATCTATCTATCTCTATCTATCTATCTATCAATCTATCTATCTATCTCTATCTATCATCTATCTATCTATATATCAATCTATCTATCATCTATCTATCTCTATCTATCTCTATCAATCTATCGATCATCTATCATCTATCTATCTATCTATCTATCTATCATCTATCATCTATCTATCTATCTATCTATCTATCTCTATCTATCTATCTCTATCAATCTATCGATCATCTATCATCTATCTATCTATCAACTATCATCTATCATCTATCATCTATCATCTATCTATCTATCTATCAATCAATCTATCTATCTATCTCTATCTATCTATCTCTATCTATCTATCTCTGTCTATCAATCTATCTATCATCTCTCTCTATCTATCTATCTCTATCTCTATCTATCTATCATCTATCATCTATCTATCTATGGCATTGTGGATAAAATTTACACACATATGGACTCTGTACTACCATATATGAATACAAAATAGAAATTAGGAGGCCAGATACATACTGAAGTGTGAGAAATATTTCCTAGCATGGGGCTGCATTTACGAGATGGAAAGCACCCCAAATTTCATGCAGCAATCTCAACTCTACACTTCCTTTCAGGCAAAGTGCTTAATGCAGCTCTCAACCTTTGAGATCCCTGAGGATCGTGCCCTCAGTGCATGGCTGTAGCATCTTAGTACAAACGGCAGATTTTTTTTTTAAAAAAAAAAAAAATCCCATCCCGATTAATTGCTTTTCTGCTCAGTTTCACTAATGAGGACATTTGCTGAATTACACCACCAGAAGTCCTGCAAAGTCATTTGCAGCTCATTTAGGTCCCCCATTAACCATATTTGCAGCTCCCTTAAATAAGTCGAAAGGAAGACCATATTTTTGCAGCCTTTCGTTTAATAACAGCTTTTCTACAAAATATGGGGTTGCTGTTTGAAAGTCAGTTTTAGAATGAGAAGAAGAAAACCCCCAAACCCTGCGAAACATCAGTTATAGTGTTTTGGGTTTCAAACATAGTTATTTGCGGCATTATTCCTCGGAGACCAGGGAAAATAACATCATGTGAAGGAATGAATTTAAATACACAACCACTGATTTTTCCACTGGTAATGTAATTAAGGCTATAAAACATTTCCCAGAGCAAACAGTTATTGTGGGAGCCCTAGCCTGCACTTCTATCCATCACACGAGATTAAATTTGTCTTGATTCGGCCGAAGAACGATTTGTTTACCAAAGAATTTGGAAGGCAAGGAAGTTTACACCAGGGCACAAATAATTAAATCGCTCAGAACAAACCATTTGCTCCCCACGGAGGGGCGCAATAACAGCAAAATAAATCAGTAGAGAATCAAATCAATTAGATGTGTTTTTTCTGGACTGAGATCAGAGCCAGTTCAGACAGGTTTGTCGGAACTGGTAGCGGAAATAGTAGATGGGCCCATCTACCCTCCCCGGCTCTATGCCATTCTATTTAGGCACATTTTTGAGGCCGAGCATACACACGCATTCCCATTGGCGAACTAGTAGGGAAAGTAAGTGATTATCACCCCTGACCAAGATGGATAGATGTTATTGAAGGGTGATATATTCTTTTTGAGCGGATGAGTTCAAAAATTGGATCGGACCAATTTTACTTTTCAAGTTCGGCTTTTGTGAACTTGTGAGTTGTGATGGTGTCGTCGAGATTTGTTAACGGATCTCTTTTGGGGGAAAGGAACGGCTCCAAACTATTTCACCCCCCTTTTTTTTCAGTCCGCTGGTTGTTTTATTGTTACGAGTGGAGATTATTAAATGATCTGATTATAATCCAATTCGCCCGTCCTTTTCTTCCCAGTGCAAGACACAGAACGAAATTGGAATTACACAATTGCACAATTACTTTCCCTGAATAGAGCAGAGGGCAAAATAAGATCTTGCATTTGGGTTTAGAACGAGGTGTTATTGCTGGAAATATTTTGCAGTGGTACGTTAACCTGGTGCAGGGGAGGGGAAAACTTAGCCTACAAGAGCCGAGGTGGCGCAGTGGTTAGAGTGCTGTACTGCAGCTACTTCAGCTGACTGCTAGTTCAGCAGATCAGCGGATTAAATCTCACCAGCTCAAGGTTGACTCAGCCTCCCATCCTTCCGAGGTGGGTAAAATGAGGACCCAGATTGTCGGGGGCCATATGCTATTTAGTATACTGTCGATTGCTGTAAGCCGCCCAGAGTCCTCGGAGAGTGGGCGGCATAGAAATACGATTAATAAATAAAAAATAATTAATAAAATAAATTAATAATACAAATGTCTGTGATACAATAAATATCTGAATTTTTATTTTCCTTGAACGGTGCTCCAATTAAACCGCTGAATTAAAAAAAAAAACGGCTAACATTCTCCAATGTTCATGCAACATCTAAGAGCTGGGCCGTGCCCAAATTAACATCACACCAATCAAAAGAGCAAAGTAATTTTCACTAGGAGCCGTTTAGCGTTCTCACCTCCAAGCAATTTCACTGCACTATTGCAAAAAAAGAAAAAAGCTTTTTGAAGCAGGAGGCTGCAGTTTTCAATTCCTTGAAAAGAGCTTTTTTTTTTTTTCCGTTAAAAGATTGGCGTTGCTTCAAGGTAGAGCAGTCCAACTTTTCTGGGAAGGGAGGCGATGGTTTTGCGTGAGGAGGCTTATGCAAGCCGCGTACAGCTTCATTTGTGCGAGCAGGCGGTGCATTCATTCACCTCTTGTGTGAATGGGGCAGCGTGCGCCAGTGCCTTGAGTTGGGCTGTGTGTATTTATTTATTTATTTAATTTTGAAATTTATATGCCGCCATTCTCCCTGAGGACTCAGAGCAGCTTACATAAAACAGTCACCAATACAAATCACAATAAATATAATTAAAATAAGATTAAAATCCACAATAACAGCCATTAAAATTATAACACGCGCGCTCATCCACAGCTGGTATGGCCCAGTTCCAAATGGGCCACAGCTCGGTAGTCTTTAAAGATAAAACAAGAAAGTCTTGAAAAAAGCACCTTTGGGACAAACGTGCCCTGGACGGGTGAGAATCTCAACAGACAAACAGCAATAGCACTTAGACTTATATACCGCTTCACGGTGCTTTTACAGCCCTCTTTAAGCGGTTTACAGAGTCAGACTCTTGCCCCCAACAATCTGGCTCCTCATTTTACCCACCTCGGAAAGATGGAAGGCTGAGTCGACCTTGAGCTGGATAAAATTGAGCTGCTGGCAGTCGGCAGACTTGGCCTGCAATGCTGCATTCTAACTACTGGGAAGGAAGGAAGGAAGGAAGGAAGGAAGGAAGGAAGGAAGGAAGGAAGGAAGGAAGGGAGGGAGGGAGAGAGGGAGGGAGGAAAGCTGAGTCAACCTTGATCTGCTCAGGATTGAACTGCTGGCAGTTGGCAGAGTTAGCCTGCAATGCTGCATTCTACCCACTGGGAAGGAAGGAAGGAAGGAAGGAAGGAAGGAAGGAAGGAAGGAAGGAAGGAAGGAAGGAAGGAAGGCTGAGTCAACCTTGATCTGCTCAGGATTGAACTGCTGGCAGTTGGCAGAGTTGGCCTGCAATGCTGCATTCTAACCACTGGGAAGGAAGGAAGGAAGGAAGGAAGGAAGGAAGGAAGGAAGGAAGGAAGGAAGGAAGGAAGGAAGGAAGGAAGGAAGGAAGGAAGGAAGGAAGGGTCAACCTTGAGCTGATCAGGATTGAACGGCTGACAGTCAGCAGAGTTAGCCTGCAATGCTGCATTCTAACTACTGGGAAGGAAGGAAGGAAGGAAGGAAGGAAGGAAGGAAGGAAGGAAGGAAGGAAGGAAGGAAGGAAGGGAGGGAGAGAGGGAGGGAGGAAAGCTGAGTCAACCTTGATCTGCTCAGGATTGAACTGCTGGCAGTTGGCAGAGTTAGCCTGCAATGCTGCATTCTACCCACTGGGAAGGAAGGAAGGAAGGAAGGAAGGAAGGAAGGAAGGAAGGAAGGAAGGAAGGAAGGCTGAGTCAACCTTGATCTGCTCAGGATTGAACTGCTGGCAGTTGGCAGAGTTGGCCTGCAATGCTGCATTCTAACCACTGGGAAGGAAGGAAGGAAGGAAGGAAGGAAGGAAGGAAGGAAGGAAGGAAGGAAGGAAGGAAGGGTCAACCTTGAGCTGATCAGGATTGAACGGCTGACAGTCAGCAGAGTTAGCCTGCAATGCTGCATTCTAACCACTGCACCACCATGGTTCAAAGATTTTACTCCATGGTTAGGCATTTTAGGGATCAGGAGAAAATACGTTTATCCATTTCACAGGAACCAGGTGATTGCTGGCAGTTAAGAAATCCCAACCTTGGTCATCTGTGCGAAATGCAAGCACATACCTCTTTGCATAATTATCCTGCCCTGATGTCAATGGATCTGCTGACCCCTAAATCTTGCCGGGCAGCCCTGCCTTTGCACTGAAGGCCATTTCAGACAGATGACAGACACCCGTTGCTTTCCGAAGGCTCACTTGGAAGGAAACAGGTTAGCAATTTTGCTAAAGAATCTTCGCTTCCGTTTGCTGGAAGAGAACCAGCTTCCTTTACAACAACCTAATTAAAGAGCCACTTGATAGCATCTTCTTCGCAAATGCTCCCTCGGACAGATGAGACGGCTTTTAGGCAATCAGCAGATAATGTCTCTCTCTTACTGATGAGCAATTAGAAAACTCTCTTTGTCGATCCTCCTGGGGAAAAAGAAACTGTTGCTCCAATAGCTGTCGGTCAAACAACAGCAGTGGTGTGGCCTGCCAGCTGTCAGCGGACGATGGACAATGAGGAGGTTGGGGGAGGAACTTGGGCCGCTCCTGGAACCTGGGGAAGGCTCTGATGGATGCTCTGCGTCGGAAGCAGAGATAGAGCCAGGACCGTCCCAACATTTCCCAGCTGCCTTCGGAGTGGGAGATAAGTGGGGAAGAAGAACAGCTGGGGCCTGTTCCAGATGCAGAGCTGTCAGGAGAGGAGAACAACTGAGGAACAGGGGCTGACTCAGAAAAGAAAGGCACACATGGATGCTAAACGGCCCCTCCCTGGCTGGGGAATAAATAGAAGCAAAAGAGGAATGATGGTTGTAGGAGACAACCGTTCGTCTTTCTTTCGGAAGATTTGCTCATCGTGATTCGTGCCTCAGAGACTGTTTGTCAGGAATTAATTGACAGCTTTGCAACTGGGAGCTCTCGGCCTGGCAATTTTCCAAGGACCAATAATTTTCCAAGGACCTTAGCAGGATTATTGCCTGGACTTTTTGGTGTGTGAATCAATGGTGGGTTTAAATTTTTTTTCCTATCGGTTCTGTAGGCACGGCTTGGTGTGCATGACAGGGGAAGGATACTGCAAAATCTCCATTCGTACCCCACTCCAGGAGAAGGATACTGTAAAATCTCCATTCCCATCCCACTCCAGGGGAAGGATACTGCAAAATCTCCATTCCCATCCCACTCCAGGAGGAAGGATACTGCAAAATCTCCATTCCCTCCCCACTCCAGGGGAAGGATACTGCAAAATCTCCATTCCCACCCCACTCCAAGGGAAGGTTGCTGCAAAATCCCCATTTCTTCCTGATCATCTGGGGCTTGGGAGGCAGAGAATAGATGGGGGCAGGGCCAGTCAGAATTTGAGTACTCAAATTTCCGCTACCAGTTCTCAAGAACTGGTCAGAACATACTAAAACCTACCTCTGGTGTGAATGCCATTAATTCACAGTAGTTAAATAAAGAGGGGGGTTTTCAGGACAAGGAGTCAGTTTATTGGTTCTGCTAAGGCTGGGTCAGAACAAGCTAGGTGTTGACTCCGAAAAGTAACAACGATTGCATTTGTCTCCCTGGGATAAATTAAGCCTAAACGGTGTGCGGCATGCCCCCCAGGGATGATTTCTGAATCATCTTCCCAAGGAAACAAAACCCATTTTTTCATAGCACTCAATTAGATACCGACACATTTTTTATTTCATGGATTAGAGCTTCCTCCCCACAATAAATCCTACTCCAAGCAAGGAAGATTTTTTTAAAAAATTAGATTTATATGCCGCCCTTCTCCGGAGACTCAGGGCGGCTTACAATGCGTTAAGCAATAGCCTTCATACTTTTGTATAGTTTTTATACAAAGTCAGCTTATTGCCCCCACAAACTGGGTCCTCAATTTATCTACCTTAGAAAGGATGGAAGGCTGAGTCAACCTTGAGCCTCGAACTTGCAATAATTGCAGACAGCTGAATGTTAATAACAGGCTATCTAGCCTGTTGCGCTATCTGAGGTTCTTTATAATTTATTTTATTTATTTATAATGCAATTTAAATGCCCAAGGACTCAGGGCGGCTCACAATGGTAAAAATTCATAATTCCTCATTAAAACAGTAAAAAATTAAAATTCCAATTTAAAACAGTTAAAATTGATTAAGAAATCCCCGTCAGTCCAAGCTGTGAAACAACCAGGTCTTCAAATCGCGGCGGGATGAGCGAAGGTCAGGGGCCATCTGGGACTCCAAAGGAAGTTGGTTCCAGAGGGTGGGTGCGTCCACAGAGAAAGCTCTCCCCCTGGGTGTCATCAGCCGATCCTGTCTGGCCGACGGCACCCTGAGGAGGCCTTGTCTCTGGGAACGCACCGGGCTATTGGGGATTGTCGCTGGCTGCAGGGGGTCCGACAAATATCCCGGACCTAGGCCTAGGTGAAGATGAACTCTCTCATAGGAAGTCAGATGGATGATCTTAACTTGATGCATGTCCATCTAGCTCTGGAAGTTGGAGGAGCAGCTGCCAACTGGAAGCCCTGGAAACAGCATTCCCATCGGCAAAGGACTTTCAAAAGAGCTTTCCAGGGCCAACAGCAATTCTCAGTCCTTTAGGTCATGGTTATCCCAAAGGTGCTTTTTCAAGAGGCAAAAGAGTTTCTAGTTTTGGACAGAGAGGACCGACGGTTTCAAAGAGAGGGTTTAAGATGTCATCTATGTTGTTAAGGAATATGCACCGAGTAACCCTTGAGTAGCAAGGGTGTGCACATGAGAAACGGCTGAGGTTGATTGTAAATAAGCACTGTCAATACACAGACACACTGAGTTGTGATATTCTTTTACTTTTAAGAAAAAGTAAAGCAAAGTCCAATAAACAATCCAGGTCATACACAGATAAAGATAGTTAAATTGTCAATCCAGGGATATTCTAAGTCTTCTTACCAGTTGTTGTAGTCATATGCAATAAAACAGTTCTTTTTGGAGTTGCAAACAGGAACAAGTACAGCAGTAAAAGAATCAGTAAAACACTAGAAAACAACAAGTAGCAATGATCAAGCAGTGATCATGCATAGAGAACAGGCAGAGAGGAGCAGAGGTAGCAATAATAATGTAATAAGAAAAATAAGCCATGATTCAAGCTTCCTCTTAAGTACATTGGCTACAGAGCTAGCCAATCAGAATACAGTGTGACGCAATACAGCATTACAGTCTTAAAGCTATAGATTACATTTTGACTGCGAAACGTCTTCAAAGGAAAAACCAGGAAGAAAAAACTCCTGAAAAAGAAGCACCGTTGGGACTTCCAGGGCCAATGTTCTTTGCATGAAATCCTCCGGCTTGCCTTGGCCAAATCCATCACTCTTGTCCAACCTGTATGCCAGGATCGTGTTTAATGCTGAAGACTGAAAGTGGATGCCAGCAGTCACCTGGTTTTCGTGAAAATGATGAATGTATTTTCTCCCTCCTGATCCCCAAAATGAAGAGGCACTGGTAAATTTGTTGGGCATGAAAGGGCTGTCTCATTAATCTTTGTTCCCCATGTGGATAATGGCTCTCATTAATTTTCATTGGTAAGGTGCACAGATTATTAGAAGCAACATTGATATGAAGGAGCAAAATGACTTAAAAGATGCACCTTTACATTTATGTCAACATGCCATTTGAACCTGTTTCCTACAGAAAAAAAACCTCACCAGGAGCCACAAAACCTGGGTGGGCATGGCCAACTCGATGTCACTCACTTCCCCCTAGCCAGTCACATGACCCCCTAGCCATGACTACCCAACCAGTCATTATGTTCTGTCCCCCTTCCCCACACAGGCAAACACACAACCAGGCATGCCTGCCAATATTTTATTAAGCAATCAGATTAGAAAGATAAGAGTTTTGGCAGTAAACTGCGAAACGCCTGCCAAGTCAGTTTTCACTCACAGTCAGCAAGAGAGAGAGTTTCTCCTCAGTTTGGTTCAGTAGCAAAAAATAATCCATGAAGCAAGAGTTTAGCCAAGGTCCAATCCAAAATATGCACAAGGATTGATACTCCTTGCAGACATCTGGTCATTTGCTTCAAAGAAAAAAACCAGAAAGTCCAGTTGCTTCCTGAAAAAGCACCTTTGGGACAACCATGAGTTGGATGATGGAGAATCTCTGCAGATTGTTAGTTATACAAGTTCGGACGAAGACCTTTTGAATGGTGTGGGAGTAGGAATGGATTTCCAGAGGAAAAAAATTGCAGACTACAGGAACAAGGGACACCACTCACATGGCCCTGAGGACACACATAAACCTTCAAGTGGCCTCAAGGACCCTCTAAAATAATGCAAATGACCAGCTGTTGTGAAGTTTCCATAAGATGCCCTAATTAATTCATGAGCCACGAGCCAAACTTCAAAAGAAATACAGTCCTTTATTAGGAGCACCATTTCAGCAATATTCGGATGCAGTTAGAACTAATCCCATGTAGATTTACCCTGTCTCTCCTCTCCTCCCTGGCCATGTCATAAATCACATTCTCCAATTAACCACTTTGGCTGGCTGTGAAACCCAAAACTCTCCTACTGATCGAGGTAAAAAAAGCATCTGTGGAATGTAGTTTCAGTTAGGGAAATCAATCCGCTCCATCAGTTCTCCCTCCCTCCTGCTCATGGCAACTTGAAAACTTTGCAAGTTGACAGCTGTCTGCAAGGAGCATAAATCCTTCCATTCCCCGCCATCCAGTCAGAGCTGAGGAAGCTTCTTGGATGAGAAGCAAAACATCTTCAAAAAAATAAAAAAACAAAACCCAAAACAAGAAAGTCCGATTGCTTCCTGAAAAAGCGCCTTTGGGACAACCATGGATGATGGAGAATCTACAGGCATTTAGTTATACAATTTGGGATGAAGACCCTTTGAATGGTATCAGAGTAGGAATGAATCTCCAGAGGGAAAAAAATGCAGACTACAGGAACCAGGAGCACCATTCAGGTGAGGTTGAGGCCACTTGGAAGTTTATCTAACTTCCAAGTGGCCTCAACGACTCTCTAAAAAGATGCAAATGACCAGCTGTCTGCAAGGCATGTTAATCCTTCTGTTCTCCCCTATCCTGTCAGAGTTGAAGAAGCTTCTTGAATGAGAAGCAAAACATCTTCAAAGAAAAAAAAAACAAGGATATCCAATTGCCTCCTGAAAAAGCACCTTTGGGACAAACTTCTTGGGACAAATTGTCCAGCCACTGCAGAGGCAACCCCAGACTTCTCGTACCCCTGTGAAATAATGAGCGTATTCGGTCTACCATCCAGCCATTATGAAGATATTACACCCTCATTAAACGGAAGCTGTTATTCCAGGCTTAAAAACAACACATCTATATCCATTAATGTTCGGGGAAGACTGGGACCAAAATAAGATTAGACGGTAAATGAGGCACGAGCAAACTAACGATCCATTTAGTTTGACATATTGAAAAAAAATATATCCCCCCCAAAAGCAGATTATTTCCTTAAAGGAAAGCTGAAAGATAACAAGCGAATGTTCCAAATAAAAGCCCTGAATTCTATTTCATACTCCGGTGTAATTCTCAATGAATTCGATCAAATTCTGATGACATGTGCGCATGCCCGGATCACACAATTAGACTACTGCAATGCATTCTATATTATTATTGTTGTTGTTGTTGTTGTTGTTGTTGTTGTTATTATTATTATTATTATTATTTAGATTTATATACCGCCCTTCTCCCGAAGGACTCAGGGCGGTATACAGCCACAATAAAAGACAATAAATCGTACAAAATTTAAAACCCGTTTAAAATAACGTTAAACAAATCTTGGCTTTCTTGGTCTTAAAACCCCATAATTTTAAAACTACCCCATCCAAATTTTATTTAGTCAGCCAGGCCCGCCTGGTGAAATAACAGAGTCTTGAGAGCCCGGCAGAAAGCATGGAGATCGGGAATCGTGCGTATCTCAGGGGGAGATCATTCCAGAGGGCGGGTGTCCCCACAGAGAAGGCTCTCCCCCTGGGGGTCGCCAGCCTACATTGCTTAGCCAATGGCACCCTGAGGAGCCCCTCTCTGTGGGAGCGTTTTGGTCGGTGGGAGGCCATTGATGGCAGAAGGCGGTCCCGTAGATATCCGGGCCCTAAGTCATGGAGCACTTTAAAGGTGATGACCAGCACCTTGAATTGCACCCGGAAGACCATTGGGAGCCAGTGCAGCTCACGCAGGAGAGGTGTCACACGGGTGCGTCGAGTCGCACCCATAATCACCCGCCCGGCCACATTCTGGACCAACTGGAGCCTCCGAGTGCTCTTCAAGGGGAGCCCCAAGTAGAAAGCGTTACAGTAGTCCAATCGGGGATGTGACGAGGGCAGGAGAGGCCATGCTCAGGGTGTCTCGGTCCAGAAAGGGAGGCAACTGGCGTGTCAGCCGATGGAACTGCCCCTTGAAGATAAAGCTGGTTTGGGATATAGTGGTCACATTCAGTTGTGCTTTTCCAAATCTTTTCCTACTAGATGTATGAGAGAGCGCTTTGCTCGCACTCACGCCTAACTCACACTTTGCATGCATGCGCAGCACTCAAAGACCGTCCTCAGTGTCAGCCCTGGTGAGCTAAGCTGTTATTAAACTCAGCTGAGGCGTGGCAATCCGCTTTGCCGCGCGAATCAGAGGAGCTAAAAAACAAGGGAATATAGGCCTGGAAACGGCGGGGGTGGGAGGGCGGGGCCAGCCAGAGATGGTATTTGCTAGTTCTCCAAACTACTCAAAATTTCCACCTGAACCGGTTCAAACCAGCTGAATCCCACACTGTTGGCAGGAAAAGTCAATAAATTATATTTATTCTGGCAGCCAATGAACCGTTTTCATCCCAACAATCTGATTATGACCTGTAAAGTCCTGGAGAATATCCCATTGGACTATATCAAGGCTTGTCTTACTAAACATGATTCTACTTACCTTGTCTGGATCTTTAGACAGGGATGACTCAAGATCCTAAGCACAGGAGGTGAAAGAATACAAAATGGAAGGCAAATTGTCTCTTTGGGGGCCCTTAAATGTTCATCATTTGTACATAATTCATTTTTATATTGCTCAAGCCCCATTGTCCTTTTATCCGTATTAAATCTTTCTCTTAATTGTGCATATGAAAACCATTGGAAAGGAAATTCCTCTACGGGCATTGTTCTCTTGACTTCACCTTAAATTCTCCCCCTGCCTTTATGAATAAATCTTGATCTTTTGCCCATTTCTAACTGCTGCTCTCTCTCCCTCTCCCTCCCTCCTTCTCTCTCTCTCTCCCCTGAAATCTCCTTCTCCAATGCTTTGTGGACCTCAACATTATGGAACATTACAAATTAGAATAGAATAGAATAGAATAGAATAGAAGAGAAGAGAAGAGAAGAGAAGAGAAGAGAAGAGAAGAGAAGAGAAGAGAAGAGAATGAGGAGAAGAGAAGAGAAGAGAAGAGAAGAGAAGAGAAGAGAAGAGAAGAGAAGAGAAGAGAAGAGAAGAGAAGAGTTGAGTTGAGTTGGAAGGGACCTTGGAGGTCTTCTAGTCCACCCCCCTGCCCAGGCAGGAAACCCTACACCACTTCAGACAAATGGTTATCCAACATCTTCTTAAAAATTTCCAATGGTGGAGAATTCACAACTTCGGGAGGCAAGTTGTTCCACTGATTAATTGTTCTCACTGTCAGGAAGTTTCTCCTTAATTCTAAGTTGCTTCTCTCCTTGATGAGTTTCCACCCATTGCTTCTTGTCCTGCCCTCAGGTGCTTCAGAGAATAGTTTGACTCCCTTCTTCTTTGGGGCAACCCTTGAGATATTGTAACACTGCTATCATGTCTCCCCTAGTCCTTCTCTTCATTTATTTCAATTACAGAGGTATAACAGTGGCAAGAATAATATATGCACAAAACAGGAAAAATAATAATACACCAACAGAAGAAAATTTGTTTAGGAAAGTTTTGGAGTGCGCAGAGATGGACAAGCTCACAAAAGAAATACAAGAAAAGGAAGAAACAGAATACTATATGGTATGGGAGAAATGGTATGAATGGTTAGAGGAGAGGTATAAAGAGCAAGGAAAGAGTAAATGAGGACGAGTTGAAATGTAACAAGAAACAAGTGGAAATGGAATGGACACAAACTGTATGATTGAAATTGAGTACACTGATATCTTTATGTATATAAATCAATATTAGAATCATATGTATAAATGGTAAATTGAAGGAAGGGAGAAAAATAGATATGTACGAAATGTCTACTGATGCAAAAATGTTGAAAGGAAGGAATTTTTTTTAAAAAAAAGTAATAAAAATTGAAAGAAAGAAAGAAAGAAAGAAAGAAAGAAAGAAAGAAAGAAAGAAAGAAAGAAAGAAAGAAAGAAAGAAAGAAAGAAAGAAAGGTCATTGACTTCCGACTCCCTTTGGTGCACTAGAGTAAGATAATAACATCAAACCTCAACTTTTTACTTTTACATAATAATACAAACTAGCCATTTCTATAACAACAAACTTATCTAATCAGTAAAATCCAAAATCAACGTTTCATTTTTTTCCCCCACCTCGAGCACAAAGTCCAGAAGGGTTTCCAAGTAGTAATAAAAGTAACTGCAGTTTTTTTTCTTCAATCAAAGCAGTTAGTATGTACCATACTTTTCGGAGTATAAGACACACTTTTTCGCACCCTAAAAGAGGGTGGAAATGTTGGTGCATCTTATACACTGATACAGTCCTTTTTGGCCTTCCGAATCCCCACCCTGCATGTCCCATTTTTGCCCAAAACGGGCTCATTTTTCACGAAAACGGGATGCGCAGAGGGTTTGGGAGGCCTGCTCCTGGGAACTGGGGAGGGCAAAAACTTTATTTTTCTTGTTTTCCTCTTCAAAATCTTGGCGCGTCTTATACTCCGGTGCGTCTTGTAGTCCAAAAAATACGGTATGCAAATTGAGGAATATTTAACAATAGCCAGGAAAGGCAATTTACTCACATCTCTGGAAATTATTCAGGGATTTCTAATGACTTCATATGTCCTTAGCTGTCTGCGTGCAAAAAATCTGCAGAAGAAGAATATTTCTTATCATGAAAACTGTCACCTGGCATTTCAACTGTTACATCCCTTACTTGGGTGAGGGGCATCTCCGCAAATTACATCGAAGCAGGCCACCTGACTTTCCTGATAAAAGGTTGAATGTCATATTCAAATAGGCTACCTTGTCGGAAAAGACAAGAAACGAGGTTTGCTCTTTGAAGAGTTATTAAGAGTACCTTGGCCTGTTTGTCACAGAGATTTTCCATCTTGAGGCTGTCAAAGAACGCCTTCTACAAATATCAACTCATTAACGGGGGAGACTTCAAGTCGGCCGTCAAATCCTGACACCGTGCAAACATTGAGGGATGAAGAGCAGATGTTGTTAGCTATAAACAAGCCGGTCATGAGGGCTGCTGAGAATTGTAGATTAGTAGCCTTAATAACATCTGGAGAGGCCTGTTGATTGATTTTTTGTCTTTGCCATACGCCAGTTGAATTTTACATCCGGGATCTGGATTTAGCAAATGGAATGGGAAAAAAGAGAGTCATGGATCAGGTCCCGGACCTCACGAGTTCAGAGGAGGCAGGGGTGGAATTCACTTACCTTCCCTACCAGTTTGCAAATGTCCACACATGCACCGAGCATGCGCTTTGACGTTTTTCCTCTTGTAACCTCTTGTGTAAAACAGCTGTGGGTCACAGAACGTAAGCTCTTACATTTTGGTATTCCCCTTACATTTGTTTCCTCTTGAGCCTTGAGGTCCCGTGTTAATGGACTGCAGCTAGAATCGTTGAATAAAACCGAGGCTTAAATAAGTTTCTGCCTGAACTGCATTTCATCGCCCCTAACTCTTCTATTTATCTTCCTTCTGCGGGAAAGATTGGTGACCTGATTGTCAATCCTGAAGCTGATCTGACTGGTGCCATTTTGAGGCTTCAGTGTGGCCACACTGGAGCTGAGGGATAGAGAGCGGGGAATTGAGATAGCTGGAGGTTTTGGTTTTTTTAGCCAAAACAAAATACTTTCTCCTGGGAACCAAAATGACCTTTCTCCTGGGAAAATGACCGTCTCATTTTCACAGATGGTCGGATAGAGGAGGAGTGAAGTTACCCAGCAACCGGATGGCACCCTGATTGGACCATGTGACTGATTGTTTGGAAAAGGAGGAGAAACTTTTACCTTTAATTACTGTATTTTTGGAGTATAAGTATACCTTAGTTTTTGGGGAGGAAAATAAGAAAAAAGCAGGTGGATCGGCCTCCCAGAATACCCCCAATCAGCTGTTCCCAGAGGTGAATTTTAACAACAGGTTCCTTGGTTGTGAGCTCTGTGCCTTGCTCTTTTTTTTTTCTATCTTGAAACTTCTGAAATTCCATTTCAGAAAAAACTTTTTTTTTTCTGCCTCTGAAAGCCTCCAAAACAGAGCTTCAGAAAAAAAGCCTCTGAAGCTCTGTTTGGGGGCTTCTTTTCTGAAGCTCTATTTGGAGGCTTTTTTTCTGAAGCTCTGTTTGGGGACTTCTTTTCTGAAGCTCTGTTTGGAGGCTTTTTTTCTGAAGCTCTGTTTGAGGGCTTTTTTTCTGAAGCTCTGTTTGGAGGCTTTTTGCTCTGTTTGGAGGCTTTTTTCTGAAGCTTTGTTTGGAGGCTTTTTTCTGAAGCTCTCTTTAGAGGCTTTTTTCTGAAGCTCTCTTTGGAGGCTTTTTGCTCTGTTTGGAGGCTTTTTTCTGAAGCTCTGTTTGGGGGCTTCTTTTCTGAAGCTCTGTTTGGAGGCTTTTTTCTGAAGCTCTCTTTGGAGGCTTTTTGCTCTGTTTGGAGGCTTTTTTCTGAAGCTTTGTTTGGAGGCTTTTTTCTGAAGCTCTGTTTGGGGGCCTTTTTCTGAAGCTTCGTTTCTGATGCTTTTTTCAGCCTCTGAAACTTCCATTTGAGAAGCCGGGCGGGGCTACATTCGGAGTAAAAGACGCACCCAGATTTTCACCCTCTTTTTTTGGGGGGGGAAAGGTGCATCTTATACTCTGAAAAATACGGTAGGTGAAAACCATAGGAAGATTCAGAGTCGGTTTTCACCAGCCTGTGCCAATATGATTATATCCAAATAAAACTATTCTTTGAGGAACCTACCTGCCTTGGAGTTCTGTTTGCTATAAACGTATTATTTGGAATCCTGACACTGATAATAGCATGTAGGAAGAAGCTACCATACCATCATGGATGATAGGGCAAGCTCCTGATAGTTTTGACAGGGCAAGCTTTTATATATATAAATAGCCAAGACACCTCACTCTCTCTTGCCCTGATGATGTTGCCTAGCCTGATCAGGAAACATGTGGAAGAGAGCCACCAAATTCAGGCAGCGTCTAAGAACCCATCCGGTCATTACTTGGGTAATTACCAAAGAACTGTAATCATCTCTTTAAACGGTGAGAACAAAAGATCTCGTGTTTTTCTGAACACACTTCAAGTTTAGAGGATGAGTAATGGAAACGAGCCGCATTATCTCGCCCAGAAATATAATTTAGCTTCTTCATCGAGCTGCTGAAAAAGAGATCCTGTGGTCTATTATCGGATAAATGGTTTTGCATTTTTTCCCAGCAGTGGGGCCATTTTCGTTTTTGCATTCTGATTATTCCAGGAAGCACTTACCGGGTAGATCTTTGCTAAAGTTGTTATCTGAATCCAAAACATAATTCATTATTTCACGAGGAAAAGGGTAACGATAACTGTTCCTACAGTATCTTCTTTTGCAGAAAAAATAACAGGTGAAAGATCGTCTCACTTACCATAATGCAGGGGTGAAATCCAGCAGGTTCTGAAGAACCGGTAGCGGAAATGTTGAGTAGTTCGGAGAACTGGCAAATACCACCTCTGGCTGGCCCCAGAGTGGGGTGGGAATGGAGATTTGGCATTATCCTTCCCCCAGGAGTGGGGAGGGAATGGGGATTTTACAGTATCCTTCCCTTGGAGTGGGGTGGGAATGGAGATTTTACAGTATCCTTCCCCGCCACGCCCACCAAGCCACACCCACAGAACCAGTAGTAAAAAAAAATTAAATTTCACCACTGCCATAATGTCCTTGAGCATTGTGTGACTGACTGACCCCAATGCTGTGACTTTGTTACAGGATCCCAATTGTGTTAGGCTGCGTGAGTCACAGTAGGAGACTCTGAGGACACCATACCAAGGAAAAGGCAATCCTTTGATCCATTCTGAAGACTGATGAAATCAACAGGAAGGCAAGGGACCTTGGAGGTCTCCTAGTCCAATCCCTTGCTCAGGCAGGAAACTCTATTCCATTTGGGACAAATGGTAATCCAATCTCTTCCTGAAAACTTCCAGTGTTGGAGAATTCACAACTTCTGAAGGCAACGTCTGTTCCACTGGTTGATTGCTCTCCCAGTCAGGAAATTTCCCCTTAGTTGCTTCTCTCCATGATGAGTTTCCATCCTTATTGCTTCTTGTCCTGCCTTCAGGTGCTTGTCGTGACCCAGGCCCATGTAGTTGATATTAAATGCAAAACAGTTCCAAAAAACAAACAGATTTTATTAAAACAGCTGAGAATGAACTCATTCTCAGCGTATTCTAAATGAAATGAAAGCAAAGTCCTTAAAACACCATTCTTCAGTTTATCTCTGACCTTGGGATAATTAGGCAAACTAGCAAAGGCTTTTCTTGGCAACAGTTCAGGAACAGAAGAAATAATTACAGCCAAACAAAAAGCAATTCTCTCAGCGGTTGTTTTCGACAAAGAGGCCAAGAACCGTTGCTGGTCTTTTAAGCCTTATGGGAGGGGCCAATCATCTCTTGGCCCTACTTCCAAGTCGTCCTCTCTGCTTTAGCTGCTCCTGCCTTCTGGCAGCTCTTCTCATATGTTTACTAGGAACAGGCTCCTCCTGTTTCTCTGCCTCTCTACTGTCAGCCTCTGGAGGCTCCGAAGTCCGCACATCACTCCCTGATGGCCCTGGCCCCATCTCTGCCTCCGATGCAGAGCCCTCATCCAGGCCTTCCCCAGCCTCCAGGACTGGCCCATGTTCTTCCTCAGCCTCATCGCTGTCCGACTCCGCTGCCAGCTCCACAGGCTGCTGGTGGACCACAACAGTGCTTTGAAGAATAGCTTGACTCCCTCTTCTTTGGGGCAGCCCCTGAGATATTGGAACACTGCTATCATGTCACCCCTAATTCTTTTTTTCATTAAACCAGACAAACTCAATTCCAGCAACCGTTCTTTATATGTTTTAGCCTCCAGTCCCCTAATCATCTTTGTTGCTCTTCTCTGCACTCTTTCTAGAGTCTCAATATCTTTTTTTTTACATCGTAGTGACCAAAACTGGATGCAATATTCCAAGTTTGGCCTTACTAAGCATTATAAAGTGGCATTTAAACATATCACGTGGTCTTGATTCTGTGAAGGGTTTATTGGGGAAACTGCAAGAAATTTCCTCCAAAACATATCCCTGCAATCCATTCTTTATGTCCTACCCAGTGGTGGTATTCAGCTGAGCGAACCAGTAGTGGCGACCTATGGGTGGGGGTGAGCACGCCTACCCACCCATCTGCCCACCTGCCCCAGAGCTATGCCACCCTATTTAGCCATGTTTTCTAAGCCACGTGCATGCTTGTAATCTGCGTGCACGAGCAAAGCATATGCGCGGAAGGCTGGGCGCATGTGCGACGAGCCGGTGGTAAAATTATGTGAAACCCAACCTCTGGTCCTACCCCATACTTCTGACAGGGAAAGAACGTTTTTTTAAAAAAGAAAATCCTACATTGGACAGAGGCAGAACAGGGGTGAAATGCTCCCAGATCGGACCGGATCGATTGATCGATCCGTTAGCGATTTTTTCCTGTGGTTCGGCGATTTGGTAGCAATTACCACCTGGGTGTCATTACTTCCTGGTTTTAACCAGGAAGAGACAAGTGTTGCATCCCTTTGATTCAGGAGTGAAATCTACTTAGTTTCCCTATCGGTTCGGAAGTGCAAGCACTGACTCTCTGTGCATGCAGAAACCCTTCTGTACATGCGCAGAAGGTAAAAAACAGGTTACTTCCTGGTTAAAACCAGGAAGTAATGATGACCGGGCGGGTAGGTGGAGCCTCAAGCTGCCATCGCTACCAGTTCTCCGAACCACTGGCTGTCATCGCTACCGGCTCAGCCGAACCGGGCCAAACCGAGAGCATTTCACCCGATTGTCTCCCTCGTGGAATAACATGACATTTTGTCCCAACCCCTTTTGTTTTCCCTGATGCTATTTTCTTTCAAAATCCCTTTTTCCCTGTTTTCTCATCCTTGTGACATCTCTGTTTTGGAAAGTACAATTCTCGTGCGTTTGCAGCGTACGACGTCTTTGCAAATAGCATTTATCCCCTCGTTTCTCTGCTGGAGAAAAGCGTACACCATTTATATAAGCAAGAAAAGTCAAGCTGGGCAGCTTTTTATTAATAGATACTGTAAATCAGCCAAGAAAGGATTAAGATCGGCTTTGGCGCTAAAATCTTCCGGCCAACTTGGCAAGCCTCCAGTGAGAGGAAGCCCAAAAATGGGAAATAAAAACAAGGCAGAAAATTCAACTAGGAGAAAAGAAATGGCAGGGAATTAACGGAAGCCCCAAACTACATTTCTATTTGTTTTCCCCACCACGTTGTATGTCTCACATCTGCTATTTCTTCCTCTGTTGTGTGTTGTATGCTTTTTTTTTTTTTGCTCCCTTTAATGCGGAGAAAGGCGCTCCGCCGATATTATGCTGCATTTCCAAAGACCGTCTGAGCCACGATTAGAGAAATGATTGCAGCCGTTCGCCTTAAACACAGAAGGTCATCCAAAAAATTTTTTAGGTCCTGCTAAAAAATCATTTCTGTGGCAATACAGTCCTGCTTGACTTATGAACTCAATGGAGCCCAAAATTTCTGTTGCTAAGTGAGACATGGGTTAAGTGATTTTTGCCTCAAGGTTACACACGCCCGCCCCCGCCCCCCATGCCCTGTTTTGGGCCTAGGTCTCCCTGCACCACCTGGGAGCAAAAACGGGCTGTGGGGGAGGGTTGCACCACACATCCCCATGCCCCGTTTAGGGCCTAGGAGGCCTCCCTGAAGCCTCCTGGGAGCAAAAATGGGCCATGGGGGGCGGCGCCCCCTTGCACCCCATTTTGGGCCTAGAAGGCCCCCCTGCATTTACCTGGGAGCCAAAATGGGGCGCATGGGGACTCCTGGAATGGGTGGGGCAGGAAGAGACGGGGCCAGCCAGCAATTTAACTACCAATTTGCCCGAACCGGCTCTGAACCGGCTGAATCCCACCACTGGGCAATGATTATTGGTCAAAATTGCAAAAGTGTGTTTCTAAACATATAGGTTGAACTCACAAAATAAGGCAGGCTACAAAATCTCAATACTTGTAAATATTTCTGCTCTCGTGTCACCAAGGAATTCTTCCAAGTATGATCTGCTGAATTAAATTATTGATGATACAACAGCGTGGCAAACAAAGGCATGAAACATTCGAATTAAAAAAACAAACTGTATATTTTTTTTGAAAAAAAAACCTCAATACACAGCAATATTTCACTTGTCTCTGCAAATTCTTAATTTATAACAAAAACCTGATTTTCTAGATTGTTTTGTGTCACCCTGGTGTATTATTATTCATACGTTGGGGAGATGTATGTTGATGGCTGTATCTTATTAGGAATAATTTACTATCTTACACTAATTTACTATCAATTCTCAGAAATGCTATTTTCTTTGCCGGATAAGAATTGTGCGCTCCTGGTGAGATTTTAACACAACTATCCTGAATGTTGTCGGATTCTAACTTGTTGAATTTATTTTGAGCATTTTAATTAAAACTCAAACGCATGACCCAAGCATTATTCGGAGAAATAGAATAGAAGTAAAATAACAGAGTTGGAAGGGAACATTATGGAACATTACAAAATAGAATAGAATAGAATAGAATAGAATAGAATAGAATAGAATAGAATAGAATAGAATAGAATAGAATAGAATAGAATAGAATAGAATAGAATAGAATAGAATAGAATAACAGAGTTGGAAGGGACCTTTGAGGTCTTCTAGTCCAACCCCCTGCTTAGGTAGGAAACCCTACAGCACTTCAGACAAATGGTTATCCAACATCTTCTTAAAAACGTCCAGTGTTGGAGCATTCACAACTTCTGCAGGCTAGTTGTTCCACTGATTAATTGTTCTAACTGTCAGGAAATTTCTCCTTAGTTCTAAGTTGCTTCTCTCCTTGATGAGTTTCCACCCGTTGCTTCTTGTTCTACCCTCGGAGAATAGTTTGACTCCCTCTTCTTTGTGGCAACCCCTGTGATATTGGAAGACTGCTATCAGGTCTTCCCTAGTCCTTCTTTTCATGACATTTGTCATACTCAGTTCCTGCAACCGTTCTTTGTATGTTTTAGCCTCCAGCCCCCTAATCCTCTTTGTTGCTCCTCTCTGCACTCTTCCTAGAGTCTCCACATCTTTTTTACATCGTGGCGACCAAAACTGAATGCAATGTTCATTTTGTCTGTAATATGTTATTTACAATATGGTAGCAAAATAGATGAATCATGAGGACCCCGAGTAAAACCTTAAAATGCACTTGAAGGTTCAAACAGCAATCAATCAATCAGGAAGGTTTAACAGTAGGCCCCTTTAAATCAATGCATTAAGAGCATGTTTATTTTTATTTTTCCAACATCGCTGATTAACATGAAAACAGAAGATTTTTGAGATCGTCAAATCAGTTTCACAATCCGCTGATATTTTTTTTTTTGCATTTCACAGAAATAATCCTGGCAAACATTGATTAGGTGAAGGTTGGTGTGATCGTTTAACAATATAAGGCATATTTACATCCTCCTTACAAAAAGAAAAACACACAGCCACACACACAAATCCTCATGAGATTCAATTCCAAAGGGATTTTACAGTTATAATCTTGGCAACGAACAAAATATTTATCCCAGCAGCACACAACCTTTTGTTCCTTCGTATAAGCTACTTGTCCCTATTGTGCTCAGGCAAAATGGAAGCTTCCTTCATTGTGCTAACTTTTAAAAATGTGTTTGCACCAAATTCTATCCTGTATCTTTAGACCAGAGATGGAGAACCGTGGTCACCTCTATGATTTATAGACTTCAACTCCCAGAATTCCTGAGGCCGCCATTTTAATATGAAAGGTTCTAAGGCAGAGGTGGGGAACTATGGCCCCTTTATGACTTGTGGACTTCAACTCCCAGAATTCCTGAGGCCTCCATTTTAATTCATGAGACTCGGGTTCTAAGGCAGAGGTGGGGAACAATGGGCCCTTTATGACTTCTGGACTTCAACTCCCAGAATTCCTGAGGCCGCCATTTTAATACGTAAGACTCAGGTTCTAAGGCAGAGATGGGAAACAATGGAGCTTTTATGACTGTTGGACTTCAACTCCCACAATTCCAGAGCCAGCTTGCTCGGGAATTCTGGGAGTTGAAGTCCACACGTCATAAAAGGGACATCGTTCCCCACCCCTGCCTTAGACCCATCCTTTTATGCTGTGGAACTTTTATACCACTGCTATTATGTATATAAAATGGTGCGCAACCAGATGATATATTTATTCCATGGATGAGAAGCACAGGTGGGTTTCAGCCGGTTCTGGAGAACCGGTAGCAGAAATTTTGAGTAGTTCAGAGAACTGGTAGTAAAAATTCTGACTGGCCCCACCCCCATCTATTCTATGCCTCCCAAGTCCCAGCTGATTGGGAGGAAATGGGGATTTTGCAGTAACCTTGGCCTGGTGTGGGGAGGCAATAGAGATTTTACAGTATCCTTCCCCTGCCACGCCCACCAAGCCACGCCCACCAAGCCATGCCACGCCCACTAAGCCACACCCACAGAACCGGTAGTAAAAAAAAATTGAAACCCACCACTGATGAGAAGGCTTAAACCCCAAATGTCTTGTTAATTATTACAAAACAATCTAGGTTTTATTTTCATTAATTGTATCCTTTAAAAAAAAAAAGAAACGGGGAAAAAAACAGTCAACCCATGTCCTATCCAACATTCAGTTCACAGAAAGAAGAAAGAAGCCGCAGAACTCCAAGGAGTAGAACCACAAGTAACCGGCAATGGAATAGACACTTAAATCACCAGGGACATGAGATTCACTATCGAAAAACTATAGCCCATATTTTTGCAACAGTTCAGATTGCCATGGACGTTTCCTTTCCGGAAAATCGTCGGGGATGTGAATATTTTTAAAATCCTGAATGCATTTTTTCATCTCTTCCTCAACGTTGAGCTTCTCAGAGACCTTCTTCTTGGAGAGGTTTATTTCTCTGGACTTACTCATCAGAGTCTGGAAAAGTTCACTGTTTCGACGTTTGTCCGGTGGGGGCATTTTCTGAACGGGAGCTTTCTTCGATGGGCGATCCAACGTCAGGGTGTTGGACTCGTGGCTCGCAGGCTGCTGAGCGCTTGTAGCATTTTCTTGAGGCGTGCTGGCTTCGGAATGGCTCTCGCAACTGGAGGTGGACAATTCGTTGCAAGACGTTCCACTCTCACTTCCTTTGTCCGTCACCTTTTCGTGTTTCCGATCTTCGTGTTCTTGCTTGGGAGACACCGTCCTCTGGGGTGGCCCTAATAGACAAAAAGGGGTCAGATTATTAGGAGAACAACAGCCAATCTGCAAACATTTCCAATGTTCTGCAAGTTAACTTTAAAGCACACGCAACTACGAAAGATCAGGGGGTTGGAAATAAAATGGAGGCTGATTGGAAAGAAAGTTTATTGCTGGGCAGAACCAACAGAGAGAGAGAGAGAGAGAGAGAGAGAAAGACAGACACACAGCATGCAGTTCTGGGACAGCTGACAAATTAGCTTAATGAGCGCCAGGATTTTTACACAGTTTACAATATTTTGTAATGTTGAGGTTTGCTTTGAGTGCTTTTATTATTTCAGAGGGGGTCAAACCAGAGGTGAAATCTACTTACCTTCCTTACTGGTTCAGAAGTGCGCGTAAAAAACACATTACTTCCTGGTTAAAACCAGGAAGTTACAATACCTGGGTGAGTGGGTGGAGACTTGCACCACCATTGCTACCGGTTCTTCGAACTACCTGCCACAATCGCTACCGGATCGCTTGATCCGGTCCGAACCGGGAGCATTTCACCCCTGGGTCAAACTCTTCAAACCACTTGCTTGGGGAGGGCTGCAGGAGGCCGTCATAGCTGAAAACTCCATTTTCACTGGCAGAGGGCTGCAGGAGGCTGTCGCAGCCAGAAACGGAGCTAGTGAGGGCCGTACGCCGCCCTCTCAAGCTCCATTTTCACTGGCAGAGTGTTGCAGGAGGCCATCACAGCCAAAAACAGGGTTTGGGAGCCCAAAACATCTGTCGCTAAATGAAACCTTTGTGAAGTGAGTTTTGTTATGGGGTCATATGACCATATTTTGCGACGAGTAGCAATTGAGAAAGCCCAATTCACTTCAGAATGGTGGGACTAATTTAACAGTGGCAGCGATTCATTTAAGAAACGGGGAAAGAAAAGTCGGAATATGGGACAAAACTCACTGAACAAATTTCTCACTTAACAACATAAATTCTGGTCTCCATTGTGGTTGTACGCCAAGGACTACTTGTATTTCCTATTTATCCTTTTTCTGTTCTTTACTGAATATTGTTTCAAGTACTGGATCATCCATTGCAGTATACTTGTTGATTTTGCGAGACTGACTGGGACAAGAACAGATGGCAGAGGTCATCCTGATAATCCTTAGAAGATCATGGCCAATCTTGATTTGGAAGCTGAAAAACTGAGCTGATGCATCAGTTGTAGGTCTGGGAATTTGTCCAAGAAATCGTTTTCTCCATCTGGCTGAGTTTGGAGCACTCCGTCGGAGTGTCGTATGACCCCTGGCAGAGTCTTCCGAAGCAGGCAGAGGCCATGATGCAATCTCAAATTTGGATGTCTGATGTCTTTCTCACTAGAATAACATTTTATTTTCCAGGCTTGCCTAGGGATTCAGTCAAGGATCATTCCTAATCACAACCTGGATAGCTCAACAGACTAAAAACCTGTTATTAACATTCAGCTGTCTGCAATTATTGCAAGTTCGAATCTCACCTGGCTCAAGGTTGACTCAGCCTTCCATCCTTTCTAAGGTAGGTAAAATGAGGACCCAGTTTGTGGGGGCAATAAGATGACTTTGTATATATATACAAAAGTATGAAGGCTATTGCTTAACACATTGTAAGCCGCCCTGAGTCTCCGAAGAAGGGCGGCATATAAATCTAATTTTTAAAAAACCAAAAAAAAACCCCATATTTTATTTTAAAAACCTCTTTCTATGTTGATGTAAACCCCCTTCTTAACTGGGATGTCTGCTCCCACAATTATCTATATTCTCCAGACCAGGGGTCTCCAACCTTGGCAACTTTATATGATTTGTGGACTTCAACTCCCAGAATTCCTCAGCTAGCTTTGCTTAAAATTCTGGGAGTTTTAAAATTAAAAATTAAAAATTTTAATTCTGGGAGTTGAAGTCTACAAGTCATAAAATTGCCACAATTGGAGATCCCTGCTCCAGACCCCAGTAACTACCGGTAATGCCATAATACGATTGAATCTAGGGAGATCAAAAGCCAACACATTTCTAGGCTGCATAAATAGAGGGATAGAATCAAGATCACATGAAGTGTTAATACCACTTTATAAGGCCTTGGTAAGGCCACAGTTAGAATTGGGCATCCAGTTTTGGTCGCCACGATGTAAAAAAGATGTGGAGATTCTAGAAAGAGTGCAGAGAAGAGCAACAAAGAGTATTAGGGGGCTGGAGGATAAAACATACAAAGAACGGTTGCAGGAACTGGGTATGTCTAGTTTCATGAAAAGAAGGACCAGAGGAGACATGATAGCAGTCTTCCAATATCATAGGAGTTGCCACAAAGAAGAGGGAGTCAAACTATTCTCCGAGAGTAGAACAAGAAGCAATGGGTGGAAACTAATCAAGGACAGAGGCAACTTAGAACTAAGGAGAAATTTCCTGACAGTGAGAACAATTAATCAGTGGAACGACTTGCCTCCAGAAGTGGTGAATGCTCCAACACTGGACGTTTTTAAGAAGATGTTGGATAACCATTTGTCTGAAGTGCTGTAGGGTTTCCTGCCTAAGCAGGGGGTTGGATGAGAAGACCTCAAAGGTCTCTTCCAACTCTGTTATTCTATTTTCTATTATGTGGAAGGGAGAATTGCCTACTTGGTCTCTTAAACAGGAACCATGCGTGGCAGATTATAGACAATCCACATCCCAGTTTTGGATTCTGGCATGTTGGTTGGGAAGTATTTGGCAGATGGAAATAGCCAATGGTTTTTAATTATGAATTTTTCCTGATGTAACAGGAAGGAAGCATCTGTCTCTTTTCTCACCCATCAAACCTAGGGATTGATGAATGATCGGAACAGGCTGGATTGCGAGACATTTCCCAAAATGGACCACAAACAGTGTATTTTATTCTTCTATAGATTATGACGCTTGCATCTTTCTTGGCTCGCTTCCATCTACCAACAGAAATGTTGCTATGATCACACAGAACTAACAAGAAGGGTTGCTGGAATTGGCTAAGTCTAGTTTAATGAAAAGAAGGTATTGTGGTCCACCAGCAGCCTGAGGAGCTGGAAGCGGAGTCAGACAGTGAGGAGGCTGAGGAAGAACAGGGGCCAGTTCTGGAGGCTGGGGAAGGCCCGGATGAGGGCTCTGCGTCAGAGGCAGAGATGGGGCCAGGGCCATCGGGGAGTGAGGTGTGGACTCCGGAGCCTCCAGAGGCTGACAGCAGAGAGGCAGAGGAACAGGAGGAGCCTGTTCCTAGTGCACGCATGAGAAGAGCTGCCAGAAGGCAGGAGCAGCTGAAGCAAAAAGGACGACTCAGGAGTAAGGCCAAGAGATGATTGGCTCCTCCCATAAGGCTTAAAAGACCAGCAACGGCTTTTGGCCTCTTTGCCGGAAAACAACATTGATAGATTTGTTTCTTATCTTGCTGCATTTATTCCTTGTTGGCGCCTTCTGCTGCTGAACATTTGCCAAGAAAAGCCTTTGGCAGGTTGCCTAATTAGATCAAGGTTGGTGATAATGCGGCAAAAATGGATTTCCCCAGCCCCACCACTGGAGGCCCTCTAGAGGCCAAAAATGGCCTGTTTGCCAACTTCCAGTGGGACCGGAAGGCCCGTTTTTTGCTCTTCCCAGCCTACAGAGCCTTTTCTAGGAGCTTGGGGCGGGTAAAAACAGCCTTCTCCACCCTACCCGGAGGCCTTCTGGAGGCCAAAAACAGCCCATTTGCCAACTTCCGGTGGGACCGGAAGTTGGCAAATGGGCCGTTTCTGGACTCCAGAGGGTCTCCGGAGCGCCTCCAGAGGGCCTCCATAGGGGTGGGGAAGACTGTTTTCGCCCTCTCCAGACTCCTAGAAAGGCTCTGGAAGTCGGGGAGAGAGAGAAATGGGTCTTTCCCACCACCCCCAGAGGCCCTCCAGAGGCAGGAAACAGCCTATTTCCCTACTTCTGGTGGGCCCGGAGCTGAGCTCGCGTGCCTACCGATATGGCTACGTGTTCCACCTGTGGCACGCATGCCATAGATTCGCCATTACGGGTATAGGGATTCCTGCCTGAGGAAAGGGGTTGGACTAGAAGACCTCTAAGGCCCCTTTCCAACTCAGTGCTATTCTGTTATTCTGCAAAATTCTTCTGTTAATCAAAACGGATTGCACTGTGATTGCTACTGCCTGGAATCACTCAAGGACAATATGGGGCAAAAGATAAGAAGCAGTAACTTGCTTTGACTGCAATTTTTTTCCCCTCTTTTTTTTTTTCCTTTTTTTTAAAGGCAGTTCTAATTCACTTTGCCTTATTTTATTTTTTCTCTTTCCTCCCCCTTGGATAAGCACCATGAAAGCCTAGCCTACGGCAAAAAAATTAAAATTAGCTTCCCAGATCACTACAGAGAAAACGGCATGGCACCCTACCCCCACCGTACGGCTCAATTGCATAATTATAAAGCAGCCATTTGGACTTAATGGAATTTCATTCAGGGAAATATTCCTTCTTTCAAAGCCTCCGAGTTTCAGTTTTAGCACGATAAGCACCATAAAACAACAGAAGGAGTCCTGAAATGGGACAGATTAAGACCTTCTCCTGGTCTTCGTTTCTGTAAAACATTCAGGGTTATAGTTGTATTGCTTCAATGGGAAAACCAGGGGGAAAAACAAACAAACCTAGACGCAATTAAAAATACTGGGGAGGAAGGACCATCTGGACTGCTCCATTCGTAAGTTCACATCATCATCATCATCATCATCATCATTATTATTATTAGTTAATCTTTAGTGAGATTCACAGCCTTTGAGCCTGGTTAATAGCTCAGCAGCTCGAGTCCTCACCAAGGACCTAGGAACTGTTAAGGTGGTTGTTGTTGTTGTTGTTGTTGTTATTATTATTATTTAATCTGTAATGAGAGTCACAGCCTTTGAGGCTGGTTAATAGCTCAGCAGCTCGAGTCCTAACCAAGGACCTAGGAATTGTTAAGTATCATCGGAGGATATAAGCTGTTCCGAGTAAGGTGGTTTTTTGTAGAGTCAAAATGTTCAAGTCCGGTAAATTTAGAATTTCTAAATAGCGGGGTAGCCCTTTGGGGATTGCTCCAAGGGCTCCAATTACAATCGGGACAACGCACGATTTCTTTTTCCACAGTCGCTCAACTTCAATTTGCAAGTCCCGGTACTTTGTGATTTTTTCTTGCTGCTTGTCTTCAATCCGTGCATCCCCAGGTATTGCCATGTCAATGAACCATCCTTTTTTCTCTTCAACTACCGTTATGTCAGGTGTGTTGTGGACCAAGTGCCTGTCAGTCTGAATCCTAAAGTCCCACAAGATCTTGAGTTTCTCATTCTCTAAAACTTTCTCCACCTGATGTTCCCAGTGGTTTTTGCTGTACTCAAATCCAAACTTCTGGCACAATTTCCAGTGAATGATCTTAGCAACGCGGTCATGGCGTTGTAGGTAGTCGGTTTGTGAAATTTTGCTGCACCCACTGATCAGGTGGTTGATGATGATGATCAGGTGGTCGATGATGATGATGATGATTTATTGGATTTATGTGCTGCCCTCTCTCCAAAGGACTCAGGGCAACTCACATCAAACGAAACAGTTCCAATAAGTACAAATTAAAACAGACTAAAACCAATTGTCATTAAAGTTTCACTATACCAAACCAGCAGTCTACAGTAATCCTGGATTTAACAACGGTTTGTTTGGGACTGTTGGAAGTTAAAACGGCCCTGGAAAAGGGGGCTTAGGGCCAGTTTTTTCACACTTATGACCGTTGCAACATCCCCGTGGTCACGTGTTTTACCTACATTCAGATGCTTGACAATCGACTCACATTTATGACGGTTGTATCCAGTGGTGAAATCCAATTTTTTTTACTACCGGTTCTGTGGGCGTGGCTTGGTGGGCGTGGCTTGGTGGGCGTGGCAGGGGACGGATACTGCAAAACCTCCATTCCCACTCCACTCCAGGGGAAAGATACTGCAAAATCTCCATTCCTACCCCACTCTGGGGCCAGCCAGAGGTGGTATTGGCCGGTTCTCTGAACTACTCAAAATTTCTGCTACTGGTTCTCCAAACTACTCAAAATTTCCACCACCGATTCTCCAGAACCTGTCAGAACCTGCTGGATTTCACTCCTGGATGTATCCCAGGGTCATGTTGCAAACTTCTGACAAGCAAAGGTCAAGGGAGGAACCAGATCCACTTAACCATGTTACTAAATTAACAACAAGGAGCCTAGACAGCTCAGCAGACTAATGCATTGTAATTAACTCCAGCTGTCTGCAATTACTGTAAGTTCGAATCTCCCCAGGCTCAAGGTTGACTCAGCCTTCCATCCTTTCTAAGGTAGGTCAATTGAGGACCCAGTTTGTGGGGGCAATAAGCTGACTTTGTAAAAATATACAAAAGTATGAAGGTTATTGCTTCACACATTGTAAGCCGCTCTGAGTCTCCGGAGAAGGGCGGCATATAAATCAAATTTTAAAAAAAACAACAATTGTAGTAATTCCCTTTACAAACAGGTCAAGAAAAGTTGTAAGATGGGGCAAAACTCACTCAACAAATTTCTCCCTCAGCAATATAAATTTTGGGCTCCGTTGTGGTGGTAAATGGAAGACTACCTCTATTCCTATTGCTAATTCAGGAAACGAGCCCATAAGAAGAGCAATGTTCTGTTTTTCAACTCTGAGGATGGAAATGAAGCATGTTCCAAGCCATACATTTCAATCTTAGCAAACCTGAAAATGTTTGCACTTCAACTCCCAGAATTCTGTCGGCTGGGGAATTCTGGGTGTTGAAGTCCACACAGCTTCATGTCGCCGCGGTCGAGAAACACCCTTCTTAAAAACTGATTATGTTGAAAAAGAAGTGAGGAGAGGTCAAGAATAGAATTTCGCTTAGGATCTCCAGACCCCAAAAGATCATTGGAAAAGATAAACTACTCACTACAGGACCACAGAAACCCTTTGCACTACTCAGGTGACCCTGAGGACACAGATAAACCTCCAAGGGGCCTGAAGGACTCTCTAAAAGAATGCAAATGACCCAACTGTCTGCAAGGAGTATCAATCCTTCCATTCCCCACCATCCAGTCAGAGTTGAAGAAGCTTCTTGGGTGAGAAGCGAAATGTCTTAAAAAGGAAAAAACCAAAAAGTCCAGTTGCCCCTTGAAAAAAATGGGACAACCATGACCTGAATTTGTAGAAAACAATGTGAAGGGATGCATATATAAGCCTCCCGAATGGAATGGCCGATCTATGAGTGTGTCTAAACAATGAAATGCCAGAGCTGTGGGTTAATCTAACAAATACATCTTAATATTCTCTACAACTTTCCGGAGACGCCATTAAAAAGTCTCGGTATAAACAATGACTCTACTTTCTCCTCTCGTGTGTTATAATAAAGATTGCCTGCTTAACCATTTCAAGGGGTTATTTCATGAGGTACGAAATAATTACTAGACCTGTCACACGCAGGCGGTTGACCGTGCTTTCACTTTAATCAAGGTTTGTATTTTTATCCAGTCCAGGAAGATTATATTTTATTAGCTTCAGCAAAAGCTGTTGCTGTCATCCACAAAAGTCAATGCAGCTTCTCTAAATCCTAATAAACAGAGAAACAGCCTCCTAAAAATCATTTAAGACTAGCTGGACACCAGTGCTTCGCTACGAAACTATGTGCTCGGGCTTGATAAATTGACACTTGCAGCCTGAAATTTAATGTAGAATGTGTAACTCCGTAGCATCACTGTGTGTTAATATAATGCAACTGGCAGTTGGAACAGAGGTGGAGGAAGTGTAGAACGTCCCAGCCCGCAGCATCCATTGGTATTCATCTGGCTAGCATCCTGTCAGTGTGAGAGAGAGTTGAGGGGTGTTTGCTGTGTGAGCAAACAGTATTTGCTGTATGAGCAAGGAGGAGGCAGGAAGGAGGCAGGGCGTGGTTTAGCTCAACTGTTCTGTAGTAAAGCTGCTTGCTGCTGTGAAAGTAAAACTGAAAGTGAAACTCCTCTTCTCTGCTTGTGTTTTGCATTTGGAACAGATTTCTTTTGAGGTGGGGAGTGGGGAGTACAATTCCTTAGCATCAGAGTGTGTTAATAATAATATAGGAAATACTAATGCTCTGATGGTCATTTTGAAAAATCCTTTCTTAGTGAGCACCTAGAAGCCAAGAGAAATTTCAAGTTTGTAGACTTTACGGTTCTGGAGATTTTGTGATTAATGTGTGAGTGGTTTTCGCTTTTATGTAGAGATTCCAGTTCTCAGGCCTGGATTTAGCACACTGACAAATCAGCCATCAACAGACACATAGACATGAATGACATTTATAGACTACGCAGAAGAGACAATCAACCAGCCCAAAAGAGAACGAAAAAGACTCCAGCATTTCTCCACCCGTAACCAGCAACCAGATCAGCATAGATTAAACTTCAAGGCTAACATCAGACCAACATCACTTAACAACTGTGGTCAGAAAGGTGGGAAGGGAACAGCATTCCGTACGCCTTTGGCGTTGAGTCATGCCGGCCACATGACCAGGGAGACGTCTCCGGACAGCGCTGGCTCTTCAGCTTTGAAACTGAGATGAGCAGTCAGGAACGACTAGCACATATGTGCGAGAGGAACCTTTACCTTTACCTTACTGTGGACAATCTTCTGTGTTTAAGGTGCTGGGCTGCAATCATTTCTCAAGACTATGCAAAAGACACCATCAACCAGCCCAAAAGAGAACAAAAAGACTCCAGCACAGATTAACTCCAAGGTTAATGGAGAATGTAAACTGACAGCACACCACACTGATGAAGTTACCTAGTTGGGTACTGAAACAAGCAAGAAAACAATTTTTCCCTCGGATAAGGAAGTGTTGATGTAATGTGATTCTATCCACCAGCCAGAGTTAGATTTTCTGTTTTAAACGATAACACGGGGTGAATTTCATCCCGCTCTCCCTATCCTCTCCCACTTATTAAAACCCAAATTCATAGCCCATTTTATCACGCCGTCCTCAACATGCTCCTCTTATTAACGCGTTCCAACATTAACAAAAGCTTGTACATTTTCACAATTCCATGTTCATCGTTTGTACATAATTCATTCTTCCATTGCTCGAGCCCCCATTATCCTTTTATCCGTATTAATCTTTCTCTTAATTGTGCATATGAAAATCATCGGAAGGGACATTCCTCTATGGGCATTGTTCTCTTGACTTCAATTCTTAAGTCCTCCCCCTTCCTTTATGAATAAATCTTGATCTGTTGCCCATTTTTATCTGATGTGGCTTTTCCCCCCCCCCCTCTATCCCCCGAAGTCATCTTCCAATGGTTTAATACAAATATTAAAAAGCAGCGGGAAATGGAAGGAAATAAAACCTGTAGCATAATCCGCCAACATCAAAAAGACTCAGGTCCTTGTATTTCCTAGGAATCCCCACCCAAGTAGGAAACAAAAAATAGAACACAGAACATAGAATATCAGAGTTGGAGGGACTTTAGAGGACTACTAGCCTAACCCCCTATACTAGTGATAGTTAACCTTTTTGGCACCGAATGCCGAAACTGGAGTGTATATGTGTGCGTGCGCCAAAATGCCGGAACCCAGAAGAGAGCAGCTGGCAACTGCGCGCATGCCCACAAAGAAGGCTCACCATCACAGTGTTTGAACCTGGGGAGAACAATGGGCCAGTCCTGGAGTCTGGGGAAGGCCCGGATGAGGGTTCTGCATCGGAGGCAAAGATGGGGCCAGGGCCATTTGGGAGCGATGCGTGGACTCCGGAGCCTCCAGAGGCAGACAGCAAAGACGCAGAGGAACAGGAGGAGCCTGTTCCTAGTGCATGCATGCGAAGAGCTGCCAGGAGGCAAGAGCAGCTAAAGCAAAAGGGACGACTCAGGAGTAAGGCCAGGAGATGATTGGCCCCTCCCATAAGGCTTAAAAAAGAAAAAAAAGGCACTTGGGCCATCTTGCAGGAAAGCAACATTGCTAACTCTGTTTCCAGTCGGCATCTCTTGTTTGTTTCTGAACTCGGTGGGGCTTTGCCAAGTAAGGCCTTTGGCAGGGTGTCAAAGAAGATAAAGGTTGGTGATGATCCCGAAGGACTTTTTCCGAAGGACTTGTTTTGCAACTAATTGGGAATCAGCTGGGAATGAACGTAATTCTCAGCTGTTATAATAAAATAGGTTTGTTTGGGACGAATTGTGTCTTGTAGTGATTCAGTAAGCCTAGGACACAACACTTCCAAAGACTCCAGCTCAGGCTGTCCCTCAATCTCCTCCTCGTCTGTCTCTGCTGCTAGCTCCACTGGCAGCCGATGGGCCACAACAGCAGGTTAGTCCCTTTCCTGACCATCCTATCCAATATAACATTTGGGCATTTGCGTTGAACCAAATGAATCCAATGAACAACCAGAAGATGCTTTGACGTAGCCATGCAGCCTTCTAGAAGACACAGCTGCTTTCATGCTCCATTGAATTTTGTTTAGGCAGTCTCCTTTTCAAATACAGGTTGTCCTCGACTTACAACAACTCATTTAGTGACCCTTCGAAGTTGCAACGGCATTGGAAAAAAAGTGACTTTAGCACCATGTTTCACACTTACGACCATCGCACCATCCCCTACCGTCACACGGTCAAAATTCAGATGCTTGGCCACTGACTCGTATTTATGACTGTTGCGGTGTCCCGGGGGAGACCCTTTTGCAACCTTTCTAACAAGTGAAGTCAACGGGGGGGAACCAGATTCGTTTAACAACCATGCGACTTACTTAACAACCGCAGTGATCCACTTAACCATGGTAGCAAGAAAGATTGTAAAGTGGGGCAAAACTCCCTGAACAAATGTCTCGCTTAGCCATTTTGGGCTCGATTGTGATTGTAAGTCGAGGAATACTGTATATTACCCTGTCGTGCAGCAACATGAGGTCTGCCCAGTGGTGGGTTTGGCCCAGTTCTCCCGAGCTGATAGCGGTGACGATATGACATCACCAAACTGGTTCTGCCCCACGCCCCCCCACCCCCCCACCCCCCCACATTATTCTTATCTTTTATTTGGCCTGACCCCCAATCTATTGCTGCCTCCTGAGTCCCAGCTGATGGCTAGAGGGAAAAAAACTGTTTAAACTCTTGCGGCAGGGCATCAAAGGGCCGCCCTACAGCTGATCAGTGTTAAAAGAAAACAAATGAGTAGACCAATGCCTGCAAAAAATAAATGGGTAGATCGGTACAGCTCTGCAAGCAGTTAAAAGCCTGAAAGACCAGTACCTCTGCTAAATCCTAAATAATTGTCACATGACCATCAAGCCACACCCACAAAATAAGCCACGCCCACAGAACTGGTAGCAAAAAAATTTAGAACCCACAATGTCTTCCGCAATGTAGATGTAGAAATGTTAACTAAATTCCATTACAAAATTCAGAACCCATTTGCATAGCAGAAGATGAATTCCTATTACGCAGAGTCCTTAAAAGCCAGAAGGAGTAACGTTTCTGAAAGATAGGCCTGTGTGTGTTTACCAATAACCACCTCTCTCTCACACACAAAATACATCCCAAAAAATAAATAATTCTTGCTAAAAGGATTAAGAAAGGCAAGGGAATAGGATAATGAGTGGAATAACATGGTCTAATCGGTCACAAAATGTCAATATTTCAATAAATGTGCACCGGATGTTCGTTATATTTAATTAGTCTCTCTCTCTCCTTCTATTCCTCCTTGCAAGCTATAAATCAAGAAAAAGACGAATTGCCAACTTTTGCAAAACACCTGTGTACTGATTTATCAAAAGTAAGATAAATCCATGGAATAATATGTTTTGGAGAGATAAAGAAAACATATTAAAACAGCTTAACTTCTTTGGCTAATGCCATTTAATACTAGGCATAGGTGATCTTTCGAGTTCGATCCCAGGTAGAGGCAGATATTTCTCTCTCTCTAGGCACACTGAGAATATATCTACTGAACAAAACTCCTCAGTGGCAACGGGAAGGGCATCCGGCCAATAAATACTCAGCTCCATTCAGTTGCCCAGATTCCACCCCACAAGAGATTATGGGGTCATTAAAAGAAGATGATGGATGACCTCTTTTTCCCCCCCCCCCAATTTGTAATTTCTTCCCAGAGTTCACCAGCGATCCGTGGCGGTATTCAGCTGGTTCGGACTGGTTTTGCTGAACCGGTAGCAGTGATCGTGGGTGGGCCGGCCCACTTGCCCTGGCGCTATGTCATCCTATGTAGCCACGTTTTCAAGGCCAGGCACATGGACAGAAGGCATGTGCGTGAGTAAAGCGCATACGTGGAAGCTGTGTGCATCAGGGGTGAAATGTGAAATTAGCAGGAGGTGTACTTATGCACGCCTCCTCTACGGACCACTTAAGTATGAAGTAAGGTCCACAGAAGCCCATTTGTGACTGAAACTGTGAAAATTTGTAGCTGAGACAAGTATCAGGTAGGGCATTCCAGCTTTTGACAACTTGGTTACAGAAGTCATATTTTTTTTACCATCAAGTTTAGAACAATTTGCATTGAGTTTAAAGCAGTTATTCACACACGTATTATTGTGATTAAAACAGAAGAAGTCATTTACAGGTAAAAGCATCACGATGTACAATTGTTATTTATTTATTTATTTTATTTATTTTGTTTCAATTTATAAACCGCCCTTCTCCTTGCGGACTCAGGGCGGTGAACAGCCAAGATAAAACATGGTATACAAAAATTAAAACAATTTAAAAAATATTAAATATTATTGGCCAACAATTAAAACAGTCCAATTAAAATCAGTTTCAATTTAAAACAGAGGATGGGATCAAGCCAGCCCAGCTAGATGAAACAAGTGGGTTTTAAGGGCCCGACGAAAAATCCGGAGGTCTGATATCCTGCGTATCTCCAGGGGTAGGTCATTCCAGAGGGCTGGTGCCGCCACAGAGAAGGCTCTCCCCCTAGGGGTCACCAGCCGACATTGTCTGGCCAACGGCACCCTGAGGAGGCCCTCTCTGTGCGAGCGTACTGGCCGGTGGGAGGCTATTGATGGCAGAAGGCAGTCTCGCAAATACCCCGGCCCTAAGCCATGGAGTGCTTTAAAGATGGTCACCAACACCTTGAAGCGCACCCGGAAGTCCACCGGGAGCCAGTGCAGCTCACGCAGAAGAGGTATCACATGGGAGCGCCCCGTCGCTCCCATAATCCCACACGCGGCCGTATTCTGGACCAGTTGGAGCTGGTCCAGAATGCAATACCTAGGTCTGACTCAGTGGTGAAATTCAAATTTTTTTTACTACCGGTTCTGTGGGCGTGGCTTGATGGGCATGGCAGGGGAAGGATACTGCAAAATCTCCATTCCCACCCCACTCCTGAGGGAAGGATATTGCAAAATCTTCAATCCCACTCCACTCTGGGACCAGCCAGAGGTGGTATTTGCCGGTTCTCCGAACTACTCAAAATTTCCGCTACCAGTTCTGCAGAACCTGATGAATTTCACCCCTGGTCTGACCGCAAGCGGCGCAGTTCTAAGTTATCCAAACCAAGTTATCTTCGGGACCGCCTTCTGCCACCAATAGCCTCTCACCGTCCAGTCCGCTCCCATAGAGAGGGGCTCCTCAGAGTGCCGTCGGTCAAACAGTGTTGACTGGCGGCCCCCAGGGGGAGAGCCTTCTCTGTGGGGGCACCTGCCATCTGGAACGAGCTCCCCCCTGAGATAAGGAGGTTACAGGACCTACGTACCTTCTGCCGTGCCTTAAAAATGTTCTTATTCCAACAGGCTGGTCCGGCTTGAACCTCCTCTGTATACTGGATTTTTAAAACGTTTTACAGAATTGGATTTTTAAATTGTTTTCTAGCCTAATTATTTAATTTATTTTAAACAATTTTTAACTTTTATATACTACTGTATTTTATCTTGGCTGTTCACCGCCCTGAGTCCCGTCTGGGAGTAGGGCGGTATACAAATTCGATTAATAAATAAATAAACAAACCGAGAATTCCGAGCCTAATAGCCTACTAGTTCTGTGTAAACACCAACATCAAGTCCTTCCTGTACAGTGAAAAAAACATCTTTCTTGTTGTTTACAGTGCATTAAACATAGAGTTAAGAAATTAGTCAAAACAGCTTAATGGCAAGTGGCTTAATAGCAAGAATTATTCACTGAAACCCACAGCTATTCATTAAACCTCCCACATTCTTAAGTGTCTAACAACTACGTTAACAGCAGGCAACTTTAATTTTTTTTTTCCCCCTTTTAACTTTCCTATTATTAACCATTGCAAAGGCTGATTCATACTTCGGTGAGGGTGCATATTTTGGAAATGCAGTAATAGCCAATATTGTCCATGGTCAGCAGATTAAACATACCCGTCAACTTTAATTATAGTAATAGAGATGGAAAGGACCTTCATCTACTCCAACTCCCTGTTCAGGCAGGAGATCCATGTATGAATTCAGACAAATAGTTGTCCAATCTTAAAAGCCCCCAAAGCCAAACAATAAAGAGCCTGGATAGCTCAGCAGACTAAAAGCATTGTGATTAACACCAGCTGTCTGCAATTACTGTAAGTTTGAATCTCATCAGGCTGGAGGTTGACTCAGCCTTCCATCCTTTCTAAGGTGGGTAAATTGAGGACCCAGTTTTGTGGGGGCAATAAGCTGACTTTGTATAAATATACAAAAGTATGAAGGCTATTGCTTAACGCATTGTAAGCCGCCCTGAGTCTCTGGAGAAGGGCGGCATATAAATCAAATGTAAAAAAAACAAAAAAAGCTAGATAGCATCGTCAGGGCTATTGGTGACAGGATGGGATAGGATAGGATAGGATAGGATAGGATAGGATAGGATAGGATAGGATAGGATAGGATAGGATAGGATAGGATAGGATAGGATAGGATGAGCACTCAGACTTATATACTGCTTCACAGTGCTTTTGCAACCCTCTCTACACAGTTTACAGAGTCAGCCTCTTGCCCCCAACAATCTGGCTCTTCATTTTAGCCACCTCAGAAGGATGGAAGGCTGAGTCAACCTTGAGCCTGGTGAGATTCGAACTGCTGAACTGTAGCTAGCAGTCAGCTGTGGTACTGCACACTAACCACTGCACCACCTTGGATAGAATGAATATGAGTGGAGTGGAGTGGAGTGGAGTGGAGTGGAGTAGAGTAGAGTAGAATAGAGTAGAGTAGAGTAGAGTAGAATATGAAATAGAGTAGAGTGGAGTGGAGTGGAGTGGAGTGGAATGGAATGGAATGGAATGGAATGGAATGGAATGGAATGGAATGGAATAGAATAGAATAGAATAGAATAGAATAGAATAGAATAGAATAGAATAGAATAGAATAGAATAGAATAGAATAGAATAGTTGGAAGGGAATTTGTGTTGGGAAGTTCTAGTCCAGCCCCCTGTAATTGTGGTCGTAAATCAGGGACAACCTGTATTAAGACCTGACATCCAGGCTTATACCTACACCACAAAACATGGATGCATTGATGATGTGCCGTGCCCATTTTGTCACTGGCCTTCCTCCCACCTACAGCCTTCAGCGCGGTCTTCATGAAGTTGTGATAATTTGTTTTCCAAAGAAGGAAGGAAGATCACTTGGGTTTCCCAAGATAACCTCAATTTCTTCAACGACGCAGGGGTTTTTTTTCCCCCAGTTTTAATTAAAAAATATTTCATAAGCAAAAATGCCAGGGAGAACTCACAATCGTGTTAAGCGTTCCATCCCCTGCCCGTTTCTAATCACTCCTCGGGGTTTGTTCTCATACACAGCATTTTGCGCTGTTAGGAAAAATTTGTCCGGTGGGAACTTGGATCCATTTTGGAACGTAGTGGGGTTGCAAAAATATATGAGGGGGAAAAAAACTGAGAAAAATATAACAATCTTTGCAATAACGGAGAATATATGCAGCTCAGGGGTCAGCTGTAAGCACCTCAAAGACACCCCGAAAGAGTCTTTCCTTTTAATCTGTATCACTTTATCTTTATCACTTTATCAAACCACAGGTGGCACATGGAGCCATATCGGTGGGCACATGAGCTTAGCTCCAGCATGAATGCGTGTGTCAGCCAGCTGATTTTCAGGCCTTCTGGGCCCACCAGAAGTTGGGAAATAGGCTGTTTCTGGCCTCCAGAGGGCCTCCGGGGGGGGGTGAGAAAGGCCGTTTTTGCCCTCCCCAGGCTCCTAGAAAGGCTCTGGAGCCTGGGGAGAGCGAAAAATGGGCCTACCAGGCCCACCATGCCATCGCATGCCAAAAGTGGGGGGACTGTGAGGACGCATGCACAGGGGTGTGGGGCACATAGAATTATGGGTGTGGGATAAATGGTACTATTGGCTCAGGGTTACCAGAGAGAAAAATACAAGTAGAAAACAAGTAGAGGAGTAGTAGAATTGTAATTCACCACATACCTATGGTTGGATCTTTACCTATAGAGATACCTAGTACAAAAAGATGTCTTAGTAAGATGAAGATTAGACGAGGTTAAAGAGGTAAAAATGAACCCGTGTGTTAAGATCTATGGGAATATGTAATATTGTGTAAATAGATATATCACTACGAACCAATGCTTCAAATGATTGAATATATATAATGTTTTAATGTATAATGTAGGTTTTTTTTCTTTTTGTTTTCTGTTGTGTTTATTATAAGTATTGTGTGTGATTTATTATTTGTTAATAAACTTTATAATTTTTTGTTTTAAAAAAAAGAATTATGGGTGTGGGCACGCATGCACACAACCCCCCCCCCCCGCATTCCCCCCACTTTTGGCACGCGATGGGTTCGCCATCCCTGTTTTAGGAGTTTCTATTATTAGTAAAAAGTAAAAAGCTGAGAGTAGATTTTTAATGCCTTATTTTACTGCACCAAAGGAGTCGGAAGTCAATGCCTTTATTTTATTTTTTTTCTTTTTCCCTTCCTTTCCCTCCACTATCCCCTGCCCTTTTCCCTTTCCTAATTTCCCTAATACTTCCTTTTGTACTCTCTTTGCAGGCCATGTTATAAATTAATGAAACTGTTTTTTTTTTTTTAAAAGAGTTTTATTATTATTTTTTTATTAATCATATTTCTATGCCGCCCACTCTCCGAGGATCCTGGGCAGCTTACAACAATTGACAGTATACTAAATAGCATCGTCCTCATTTAACGTCTGCCTGTTTTATTAAAAGCCGTAAAGATCACGAAAAGGAAGAAAAAATTCCACCAAGGGTTCAAAATTCTGGTATGGGAAGGGGAAATGATTATTTAGAAGACACAACACACATATAAACGCATACACAGACGCACACATATTTATGTGTTGGTATCAGTGGTGGGTTTCGAAAATTTTTACTACCGGTTCTGTGAGTGTGGCTTGGTGGGCGTGGCATGGCTCGGTGGGCGTGGCAAGAGGAAGGATACTGTAAAATCTCCATTCCTACCCCACTCCAGAGGAAGGATACTGTAAAATCCCCATTTCCTCCTGATCAGCTGGAACTCGGGAGGCAAAGAATAGATGGGAGCGGAGCCAGTCAGAATTTTTACTACCGGTTCTCCGAATTACTCAAAATTTCCTCTACCAGTTCTCCAGAACTGGCCAGAACCTGCTGAAACCCACGTCTGATTGGTATCAGTGGTGGGTTTCAGATATTGTTAGCACCGGTTCGCCTCGTGTGTGCACTGTCCTCCATACGCCTGGCCTCGAAAACATGCCTAAATAGGACGGCATAGTGCCAGAGAGGGTGGCACTATGCCACCCACAAACTCCGCTACCGGTTGGGCGAACTTGTCTGAACCGGCCAAATCCTACCTCTGGTTGGTATGCGCGCACTAACATGGAATCAAATGTTAGGATTCTATAATACATAGAGGGGTTTTTTTTAAAATATGAAACTTTCTCTTCCTTACCGACTAATTTTTTTTGCCTCTACTTGAAAATGCCTGTACTTCTCCAAGCAGAAAAATTCAAACTAAATGAAAGAAAATGATAAATAACCGTTTCGTAACACTTATTTCCTGGTTGGCTGGTTTTTGTCCTCTCCTTCTTTGTCTCTCTCTCTGTTTATAAGATCTCCTGTCCCCCATCATAGACTCATTTAGCCTAAATGTTTGTTGGCCGTGTTATTTCTATGTTTTGGGGGGGGGCAACAAATAATGCGTGAAGCTATTTTGTTTAGGGAAAAACACAACGAATAGAGCAAACTCGTGGCTGTTTATTTAGTTATCTGCCACCATTCAGAGTTTTAAATCTATGAATCACAAAGAGAAACCCTTTAGTTAAAAGTTAACAGTAAGCAGCAGAGACAGTAACTTTTGGCAGCTCCATTCCCCACCACCACCCACAGCTAGGAAATTTGATAAATGGGTTATAGAATCCCTACACTAAATTCTAAAAATCAAACTCTACAGCATTTGTATTCAAGTTGTTTCAGCCAGTAAAGGAGTTGAAGTATGTTATCGTTTTATCTCTTCTTGTAAACCATCCTTTTCTCAAGGAGACCCAAGGCAATATAAAGGCAATATATTATATTATATTATATTATATATAATATAATATACTACTTTTTCATAATGGCCCTTTTGAGATGGAAAATGCTCAGCTGCCCTCCAGAGTCACCAATGGTTGTGGTCCAGCTCCCTCAACAGGATTCATTTAAAGAGCTATTCATTGGCAAGGAACAGACAGAACATTTTCTAAGGGCGGCATATAAATCTAATTAAAAGTAATTTCTAACCACTGTCCATTTTCTTAAGTGCACGTAGCTTCCCTACTTAATACCATGTTTCCCCGAAAATAAGACCTCCCCGGATAATAAACCCAATCAGGCTTTTGAACGCATGTGCTAAAATAAGGTCCTCCTCCGAAAATAAGCCCTCCCCGAAAATATTTAAATGTATGCGCAGCCGATCCCTGCCATTTCCTCTGGTTAGGGTTAGAGAGACAGAGTTGGAAATCAGATAATTGCTTAACGCATTGTAAGCCGCCCTGAGTCTCCGGAGAAGAGCGACATATAAATCTAATTAAAAATAAAAAATAAAAATTAATTTTTTTTAAAAAAAAGATAAGATGACAAGAGGAGCCATGTCTTGCTCCACATGCCAAAATAATAAGACCTCCCTGAAAATAAGGCCAAGTGCTTATTTCGGGGTTCAAAAAAATATAAGACAGAGTCTTATTTTTGGGGAAATACGGTAGTGACTGGGTATTATTGCATAAACAGCAGTGTTACCGTTTCCCTTGCTTGAATGACATTCCTAATTAGATGTGACTCTTCAGCTTTGAAACGGAGATGAGCACCGCCCCCTAGAGTCAGGAACAACTAGCACATATGTGGGAATCCTTACCTTTATATAGTATTTCATCAAGAGCCTGGTAGCTCAGCAGACTAAAAGCATTGTGATTAACACCAGCTGCCTGCAATTACTGTAAGTTCAAATCTCACCAGGCTCAAGGATGACTCAGCCTTCCATCCTTTCTAAGGTAGGTCAATTGAGGACCCAATTTGTGGGGGCAACAAGCTGACTTTGTATAAATATACAAAAGTATGAAGGCTATTGCTTAACACATTGTAAGCCACCCTGAGTCTCCGGAGAAGGGTGGCATATAAATCATTTTTTTTTAAAAAATTGAGAACGGGGTCTTTTTTCCTGAACATTTCTAATATTATAGGAAATAAAAATTTTTAAAAATGCTGTAATTGTCTTTTAAAGCATCCATTCTTGCTTAGCTGGCAAAGGTATCATGTTGAACTACGTGAAATTCAAATCTCTTGCTTCTTGTCTATTCCAAAGGGAAGCTACTCTGTGTGATCTTTCGAAATACATTGCCTTATCAATTTTCTGCAGAATTATTTATAGCAATGATAATGTTACTTCGCTGCAAAATTCTACAGCGCAGCGAATTTTCGATTTGCTAGAAACTTTTTCACATGACGAATAGATCATCAGTTGGTCTCAGTTCCAAACCCAAACACAAGCAAACAGCTTCTTTTTTAAAAAATAATAATAATAAAATTGCATTTTACAGAACCCTCTGCAAAATTAGCCTATGCTGTATCTCAAAACAAATATTCTTTCTTTTAACTATGAGATCAATATTTATACATCCCACCATAAATTCCATTTGCTTTTAGATTTATGATACGTATTAAGTTTCGATTGCTGTTCGTATCGTTAAAAAGCAGGCAATTTTGACTGTAATCTGCCATGCATTTTTACAGTGACCTAGGATATAAACCTCAATAATAAAAACGCTAGCGAGCATATTCTCCTTGACTTTTCTACCTGAATGCAACACAGCTCAATTTCCTAGCCAAGCTTTTTAAAAATTTATATCCAAGCCCAGTGCAAAGGACTCTTTGCGATGAAAAATTGAAGTCTTCGCTTTTCTCGTTTCCTTTGTATCTTATATCCTAATTAGTCCCTTTTCTCATAGCTAAATATGTTTGCACGCATATGATCTTTAACTCCAATTACTGACATTGGGCGTCACATTTCTTTATATTTATGGTAAGGATCAGCAGTTGAGTGACCCTGGATCAAATCCAGGGCTGGATTTTGAGCTGGAAGTGTCAAAAATGTGCAGAAAATGTCACCTTTCTGGGAACAAGACTTGCAAAGAGGACATTTTTAATGCATTGGTTTCCAATTCTTTCCTGGCTTTCCGACAGCTAATTGCTCATCAAGACTTGATGGGTTCCTGCTTTTTTACTGTATTTTATTATTATTTATTGCAGTCATCACTGTCACCATAAAAGTTGGCTTAGTCACATTTAGCGAATGGGTATTTTAAAATCTTAGTTAATGTAATGAACATAGAAAAGATGAAGAAGCTGAAGCAGGAGAATATTTGTAGCTCGGGGTTGAAATGAGGAGTCCTTGGTGTGCTCTGAGCTTGGAGGGAGGGAGGGAGGGAGGGAGGGAGGGAGGGAGGGAAGAAGGAAGGAAGGAGACACAAAGGGAAGGGGAGGGGTGGATGGGGAGGGAAGGAAGGAAGGAAGGGAAGAAGAGAAGAAGGAAAGAAAGAAAAAGAAGGAAGGAAGGAAGGAGACACAAAGGGAAGGGGAGGAGAGGGGTGGGGAGGGAAGGAAGGAAGGGAAGAAGAGAAGGAAAGAAAGAAAGAAGGAAGGAAGGAAGGAAGGAAGGAAGGAAGGAAGGAAGGAAGGAAGGAAGGAGACACAAAGGGAAGGGGAGGGGAGGGGTGGATGGGGAGGGAAGGAAGGAAGGAAGGGAAGAAGAGAAGAAGGAAAGAAAGAAAAAGAAGGAAGGAAGGAAGGAGACACAAAGGGAAGGGGAGGAGAGGGGTGGGGAGGGAAGGAAGGAAGGGAAGAAGAGAAGGAAAGAAAGAAGGAAGGAAGGAAGGAAGGAAGGAGACACAAAGGGAAGGGGAGGGGAAGGGTGGATGGGGAGGGAAGGAAGGGAAGAAGAAGAGAAGGAAAGAAAGAAGGAAGGAAGGAGACACAAAGGGAAGGGGAGGAGAGGGGTGGGGAGGGAAGGAAGGAAAGAAGGGAAGAAGAGAAGAAGGAAAGAAAAAAGAAAGAAAGAAGGAAGGAGACACAAAGGGGAGGGAGGAGTGGGATGGGGTGGGGAGGGAAAGAAGGAAGGAAGGGCAGAAGGGAAGAAGAGAAGAAGGAAAGAAAGAAAAAGGAAGAAGGAAGGAAGAAAGGAGACACAAAGTGAAGGGGAGGAGAGGGGTGGGTGGAGAGGGGAGGGAAGAAAGGAAGGAAGGAAAGAAGGGAAGAAGAGAAGAAGGAAAGAAAGAAAAAGAAGGAAGGAAGGAGACAGAAAAGGAAGGGAAAGGAGGGAGGGGAAGCTCAGAGGAAGCTGAAGAGCTTTTTCGCTTCTCATCCCAGAGCTGAAGAAGCTTCTTGGGATAAGAAGCGAAACCTCTTCAAAGAAAAACCGGAAAGTCTAATTGCCTCTTGAAAAAGCACCTTTGGGAAAACCAACACATTTCAAAACTTCAAGGATTCACCCGTACTTCATACAAACTCTCTTCGTACCAAAGGATCACAGGAAATGATTTCACAAACCAAAGCAAATGAATGTTACTATGTACCATCCCCACTTGAAAAATAGGAGCTACACAATATTGGATAATAAAAGTATGTAATTTCATGTTTCTTCTTTAGTATTCTGTGTTCTGGGTGGTATTCACTTACTTTCCCTACCGTTCCCAAATGTGAGCGCGCACAGCCACGCATGCGCATAGCCTTCCATGCATGCGCTTAGCGGTAAACCGCTCCAAACCAGCTGAATACCAACTCCGATTCTGTCACATTAAAACCCAGGAATAATGAACTGTTTCCCATAGACCAGTGTTTCCCAAAGTGTGGTACGCGTACCCCCAGGGGTACGGGAAGAGTTTGGTGGGGGTACGCGTTGCACCGGAGTTTAGTGAGGTTCACATGGGAATATCCACTGCACCATGCTTAGCTGCTTCCACAGAACAAAGAAAGAAATAGGCTCGTATTGCAGTTTTTACACGGGAACTGGGGCCATCATACATCGTATTGCAACTCATTATGGCGGGAACTTCTGCGCATCCTTCGCGTAACTCTGGTTCGGCCATTTTTAAACTGCGGGAACATTAACAGTTAACGTTGAGCCTCGGAGCTGTTTAAAAGCCGAAGAATTGCAGTGTTATCTAACGGTTAGACAGTCTTGTGAGGCGTGACATGGCGTGAATATACTGCACTTTGTTATAGAGACAACTTACTTCTTTAATAGTTAGTTCCGGGCGCCTGTTATCGTGCTTTAGTAAGTTCCACTGATTTTGATTATATATATATATAATCAATATATTTTGATTTTTATTAAAACATATGTTTTTTATGAGGGGTACTCAGCGTTACTCAGCAATTATAGAAGGGGTTACACATATGTCAAAAGTTTGGGAAACACTGCCATAGACCGATGCAACACTTGATTTTTACAATTGAAAGAAACAGAAATACGCAACGATATAAATCATTACGATTTGCCACAGTCTGGATGTCTTCATATAGTTATTCTGTTTCCCCGAAAATAAGACATCCCCTGATAATAAGCCCAATCGGGCTTTTGAGCGCATGTGTTAAAATATGCCTCCCCCTGAAAATAAGCCCTCCCTGAAAATATTTAAACGCAGAGCAGGAAATCAGGTAAAACAGCAAGAGAAGTCCTATCTTGCTCCACGTGCACCAAAATAATAAGACCTCCCTGAAAATAAGGCCAAGTGCTTATTTCGGGGTTCAAAAAAATATAAGACAGGGTCTTATTTTCAGGGAAACACAGTAGGAAAAAATTGGGCTGATTTTTTTCTTTTTTAAAGAGAAAGCATGCCATTCAAATCTCTGTGGGATTTAACCGTGGCCTTTAGCTTGAGGAGAAAACAAAATAAAATAACCGTCATATTTTTTCCCTAATCAACATTGCAATATTAATAAGCCTAGCTGGGGGTCTAGAGAGCATTGAAAACTCACAGCAGGTAATGGAAGTGTCGTTCCATTTAGCCAAAAAATTCACTTTTTTAGAAATAAAGGAACGGACATTGCAAATTGCCAATAAGAAAAAAAGGCAGTGCAGAGTAACCGAACTCCAAATTAAAGGGCAAAACAGATACTCTTTAAATTATCTAAGATTAAAACATGACACTTTTCTGCATTACCTTTGAAGCGGAACGAGGGGTGGGGAGAAAAACCCACCAAGCCATGTATTGATACAGAAGACTAATCTTTTTTAATACCTCCAATTATTCTAAAAGCATTTAACTTTTATCGAAGAAGAAGAATTATTTTGCAAAAGTATTAGGAAATAATTAAAGCCACTTCATTACGATGCCGCTGAAAGGAAGCTACAGCCAATTATTATTAGTACAACCGTTAGTAGCTGCAATATGGTAGCAGATGCAAAATAGAAAAATGGACTTGCTCGGAAGTTGATTATGCATAAGAGAAACTGCTTCCATTTTTTTTTTTTTACTAACTTACTTCTCTATAGGTTGCAGAAATTATTCTGTATAATAAACATTAATGTGTTCCTTAAAGTTTTAATCTGCTTTTCCGCGTTTAAAAAAAAAAACAAAAACAAATCACAAACTTAAAATTGCAATTAAAAGCAATTTTACAATAAATTGAAAAGAATTTACAGCTGTAATAATTCAATAAAAAAACAACATCCTTAAAACGATAAATAGTTTAATAACTAAAATGTATGGCATTGAGAAACCGAAACAGATGAAAAATGTGACTTTAAAAAAATATTAGAATGTGCAGAAATGAATAGATTAACACTTAGAATTAAGGAAAAGGAACAAACTGAATGCTTTCTGACATGGGATTTATTTTAACAATGGTTAGCTAACAAAAAGGGAGCCTGAGTAGCGTAGGGGGGCAATGCCTCCTACAAAGGCAGCATTTAAGATCCAGCTGCCTGCAATTACTTGCGAGTTCAATCCCAGCCAGGCTCAAGGTCGACTCAGCCTTCCATCCTTTATAAGGTGGGTAAATTGAGGACCAAGTTTGTTGGGGGCAATAAGCTGACTTTGTATAAATATAAATATACAAAAGTATGAAGGCTATTGCTTAACGCATTGTAAGCCGCCCTGAGTCTCCAGAGAAGGGCGGCATATAAATCAAATTTTAAAAAAAACAAAACAGAACTTAGAAACATGGAAATATAAGAAAAGGATGAATGAAACAAGGGAGGTTTGTTAAGATAGAAAAGTAAATATTATGATTATGATTATTTTTATTATTATAGAATTAATATCAATGTAATGAACATTGTTGTAAATACTAGGATTATTTTTCAAAATTCTTTGTACCCAGACAACATACTGTTTAACTGAAAATGAAATTTTTATGTTAAAAAATAAATAAAACACTTTATGGAGGGTGAAAATTGCTTCCTCCAGGGTCTGGAGGCCATCTGATGGCCGGAAACAGGCCCATTTCTGGACTTCCGGACCCTCCAATAGGCCCATTCCTTCCCAGACCCTCCACATGGCCCCTGTACTTATCTGGAATGATGAACGGGCCGCGTGGAGACTCCTGGGAAGGGAGGGGAGGTGTGGGAGGAGCGGGGAAGGTGGGGTTGGTGTCGCCAGCCAGGGGTGGCATTTATGCATTTGCCAAACCCTGATAATCCTTGGCTAGAGGATGGCCCGAACCCTCAGGAGCCCACCCCTGGGAATAACCATCCATTCTAATGCACGCATACTGATATACTGCCTAAAAACTGTATTTTAGATATAAAGGAGGGAATAAAGCATTTTAGCAGCTATGCCACTTCACAAGAAATGGGTTTATTTAAACAATAAACGGCTTTATTTTTCTACAGCCGCATTTTGAAATCACTACAATTTCCCCACTATAGTCCATCTAAGTCTAAGAAAGCAAACTCCGAGTTATTTTATTTATTTATTTATTTATTAGATTTATATACCGCCCTTTTCCTTACGGACTCAGGGCGGTGAACAGCCGAATAAAAAACAGTACATAAAAGTTAAAAATTATAAAACCCATATAAACTTTGGCTGAAAATTAAAAACAAATAAATATTAAAATACAACAACCCTACAACTCTAAAAAAAATTAAAAAATTCAACAGGGATCAGGCTAGACCAGCAAGCTGGAAAAGATAAGTTTTTAGGGCCCGACGAAAAGTCCGGAGGTCAGAGATTGTTCTCAGTTCTGGAGGAAGATCATTCCAGAGGGTAGGGGCTGCCACAGAGAAGGCTCTCCCCCTGGGGGTCGCCAGCCGGCATTGTCTGGCTGACGGAACCCTGAGGAGGCCCTCTCTGTGGGAGTGAACCGGCCAGTGGGAGGCAATTGGCGGCAGAAGGCAGTCCCGTAAGTACCCTGGTCCTAAGCCATGGAGCGCTTTAAAGGTGATTACCAACACCTTGAAACGCACCCGGAAGTCCACCGGCAACCAATGCAGCTCGCGCAGGAGAGGTGTCACGTGGGAGCGCCCTGTTGCTCCTATAATCCCCTGCGTGGCCGCATTCTGCACCAGTTGGAGTCTCCGGGTGCACCCCAAACTCCGAGTTATGAATTCACGTAACAAAAGTTTTAGACAGATTCTGTCAGGCTGCAACTGGAGGCAACATAATGTAAAAACCGGAGTAAAATCGTTGCTGAATATGAAGCAATATTTAAAAGAGTTATATTCCTTAATGTCCTCATGGTATTTATTTATGACGCTGCAGATTTTTTTTTTACCCCAGAATATAACTCACCAAAACCAATCTCTATTTATGATGCTATTGGCTAGTTGTCAACTATGGCTATAGTAATTCACCTAAATTTAAACCGATAAATCCCTAGTTAATTGGTACTATTGAACTTTTGGGCTCATTTGGTATTTATGAAAGAGGTGAATTCAAAACCCCAGTGAAAAGAGCCAATGCTAAAAAATCATCATCGTCTTTTAATGACCCCATAATTCCTTGCAGGGTGAAGTCTGGGCAACTGAATGGAGCTGAGTGTTTACTGGCCAGATGCCCTTCCTGTCACCAATGCGGAGTTATATTCCCATTCAGTCATATTCTCATTGTGCCCAGAGAGAGAAATATCTGCCTCTACCTAGGATTGAACTCACAGCCTCCTGATTGTGAGGCAAGAGTTCCACCTCTAGGCCATCGCACCACTAGTCAACGCTAAAAATGCACCTAGGGAAATCTAGTTTGCCGTAATCTCTGCCATCGAAAACCGAAGTCCCATTTCCACCGTACCATTGAAGGCCAAACGTAGATATTAAATTGTAGACTGTTTTGCTCTTGATATAAGAAGGCACAGATAGGATATTTTAGAGATTACAACAACCCAGGTAGCCCTCAAATTACAACAGTTTGTTTAGTGACGGTTCAGAGTCAACAACGGCACTGAAGGAAGCGACTTATGACCGTTTCTCACACTTACAACTTTAGATCAGCTAATTGCTAATCCAAATGGTAATATACAGGTAATATACAATCAATGACTGTTCAAAGTTAGAACGGCACTGGGAAATGTGACCTATGACCTTTTTTCACAGGTTCGCCCATGGTCACGTGGTCACAGGTGCAATTTTTCTTTGATAGTGTCAGAATTGGCTCTTGGGGAAGAAGATGCCCATGAAAGACAGGAAGTGAAGGGAATGAGAAGGAAATCAGAATAATTGCTGGAAAAGGAAGTCAGAAAAATTGTTGGATTTAATTTCTCAACCGAATGAATGGAAAAGGCGTGCGTGGAAAGATGACCCAGAAGCTGCTTGAAATGGAGCAGAAAAAAACGATGTTTTGGCAAGGAAATTAGAGTGAGTAATTGCAAAGTTGTGACGATGGCAAAGAAATGATCTGTATTGCTTCACAGAATGTTGATAGAGAAGATGGGGAAACGGAGTGACGCATCTTCAGATGGTGAAAAGTTGCTTTAAAGGCAAAGATACACTCATACATATTACCAGCTCTGTTCATTAGTCCTTTATGCTTAACAAATTACACATTATGCTGTTGGAAAAGTAGAATCTCCATTTTTTAAATGTATTGGTTTGCAATACATTTTTTAAATGTATTGGTTTGTAATGTAAAAACAAAATAAAACACAAAAGCAAATAGTAGAAAAACGAGGGAAGGGAAAATATGAAAAAGAGGGAGAAAAAAGAAAGAAAAGGTATTGACTTCCAACTCCCTTTGGGGCAGTAGAATTAGACAGTAAAATCAAACTTCAACTTTTTTACGTTTATGTAATAGTTTAAACTAGCCGTTTCTATAACAACAAAGATATCTCCTCGGCATAACCCAAAATCAAAAGTCCATTTTTTCCCCCACCTCGAGCACAAAGTCCAGAAACGGTTTCCAAGTAGAAAGAAAAGTATTTGTGGTGGGGTTTTTTCCCCCCTTGATTAGCCATTTTCTAATTTGGTAGAATTTGCGTGAATAGCTTTTAAACACGCTTTTAAAAAGTGCAGCTGGGCTCCCCGGAGATTTATTTAACTCAATCTTTTAAAAGTGGGTTGTTTTTTTTTTTAAAGTTACCTTGAAAAAGACAGGCAAAAGTTTTGTCTGTCTGACGACTGACAGATAGAAAGTCATGTTCCAACAGCAGGTGAGTTAAGACAGTATGCATTTCCATAAATATTGTAAAGCTGCCGAGATGTATAAAATGTGGTTGGGGTAGTTGTTTGTGGTTTTTTGTCGCTCCGCTTTCCCACTTGGAGCGGAGAGGAATACCGATGCTAATAAATAAATCAACAGAAATGCAAGGCAACACAGAACGGAACGCAACCCTGCCTAAGCCGAGAATAATGGTCTGACGGAATTTGGAAGAACCTGGGATTGCAAAGGACATGTTTACAAAATAGGTTAACATTGTCAGCATAGGACGGCAAAATATACTTTGCCCCAGTGGTGGGATTCAGACAGTTCGGGCAAGTTTGGGTGAACCAGTAGTTAAATTGCTGACTGGCCCCGCCCTGTCCCTTCCAGGAGTCTCCATGTGCCCCATTTTGGTTCCCAGGTAAGTGCAAGGAGGCCTACTAGGCCCAAAACGGGGCGCGGGGAGGCAGCGCATCCCCCCGTGTCCTGTTTTTGCTCCCTGGGGGGTGCAGGAGGCCGAGTGCTGCCTGTCACGCCCACCATGGCCACGCCCACCCAGCCGGTCATTAGGGCAGAGAACCGGTTGTTAATTATTTGAATCCCACCACTGCTTTGCCCTCTTCCTGTGGCCATGATAGAGCCCAAAGTTTATGTCGCTAAGTGAGACATTTGTTAAGCGAGTTTTGGCCCACCTTTCTTGCCACCGTTAAGTGAATCAGTGCAGTTGTTAAATGAGTAATGTGGCCGTTAAGTGAATCTGGCTCCCCCCTGGACAGAGGTCGCAAAAGGGGAATCACATGACCCCTGGACACCGCAATGGTCATAAATATGAGTCAATGACCATAGGGGAGCTGCTGTGGTCGTAGGTGTGAAAAACGGCCCTGTCACTTTTTTCAGTGACGTTATAACTTCGAACAGTCACTAAATGAACTGCTGTAAGTCAAAGACTACCTGTATGTCAAATGGAGAAAACCAGGTTTCAATGCAAGGAGGCGAAACACCCCACAAAGGAACAAACCATGATAGAGAATTGAGCAAGACTGCTGCATTGGTGGCGCAGCTGACTGAGTGCTGTTAAGTAGCACCAGCTGCCTGCCATTACTGCGAGTTCGAATCTCACCAGGCTCAAGGTTGACTCAGCCTTCCATCCTTCCGAGGTAGGTAAAATGAGGACCCGGATTGTGGGGGCAATAAACTGACTTTGTATAAAAAAGAACACCGCTTAGGGGGGAGCGAAAGTCCTATTAAGCAGGTATATACAAAAGTATGAAGGCTATTGCTTAACGCATTGTAAGCTGCCCTGAGTCTCCGGAGAAGGGCGGCATATAAATCGAACCAATAAAAATAAATAAATAAATAAATAAATAAATAAATAAATAAATAAATAAATAAATAAATATAAGAGGAAAGATGGTAGAAGACACGGCCCCGCTCCCCTGAAAAAAGGAATGAAGAAAGGGAGAAGACTCGTATACTAAAGATAGTTATCTTTATTTCTGCGTTCATAAATCGCGGAATGATACCGTGTCTCCCTGAAAATATGATCGGGTCTTATATTAATTTTTGCTCCCAAAGACGCATTAGGGCCTATTTTCTGACTAGGTCTTATTTTGAGGGAAATACAGTACTAAATGCATCCATCTGGCTGACAATCTTAACTGGGGCTTATTTGGGGCGGTAGAGCTTCTACTACGAGCATCCTGAAAAATCATGCTAGGATGTATTTTCCGGTTGGGTCTTATTTTCGGAGAAACAGGGAAGCAAATTCAGCTGTGGATTATAAAGGACTTTTTACATCCTTAAGAACCACTGAGGAGAGCGAAATCAACTGGCACTGGAGGCTGGTGTTAGGAACTGTAGAATATTGAATTTAAGGATGCCTCCATTTTCATGCAAAGTGTTTTCCCTCCTGCCCTTCTGGCCCAAAATATCCCCCTGTACAAAACAACACAACAATGCAACAGCCGACTGCAATTTTGCAATCTGAGACACCACACGGAAGTAAAATGGAACGGAGAGAGAGAGAGAGCGAGAGAGAGAGAGAGAGAAAAGAACAACAAACTCAAGAGAAAACACAATAGCTATGGAGATCATAACTCTTCCAAAATGTGATCAATATCTATATGCATCCGTTGGACTCTGGCCAGTTTAGAAAGTGGAAACCTTTTTGTGTCTGCTTGCTTATTCCGCAACTTCCGGAAACGATCGTTTCTGGCTGATCTTGGCCGGCTTTTGAAGCAATAAGAAGTGGCAGACCCACGTGGTACGTGGATGAAACGCCACCAGGAAATCCCACAAATGTGATAGGTTGAAACCGGGGATAGAAAATAAATTCCAGAGGACTGCAAAGAAATCAGGAGAGATCTGTACCCTTGAAGATGCTTGTTCAGAAATATATTCTTAGATGCACATGAAGAAATTCTTTTTTTTCTTTTTCCTTTTGGATGACACAGGGGAAAAAAGAATTCCTTGCAACTTCAATAACGTTTTTCTTACAAATTCCAACAGGAGGTGGAGATCATTTCTGCAGTGTCACCTGAGAGAGGGGAGGGAGGAGTACCCCATGGTGCCAAAAATTTATCTAGGCACCACTGAGGTTGGTATTCCATAATGAAAACGGGTGAGGTGTCAATGTCGTGCACCGGATTAATCTTTCTCTTCCCGCATCTTGAGTTTACCAAGATGAGGTAGTTTTTTTCCTTGAGTTTTGCTTCCCACAGTGCTTAACAGAACACTTTTCACTATCACTGCAATAGAGCTGGACCAGAATTAATTTGATTGAGCACATAGAATAGAAATAGAGATAAGAAGAGGGAGAGGGAGAGGGACATGGACAGGAGTAGGGTAGGGTAGGGTAGGGTAGGGTAGGGTAGGGTAGGGTAGGGTAGGGTAGGGTAGAGGAGAGGAGAGGAGAGGAGAGGAGAGGAGAGGAGAGGAGAGGAGAGGAGAGGAGAGGAGAGGAGGGAAGGGAAGGGAAGGGAGGAGAGGAGAGGAGAGGAGAGGAGAGGAGAGGAGAGGAGAGGAGAGGAGAAGAGAGAAGAGGAGAGAGAAAATAAGAGAAGAGAGAAGAGAAGAAGGGAGAAGAGAGAAGAGGAGAGAAGAGAAGAGAAGCGAATTGGATTCAGAGTAGAGTAGAGTAGAGTAGAGTAGAGTAGAGTAGAGTAGAGTATGAAATGGAGTGGAGTGGTGGGGAGGATGGGGTAGAGTAGAGTAGAGTAGAGTAGAGTAGAGTAGAGTAGAGAAGAGTAGAGTAGAGTACAAGAGAAGAGAAGAGAAGAGAAGAGAAGAGAAGAGAAGAGAAGAGAAGAGAAGAGAAGAGAAGAGAAGAGAATTCTTTATTGGCCAAGTGTGATTGGACATCCAAGGAATTTGTCTCCGGTGCAGAAGCTCTCAGTGTCCATACAAGCAACAAAGTGGTAAGTCATAGATCATAAATCATAAGATACATACAGCAAGCGATGAAGATACCAATAGGAGAAGGTAGTCAAGGAAAGATGAGAAGGTGAGAAAGACGAGAAATGACAAGATGAGAAGGATAAGAGCAATATCGCCTGCTACAGATAGTCCTCCAGTTACAACAGTTTGTTTAGTGACCATTCGAAGATACAAGAGCGCCGAAAAAAGTGACAGGGCCCTTTTTCACACTTACGACCTCTGCCACATCCCCACAGTCACATGATTTACATTTGGATGCTTGACCACTGACTCACATTTATGACTGTCGCAGTGTCCCGGGATGAAGTTTATGAACTTCATGAAAATGAGCAATCCCACCTATAGCATATTTCTCTATTTCTGAATGGGAGAGATGATCGTGTAAAGTAGCCACCTAGAACTAAGAAGAGAAATTTCCTGACACCGAGAACCATTAATCTGTGGAACCAAGTGCCACTAGAAGTTCGGAGTATAAGAGGCACCTTAGTTTTTGGGGAGGAAAATAAGAAAAAAGCTGATTGGCCGGTGGATCGGCCTCCCGGAATATCCCCAATCAGCTGTTCCCAGAGGGGAATTTTAGCAACAGGTTCCTTGGTTGTGAGCTCTCTGCCTTGCTTTTTTTTTTCAGCCTCTGAAACCTCCATTTGAGAGGCTGTTTTTTCAGCCTCTCAAAGGAGGTTTCAGAGGCTTTTTTCTCTCTCTCTCGCTCTCCCTCTCTCCCTCCTAACCCTCCCCCCTCTCTCTGTCTCTTTCTACCCTCGTCTCTTTCTCTCTCGCTTTCTCTCTCTCTCTCTCTCTCTCTTTCCCTCCCTCCCAATCCCGTCTCTTTCTTCCCTTCTCTTTCTCTCTCACTTTCTCTCTGTCCCTCTCTCTCTTTCCTTCCCTCCCTCCCAGCCTCATCTCCCACTTTCTCTCCCTCTCCCTCCCTCCCAACCCTTCTCTCTCCATCCCTCCCTCTCCCTCCCTCTCTCTCTCCCTCCCTCCCAATCCCCCATCTCTTTCTCCCCTTCTCTTTCTCTCTCTTTCTCTGTCCCTCCCTCTCTTTCCCTCCCTCCCAGCTTTCTTATCTCCCTCTTTCTCTCCCTCTCCCTCCCTCCCAACCCTTCTCTCCCTCCCTCCCTCTGTCTCCTTCTCTCTCTCCCTCCCTCTAAATCCCCCGTCTCTTTCTTCCCTTCTCTTTCTCTCCCACTTTCTCTCTGTCCCTCTCTCTCTTTCCGTCCCTCCCAGCCTCCTTATCTCCCTCTTTCTCTCCCTCTCCCTCTCCCTCTCCCTCCCCCCCTCCCAACCCTTCTCTCTCTCTCTCCCTTCCTCCCAACACTTCTCTCTCTCTCCCTCTCCCTCCCTCCCTCCCAATCCCCCCCTCTTTCTCTTTCTCTCTCTCCCGCTCTCTCTCCACACTGAAATAGGCCCAGATGGAGTCTGTTTACTTTGTAGTTCAAGAGAAGGGTGATAAAATATTAACCATCTTTCCATACTTCTAGCCTCGCCTTGCTTTCATCTTCTTCAGCAAAGCCTCCGTTCATCAGAAGCAGCCCAACCCAACCCTCAAAATCCAACCCCACTGTCTCTAAACCTTTACATAAGATTATTTTTGGAAATCCAAGGTTCGCATTCGCCGGGGCCGAAATTACAGATCAAATCAATTCACCGACATCTTACGTTCTACCACCGTGTGCCGTAAAAACCTGGAAAGACCTTTTTTTCCCCTTGTATTTCCATGCTGGACGCGAAATAAAAGCAAGCAAATTTCCCTCCTGCATTTTACACACTCCTTGACTGCCGAAGTAGCGAGCTCATGATTTACACCACCATCAGTGGAACTTGCATATCAACCAGAATCAAGTCAACATCACATCCAAGGGAAAGGTTCCTACTTGAGATTTAAAAAGACTACTGTGGGGTAACATCATTGAAATATGCCTCTCCAGAATAGGATAGGATAGAAGAGAAGAGAAGAGAAGAGAAGAGAAGAGAAGAGAAGAGAAGAGAAGAGAAGAGAAGAGAAGAGAACAGAACAGAACAGAACAGAACAGAACAGAACAGAACAGAATATTGGAATAAAGAGTAGAGTAGAGTAGAGTAGAGTAGAGTAGAGTAGGGTAGAGTAGAGTAGAGTAGAGTAGAGTAGAGTAGAGTAGAGTAGAGTAGAGTAGAATCGAGGAGAGGAGAGGAGAGGAGAGGAGAGGAGAGGAGAGGAGTGGGGAAAGGAAGGGAAGGGAAGGGAAGGGAAGGGAAGGGAAGGGAAGGGAAGGGAAGGGAAGAGAAGAGAAGAGAAGAGAAGAGAAGAGAAGAGAAGAGAAGAGAAGAGAAGAGAAGAGAAGAGAAGAGAAGAGAATTCTTTATTGGCCAAGTGTGATTGGACACACAAGGAATTTGTCTTGGTGCATACACTCTCTGTGTACATAAAAGACAAGATACATTCGTTAAGAATCATAAGGTACAACACTTAATCAGAATATCAGGAGGAAAAAGAAATAAATCAGAAACGAGAGAAAAGGCCAACCATCTTCAGATGTGGATCGATAGTGCATCCCTCAAGTTTCAAAGACATTCATGCTTTTATCCCCCAAATCTTTTTTTTTTAAACAGTGTTTGCATTGATTCATTTCAACAACAACCAAACACATCACTCTAACAAAGGAAAATCTGCAGGAATTTTTCCTTTGTCGCCACACACCTTGACCCAAATAAATTGTGCCTTACGCACAGCACTAACACGTGTGTGTGTGTGTGTGTGTGTGTGTGTGTGTGTGTGTGTGATGGCTTTAGCCCTTTTCTACGCCCGCACGAATTTACCAAATTGGATTTTCTGAAAAAGGATGCGCCGAGGAAAATGACAACAAAGTTAAAAAAAAAAAACCACAAATTGAAAATTACGGGTGAAAAGTACAGTTCCGGAGACCAAATCTTCACTCTAGCCTGAATGTTATAAATTTCTGGAAACCGGAACAATCTCTCGCTTTCATAAATGCTGCTCTTTGCTACTTGGGGGGGAAAGCTATTAATTTTAGTGTTGCAAGGTTCCACCCTAATTGGGGATTCTAATTAACAAAATTCCCAGAGGTTTTCTCGGAAGAAAACTGGGCATTGCAGAGGGTCTTGAAAACCTGGCTCTGTGCCCAGGCTGTGGACTGGGGAGGGGGGTTGAAGCCCCTTTTGAATGGCGTGTGTGAGTGTTTATGTGTGTGTTTGTGGTTACCCAGTTTTGCTCTTTTCTGTTTACTGTTACATTGTTTTGTTGTTGTTGTTGTTGTTGTTGTTGTTATTTCTTTCTGTTTTTACTTTGGAAAAGTGGATGGCAGCGAGGCTCTGTACAAATCTAATAAATAAAAATAAAACTCCATGTTCAAAAGCCTGCAAGAAACTCCCCCCCCCCTCTTTTTCTAACTAAGCAGGGGAGTGAAGCAAACGCCCTCCGTGTCTCTTAAGAGGCACTTCCTATTTGGCTTTCCCGACTTCTTTAAGGAAAAATGAAAGAAGTTTCCTGTCATAAAGAAAACCCTGTCCACCTGTCAGGAGGGAAAGGAGGAAGGAAGGAAGGAAGGAAGGAAGGAAGGAAGGAAGGAAGGAAGGAAGGAAGGAAGAAAGAAAGAAGAGAACAGGAAGGAAGGATGCAAGGGAGGGAGGGAAGGGAGGGAGGGAAAGGAGGAAGGAAAAGGGAGGGAGAGATCAAAAGAAAGAAGGAAGGAAAGAAGGGAAAAGAGGGAGGGAAGGAAGGAAGGTGACAGGGATGAAGGGAGGGATAGAAAGAAAGGAGCAAAAGAAAGAAGGAAGTAAAGAAAGAAAGAAGGAAGGAAAAGAGGGAGGGAAGGAAGGAAAGAGAGAGGGAGGGAGGTTTAGAAAGGGAAGAAAGGAAAAGGAGGGAGAGATCAAAAGAAAGAAGGAAGGAAAAAGAGGGAGGGAATGAGGGAGGGAAGGAAGGAAGGAAAAGGAAGGGAGACATCAAAAGAAAGAAGGAAGAAAAGAAGGGAAAAGAGGGAGGGAAGGAAGGAAGGTGAGAGGGATGGAGGGAGGGATAGAAAGAGAAGGGAGCAAAAGAAAGAAGGAAGGAAGGAAGGAAGGAAAAGAGGGAGGGAAGGAAGGTGAGAGGGATGGAGGAAGGGATAGAAAGAGAAAGAAAGAAGAAAAAGGGAGGGAGAGATCAAAAGAAAGAAGGAAGGAAAAAGAGGGAGGGAATGGGGGAGGGAGGGAAGGAAGGAAGGAAAAGGAAGGGAGACATCAAAAGAAAGAAGGAAGGAAAGAAGGAAAAAGGGAGGGGAGGAGGGAGAGAAGGAAGGAAGGTGAGAGGGATGGAGGAAGGGATAGAAAGAGAAAGAAAGAAGGAAAAGGGAGGGAGAGATCGAAAGAAGGAGGGAAGGAAAGAAGGAAAAAAGAAGAGTAAGGAAGGAAAGAAGGGAGAAAGGGAGGAAAGAAGGAAAAAGAAGAGTAAGGATGGACAGAACGGGGGAGGGAAGGAAGGAAGGAAAGAAAGCAAGCAAGAGCAGGAAGCTACTCACGGTAGAAGATGTACTCGGTGTAGCTACTCCAGATCTTATCCTCCCTGTACTGGTTGATGAAGGCGGCGGTGCCCGTGGAGTTGCAGGCGACCATGTGGAAGCCGGCCTCGGAGAGCCGGTCGAAGGCCTGCTCCAGGTAGGTGTACTTCAGGTAGAAGCGGGAGGTGTACTTCTCGGGCGGGCGGTCGGGGTCGCGGCTCTCGTTGAGCGTCTCGCCGAAGATCTCCTTGGCCAGGGCGATGCGGCCGCAGACCATGATCCGAGCCACGCGTCGGAACTTGGCGTCCGCCTGATTGTCCCGCACCGCCGTGTAGGAGCCCCGGTAGCCGACGGTGAGGAAGCCGGCTCGCCTCTCGCCGGCCCGGGGCGGCGGAGCTACTAAGAGCTCCCCGCTGCCGGGCGAGGCGCTTTCCTCCAAGTCGCTCTGGCAGCCTTCGTCGTTAAGCGAGCCCTGCTTGGCCACTTTGGGGGACAGCAGCTTGACCAGCTCGGCCAGCTGGAAGTGCTCGGCTTCGCGCAGCAGCCGCTCCTTCTCCGGGAAATGCTCGGGGAGAGCCACCTGCTTGTCCCGCAGGTAATCCAGGACGTACCTGAAGAGGAAGCCGTCGCGGTCGATGAAGAAGCGGGCGCGGCTGTCGCGGGGCAGCTCCCGGCCGCCGCTCCGTCGAGGGCAGAACATCTGGGCCAAGGTGCTCTCCGGGACGCTGAGCAAGGTGGAGTGCCGGGTCACGTACACCTGGCCGCCCACGTTCAGCTCCACCACCTCGGGGAAAGCGCAGCCCGACGGAGAGGGCGCGGAGCAGCCGGAGACCATCTCGCTGATGGGGAGGATGGTGGTGGTGGTCGCGCCGGGGCCGCCGCCTTCCTTCAGGGCCATTCCTCCGGGAGGCTGCGGCCGTCTGTTGGAGCCGGGAGCCCCCCACTCACTCACCCACCCCCCGACAGCCGCTGGCGTCCTCGGCACCCGGTGCGCAGCGATCCACGAGCGATTCCGATCTCCCGCCACGCGCGGAAATCCGGCTCCGGTTTCTTTGAGGGTCCTGAGAGGCTGGCACACCCCCTTCCCCCGAGAAAGTCTTCTCCCGAACCTCTGGGGTCCCTCCCGGCAGCTCCTCTCGGCGGTGCGGCTGAGGGTGGGGGTCTTCTGAGCAGCCGGGACCCCCGAGAAAGTCTTCTCCCGAACCTCTGGGGTTCTCAGCTGTGGCAGGCTCCCTCGGCGATGCGGCTAAGGGGGAGGGTCTCCTCTGGGGTCCTCACCCCTGGCAGCTCCTCTCGGCGATGCGGCTAAGAGTGGGGGTCCCCTGAAATGCCGGCACTCCCGAGAAAGTCTTCTCCCGAATCTCTGGGGTCCTCAGCCCCTGGCAGTCCCCCTCGACGATGCGGCTAAGGGGGGGCTCTCCTGACCGGCCAGGACCCCCCCAGGAAGTCTTCTCCCGAACCTCTGGGGTCTCCAACGGCAGCTCCCCTCGGCGATGCGGCTAAGGGTGGGGGTCTCCTCCTCTGGGGTCCCTTGGGCAGCTCCTCTCGGCGATGCGGCTAAGGGTGGGGGTCTTCTGAGCATCCGGGACCCCCGAGAAAGTCTTCTCCCGAACCTCTGGGGTCCTCACCCCTGGCAGCCCCCCACGGCGATGCGGCTAAGAGTGGGGGTCTCCTCTGGGGTCCTCAGCCCCGGCAGCTCCTCTCGGCGATGCGGCTAAGGGTGGGGGTCTTCTGAGCAGCCCCCCCTCCCAGGAAGTCTTTTCCCGAACCTCTGGGGTCTCCAACGGCAGCTCCCCTCGGCGGTGCGTCTAAGGGTGGGCGTGGGGGGGGGGCTTTCTCCTTGCAGGAAAGAGCCCCTTCTCCGCGGGGCGCGCAGCACCAGCAGCCTCTCGGCAGACCCCGCTGGGGGATTTTTTCCCCCCTTCCCCTCTAGTGGAGGGTCTGCTGGGGGCGCCCGGTTGAAGGTTGCCTGCGGGACCCTCGGCCGCTGCTGGCCCGCCCTGCGCGGCGCAGGGCAGGAGCTGAGGCCGGGGGAGAGGTGGGGTCGTTCCCGGGCCGTGGAGGGGGGGGGGGTGTCTCCAGGTTCCGCAGCCTGCCCTGAGTCCCCGCCGGCCCGTTCTCCAGCTCGACCCGCCGCAGCAGCCGGTGTGGGGGGGGAAAGCCGAGCTGACGTCAAGCGCAGGCAGCCAAAAAAAAAAAAAAAGGGGGGAGAAACGGAGCCGCGGGGACCTTGCGCAGAGCCGGTTCGGGGAGGGTGGGGGTGGGGGGGAGGCAGAGGAGGGGGACGGGAGGATGGCAGCGGCTTGGGCGCTTCTTCGGGGTCGCGAGAGAGAGGGGGGAGCTGGAAGGGGGGCTCTGGGGTGGGGAAGGGGGGGGAAGGGGGGCAACTTTGCAACGAACGATGCTACAACTTGCGCCTACCTAGCCAGAAAGAATAAGAGCCGATGGGGAGGGTTGGAGGGGAGGGAGATTTGGAAGAAGACTTCCCAGGGGATGAACTCGCTCCCTGCAATCCTGGATCTCTCTTGGCGCCGGTGGGGAGAGAAGGGGGGAAAAAAGAAAAGAAAAGGAAAAGAAAGAAAAAGAAAATCCATAGGCCAGCCCGGGAATCGAACTGGCGGATTCTTTGCCTTTCTGACAAATGCCTGGGATTCCAGCAGCGCCGGAGAATTAAAAAGAAAGAAAGAAAAGGCAATCAGGAGTCGAGCGAAAGATGCGACGGTCCTCCAGGCGGGGCGGAGGCCATGCTAAGCGAGCGTCCCGTGGCTTCCAGAAGAGAGAGAGAGAGAAGGAGAGGCGGCTGTCTCTGGATGTCGGATCTTTCAGTCCGTTTTCTGAAGAAGGGAGGGAGGAGGAGGAGGAGGGGAGGAGGAGGAAGAGTGGGGAAGGAAGAGGAGGGAGGGGGAGGAGGAAGAGGAAGAGGGGGAAAGGAGGAGGACTGTGAAGTCCTTGGTGGTCCTCTTATAGATGTTTCACTACCCAACTAGATAACATCATCAGTGGTAGAAGGGAGTGGGGTTTGCGGAAGGAAGGAAGGAAGGAAGGAAGGAAGGAAGGAAGGAAGGAAGGTGGGAGGGAGGGAGGGAGAAGAAAGGAAGGAAGGTAGGTAGGAAGGTGGGAGGGAGAAGGAAGGAGGGGAAGAAGGAGGGAAGGAAGGAGGGAGGGAGAAGAAGGGAGGAAGGAGGGAGGAAAGGAGAAGAAGGGAGGGAGGGAGGGAAGGAGGGGAAGAAGGAAGGAGGAAGGGAGGGAGGAAGAAGGGAGGGAGGGAGGGGAAGAAGGGAGGGAGGGAGGGAGGAAGAAGAAGGAAGGAAGGAGGGAGGGAAGGAGAAGGAGGGAGGGAGGGGAAGAGGAAGGGAAGAGGGAGGGAGGAAGAAGGAGGGAGAAAAGAAAGGAAGGAAGGAGGGAGGGAGGGGAAGAAGGAAGGAAGGAGGGAGGGAGGGAGGAAGGAAGGAAGGAAGGAAGGAAGGAAGGAAGGAAAGAGCGAGCTGATTCGCAATTTATCTAAAGCTGGCCAAGACCTAGGACACAATAAGAAGCTCACAGTTAATCTTGCTTTTCCAGCCATTCAACTGCCCAAGATAAGATAAGTCAAATCTTTTCTTCTTCCCAGCTTCTGGCCGAATGAGGGCTCCACCTTGAAAGGTTACCCATTTCATCTTGTAGAAGAAGAAGAGGAGGAGAATTTGTTGTTGTTGTTGTTGTTTTTCAGGAGAAGTGACAGTCAGGCCTGGCTTGTAGTTTACTCCCTCCTGTCCTGTCCAAGCAGAACAGCTTCTGGTTGCAAGGATGGTTAGAATTGTCTACCTGTGGCAATTACAATCTACTACAGGTGGAGCTTCCTCCATCAATGATGCAGCTCTTAAATCTTGAATCTTATTCAGCCAGCAACTGCTCTTCTACTTTCATAATCACTGCAATATTAGCATTTTCAAGGTAAGGGAGGAAAAGTCCCACACCTCCAGTTCTCGGCTCAAGATTTAGCCTAAAATTGGAGCACGGATCATCACTACGATTCATGTCTCAAGGGAAAACATTGCCGTAAAGCTAGAAACCTGCCTACATTTCAATCCAACTCGTCTTTTCTGAAGTGTCACGTCAGCTTCCTGCAAGCAAGATGCTCTCCAGAGAAAGCAGAAAGCTGGTTCTACAGGAGTGGCCAAAATTGTGGAAACCTTTTGGGAAAAGTGTATTTTCTAAAACTAGCAAATAACACCACTTTTTGGGGCGGGGGGAGGAGTAGTACCAGGGGTGAAATTCAGCAGGTTCTGACAGCTTCTGGAGAACTGGTAGTGGAAATTTTCAGTTACCAGTTCAGAGAACCGGTAACTGAAATACCACCTCTGGCTGGCCCCAGAATGGGGTGGGAATGGAGATTTTGCAGTTACTTTCGAACTGCTAGGTTTTGGCAGGAGCTCAGGCGAGGACGGGAGCTCACCCCGTCACCTGGCGCAAGGGTCTCGAACGTTTCTGGGGGAGAAACCCTTACATTATTATTCTGGAAAGGGATATAGGAAGAGGCATGCAGGAAAAAGACTAGAGAAGACCATTTTTGAAGGCAGACTTTCTCCAAGCCAGCTGTGATGCCATACTATTTAGGCACATTACTATGGGGGCGAACCGGTAGTAACATAATGTGAAACCCACTGCTCTCTCTCTCTCACACACACACACACACATCCGAAGTTGACTACCTTCACCCATAAGCAATTCTCTAATCTCCTACTTGACTTCAACGAAATTGAAACAAATTCTCAAAAAACCCACAAAAACCAAAACGATAATTAAACAAAAACGAGAGATTCTACTTGCTGATTCCCAATAGCCGATTAAAAAGTAATACCCTGTTTCCCCAAAATAAGACCTCCCCTGATAATAAGCCCAATTGGGCTTTTGAGCGCATGGCAATAGGGCCAAGCACTTATTTCAGGGTTCAAAAAAAAATATAAGACAGGAACTTATTTTCGGGAAAACATGGCAATAATAATTAAACGTCCAGAAAAAAATAAAACATTTAATGAAACACTTCAACCAGAGGTGAAATCCAGCACGTTCTGATAGGTTCTGGAGAACCGGTAGTGGGAATTTTGGGTAGTTTGGAGAACCGGCAAATATCACCTCTGGCTGGCCCCAGAGTGGGGTGGGAATGGGGATTTTGCAGTATCCTTCCCCCAGGAGTGGGGGGGAGGAATGGGGATTTTGCAGTATCCTTCCCCTGGAGTGGAGTGGGGAGGGAATGGGGATTTTGCAGTATCCTTCCCCTGGGGTGGGTGGGAATGGGGATTTTGCAGTATCCTCCCTGCCACACACCCCAAGCCACGCCCACCAAGCCACACCACGAGAACCGGTAGTAAAAACAAAAAATTAGATTTAATCGCTGACTTCAACCCCTCATCCCAAGTCTTTGGATCTCAGTTGGGTCACTCCTTGCCGCACAACCCCGTCAAACCATCGTAGCTTAACTAGACTGTAAAATATTTCTCTTCGGTGCTCTGCCATCATTCTTAATGCAATAAGGTATAAATTATTTTGGTTCACATTTATTCCATGATTAAATACCCTTCTGCAGAAAATGACTGCTGACATCAGCTATTCTTGTTTTAAGAAAGTAGGTGGAAATATACCGCCTGTCCATAACTGCCTGTAACTTCAGTTGTGGGTTTCTGTGTGCATGTGTTTGCATATAATTGTCCCCCAATTTCCAGCGGCCTCCAGATGTGACGAGGGATTTTATGCACTAACACATCTGGAAGGTGTAGATTGGCAGAGTATGCTCCCACCCACCCTCTCACCAGGCTAAAGTTGTAAAAGATTGTGAGGCCAACACAATTACCAGGTACGTACTCCAGAATGATACTCTAGCCCAGTGGTGAAATCCATCTTTTTTTTTACTACCGGTTCTGTGGGTGTGGCTTGGTGGGCGTGGTGTGGCTAGGTGGGCGTGGCAGGGGAAAGATACAGCAAAGTCTCCATTCCCACCCCACTCCAGGGGAAGGAGCAAGGGTGGAATTCAGCAGGTTCTGGAGCAATTCGGAGAACCCGTAGTGGAAATTTTGAGTAGTTCGGAGAACCGGCAAATACCACTTCTGGCTGGCCCCAGAGTGGGGTGGGAATGGAAATTTTGCAATATCCTTCCCCCAGGAGTGGGGAGGGAATGGGGATTTTGCAGTATCGTTCCCCAGGAGTGGGGTGGGAATGGAGATTTTGCAGTATCCTTTCCCTGCCACGCCCATCAAGCCACACCCATTAAGCCACACCACATCCATCAAGCCACATCCACAGAACCGGTAGTAAAAAATTTGGATTTCACCACTGGGAAGGATACTGCAAAATCACCATTCCCTCCCCACTCCTGTGGGAAGGATATTGCAAAAGCCCCATCCCCCCACCCACTCCAGGGGAAGGATACTACAAAATCCCCATTCCCATCCCACTCCTGGGGGAAGGATATTGCAAAATCCCCATTCCCTCCCCACTCCTGGGGGAAGGATACTGCAAAATCCCCATTCCCTTCCCAATCCTAGGGGAAGGATACTGCAAAATCCACACCCACCCACCCACTCCAGGGGAAGGATACTGCAAAATCCCCATTCCTTCCCGACTCCTGGGGGAAGGATATTGCAAAATCCACATTCCCACCGCACGCTGCGGTCAGCCAGAGGTGGTATTTGCGGGTTCTCCGAACTGCTCAAAATTTCCGCTACGGGTTCTCCAGAACCTGTCAGAACCTGCTGGATTTCACCCCTGGATTTCACCCACCCCACCCCATAATTCTGCAGTAAAGCTGCATTTAAAGCTGAAGTCTCCCAAATGCATCATAAGGATAAATTAAAAATAGTACGGCAATACACGGAGTAAGGTTAAAGAGGACGGGCTGTGCCGAACCATCTCGTAAGGCGAACGTGCATAAATGCAGTTACTCAGCGACGCCGTCTCCCATAACCATGTAAATCGTAATTTATTGCCCAGCATATGGTGAGCGGGGACAAAATTGTGCTCTAAGAAAATAGGGAAGGGGCAGAGGTGGGGGGGTCACATAATTTAACAACTGGTTCGCCCAGAATCAAATATGTGCTTGAGCGCACCTTGGGCACAGATAGAGCATTGGTGGCACAGCAGACTAAAGTGCTGTTAATGAGCACCAGCTGCCTGCAATTACTGCAAGTTCGAATCTCACCAGGCTCAAGGTCGACTCAGCCTTCCATCCTTCCGAGGTAGGTAAAATGAGGACCCGGATTGTGGGGGCAATAAGCTCACTTTGTATAAAGAAGAACACCGCTTGGGGGCAGGGGGCAAAAGCCCTACTAAGCAGGTATATACAAAAGTATGAAGGCTGTTGCTTAACGCATTGTAAGCCGCCCGGAGTCTCCAGAGAAGGGCGGCATATAAATCAAACTAATAAATAAATATGCTGCGTCAAAAACACGATTGTATAGGATAGCACTATTCTATTCTTCATTCCATTATTCTGTTCTATTCTATGCTATACTATGCTATGCTATGCTATGCTATGCCATGCCATGCCATGCCATGCCATGCCATGCCATGCCATGCCATTCCACTCCACTCCTATTCCTTATTCTGTTCTGTTCTATTCTTCATTCCATTATTTGATTCAATTCGATTCTTCATTCCATTATTCTATTTGATTTGATTTGATTTGATTTGATTCGATTCGATTCAATTCTTCATTCCATTTTCTATTCTATTCTATTCTATTCTATTCTATTCTAGTCTAGTCTAGTCTAGTCTAGTCTAGTCTAGTCTAGTCTAGTCTATTCCATTCCATTCCATTCCATTCCATTCCATTCCATTCCATTCTTCATTCCATTCCATTCTTCTCTTCTCTTCTCTTCTCTTCTCTTCTCTTCTCTTCTCTTCTCTTCTCTTCTTCATTCCATTTTCTATTCTATTCTATTCTATTCTATTCTATTCTATTCTATTCTATTCTATTCTATTCTATTCTATTCTATTCTATTCTATTCTATTCCATTCCATTCCATTCCATTCCATTCCATTCTTCATTCCATTCTTCTCTTCTCTTCTCTTCTCTTCTCTTCTCTTCTCTTCTCTTCTCTTCTCTTCTTCATTCCATTATTCTATTCTATTCTATTCTATTCTATTCTATTCTATTCTATTCCATTCTTCATTCCATTCTTCTCTTCTCTTCTCTTCTCTTCTCTTCTTCATTCCATTTTCTATTCTATTCTATTCTATTCTATTCTATTCTATTCTATTCTATTCTATTCTATTCTATTCTATTCTATTCTATTCTATTCCATTCCATTCCATTCCATTCTTCTCTTCTCTTCTCTTCTCTTCTCTTCTCTTCTCTTCTCTTCTCTTCTCTTCTATTCTATTCTATTCTATTCTATTCCATTCCATTCCATTCTTCATTCCATTCTTCTCTTCTCTTCTCTTCTCTTCTCTTCTTCATTCCATTATTCTATTCTGTTCTGTTCTGTTCTGTTCTGTTCTGTTCTGTTCTGTTCTGTTCTGTTCTTTTCTATTCTATTCTATTCTGTTAGTGCTGGGTTCTGGATTTCATATCTTAAAGTTGCTTTGGAGGAGGCATTTGTATGCTATGCTTTTCCTAAGGTTGCCCAGTTGCTTTAACATATTCTACACAAGTTCTGTGTTCAAGTTTCTGTGGCCTCCAAAGTGCCTTCTTGGGGTGGTCCAATTGTCTGCGGCACCCTTCCTTTCCTTAGCATCTCCTGGTGGCAACAGACCCAAAGCAATTCTTCCTGAGATACAGGAAAGTCACACCTGATCATAAAGATGCAATATGGAATATCAAAATCACGTGAAGTATTAAGACCCCTTTACAAAACCTTAGTAAGACCAGACCTGGAATGCCGAATCCAATTTTGGCCACCACGTTACAAAAAAAGATGTTGGGACTTTGAAGAAAGTGCAGAGAAGAGCAACTAATGATGATTAAAGACATACGAAGAACGGTTGCAGGAACTGGGCATGGCTAGTCTAGAGAACACGTGAATAAATCAGGGGGTTCAAAGTCAAATCCCAGAGATTTAGCATCGCCTTCAAAAGGCAAGCTCCATTTGTCGTTAACTTGTAGTAATTATGTGATCATTTTGCATAAGAAATGAATAAATCGTGGGCCACCAGACAGAAATGAGAATAATAAATCGGATGAAATGATAAATATCACTAGCCCTCTTGCGTGCCGGAATTTGTGTGTGTGTGTGTGCATAAATAAATTCTTTGATTTTTGTCCAATCTTGCAAGATTTGACATATTTTGGGAGGGAAGGGAAGGTGCAATGATATAATTTAGGGTCTAAAAATCTACATCAATTCGCAAACCACTCTGTATTATTTTGCATTGTGAGATCACTTCCCTTGGGGAAAGCTAACCTCTTTCACGATAAATAGGAACATTTGCTCTTTGTGGTATAACTTCTCTTTCTCTCGCCGCACATCAAAATAACAGATAGGTTAAAAACCTTCTGCGAAGAAAAAAATTACCTATTTTCCTTGAAGTGAGAATATGCTGTGTTACGGATTCATATGGGATTTACAGATTAATATCCGAGAAATCGTATCATGCATAATGGAAAGCTGTTGAAATGCCTCCATAAAAATAGCTGGAGGTATAAAGAAATAAAGAAATAGGACAGGAGTTTGTTTATTGTTGTTGTTGTTTTTTTAAAAAAATGAGGTATTACGGTTATAACTTGAAACTTGCTGGGAACGTATTTCGAGAGATTGCCATGTTAAACAATAAAGGGTCCAGATTAGATTCGATTCAGAAATCTATAAACCTAGAAGCTGGATACCCATGCTTTCGCTATGAAACTATGTAATCGGGCTTGATAAATTGACAGTTAAAGCTTGAACATTAATGACTACGATCAGCCTCTCCTCTCCCCTTCTCTCCTTTAGGCTTGCCCCACAGAGGCCTCTCCTATCTTATCCCCTTCTCTCCCTCAGACTGGCCCCATTGATCCTCTCCTAACCCCTTCTCTCCCTCAGGCTTGCTCCACAGAAGCCTCTCCTATCCTATCCCCTTCTCTCCCTCAGACTGGCCCCATTGATCCTCTCCTAACCCCTTCTCTCTTTCAGATTTGCCCCACAGAGGCCTCTCCTATCCTATCCCCTTCTCTCCCTCAGATTGGCCCCATTGATCCTCTCCTATCCCCTTCTCTCCCTTTCAGGTGGGAATATCTAAACTCCCAGCCCACAGGCCGGATGAGCCATGCCTTGGCCACACCCTGGCCACACCCATGCCCATGTGGCAGTTGGAACAGAGTTCTTTTCAGGTGGGGAGAGGGAATAGAACGTCTAACTCCTTAGCATCAGAGCATGTTAATAATAATATAAGAAATACTAATTCTCTGATGGTCATTTTGAAAAATCCTTTCTTAGCGAGCACCTAGAAGCCAACAGGAACATACGTGGCAAATTTCAAGTTTGTAGGTTTTACGGTTCTGGAGAGTTCGTGATGATGCATGAGTGGTGTTTTGCTTTTATATAGATAGGTAAGAATGCAAACAGCCACAAATAGTAAGCGTTGAATTGTTTTGTGCACGTTTTATCTGGATCTGAAGAGATTCTAGTTAATCTCAAACCTAGATTAATCAAAAACTAGAGTCTGCTCATTTTTACCCTAGCAGTAAACTGGGCTATATATAAGGTGTCCCTTTTCCATTTGTCCCTTGAGCAACCTGGGAGTAAATTCCACAGAGAAAATAAACAGACTAAAATCAACCAAGGGGCTTGCACACCTGAGGCTGGATTTAAATCTGGATCCCTTGATCTTAATCCAATACTGTAACCACACAAGGGGTATGTTGTGGTAGCTGGCAATGACCAGGATGGAAGGGACCCTTCCTCGTTTTATGGACACTAAAAGGAAAGGAGAGAAACACCTCAGTCTTGCAAGATTCTGTCAATATATACCTAAAGTAAAGCTAGAGTTGTTATATCTTGCACGCCTATCGCAAATTCACGTTGTCCATGTGGCATCTGCATATTTTATCTGTTCTCAAATGGGATGCAGCTGCCAACGAGACCGTTGTGGGCACTTTCAGAGAGAAAGTCCAAAGTGTGGCCTTGTGTTGGTATTTGTGCCTTGAAAATGAGAAGTAGGATCATAAGTGAGAAGGATGGATCTTTAAAAAAAAACTGTCAATGGAGGAGGAGGAGGAAGAAGAGGAGAGGGAGGAGATGGAGGAAGAAGAAGGAGAAGGAGACTGTGTGATCCTCGGTGCTCTCTCAGTTTGCTGATTTTTCTCGCAGATGTTTATGACCCAATTAGATAATAATTTCAGTGCCTGAAGAAAGTGAGGTTTGCAAAGAGGAGGAGGAGGCGGTGTTTTATGATAGGGGTCTCCAAGCTCCGCCATGTTAAGTCCTGTGGACTTCAACTCCCAGAATCCCTCAGCCAGCATGAAAGTGAGCAAACTCTCTTAACACAACTGGCTGGGGAATTCTGGGAGTTGAAGTCCACAGGTCTTAAAGTGGCCGAGGTCAGAGACATCCCTGATCTAGGACCTACTTAGGGGAGGGAACATGGGTTCGCTCATTCTCTGCCGAACAAGAAGATCCCCGAGGGCTAAATCTGTAGGGAAGTAGATTTGAAAGAAATTGCCTGGCCTGAAACCAGGGGAGGGCTGCTGGGGGTCCGCAGGGGTTCGGGAGAACCTATAGCTAAGATTCTATGCAGTTTGGAGAACCCCCCAAATCCCACTCTTGGCTGGCCATGCCCACACCACCCCGCCACTCCCAGGAGTCCCCACGCGGCCCATTTTGGAGGCAATTGCAGGGAGGCTCGGGGAGGGTGAAAAATGGGCCCACCGGAAGTTCGGGAAGGCCGGAAACGGGCCAATTTCCAGCCTCCAGAGGGCCGTTTTTGCCCTCCCGGAAGCTCGAGGAAAGCCTCCGGAGCCCGGGGAGGGCAAAAAAACCACACACACACACCACTGTGGTGCAGGAGCCTGACTAGGCCAAACCCACCATGGCCACGCCCATCCAGCAACCCGGCAGAGAGCCCCTTGCTAAAATTTTTGAAGCCCACTCCTGCCTGAAACTATGATTTGGAGAGGAAGGCTCTGGTGGCTCAGCAGACTAAAAAAAGCATTGTGATTAACACCAGCTGTCTGCAATTACTGTAAGTTCGAATCTCACCAGGCTCAAGGTTGACTCACCCTTCCATCCTTTCTAAGGGAGGTCAATTGAGGACCCTGTTTGTGGGGGCAGTAAGCTGACTTTGTATAAAATATACAAAAGTATGAAGGCTATTGCTTAACGCATTGGAAGCTGCCCTGAGTCTCCGGAGAAGGGCGGCATATAAATCAAATTAAAAATAAAAAAAGTGGCATTCCTTCAAAAACAGCAGCTGAGCTGTGAAATGAGTGCATAATTAATAATAATAATAATAATAATATTTTTTTAAAAAGGCATCTGAAAAGGTTAGTGGTGTCACCACAGTAATGGGACCATTCGTTAACCCTGTGATGGATCTGTCAGTAATAGTCGGAGGAAAACAGCTGGGTGTGAGTGGATGCCCAACGATATTTGACCAGCTCTGCCTCGCAGTTTCCATTTCATTTTCATAATGATCCGGGCAAGAATACCGTAATTGTCCAGAGAGTGACAAATCCTGCTGACAAAAACCTACATACAGAGGCTGTTCTTTTGGTCGAAGCTTTGGAAAAGCGAATAAATAAATAAATGTAGGCACCGCTGAAAGATTGATGACTAAAAGGCAACTGGATAGACCTCCTGTCCTCTTGGGCCGGTCAGATGAGAAAATGAGGTTGAATATAATATGATTCTGATAAGCTAGGCGTGGCTCAGTGGTCATGTGACTGTGTGGAAAGGAAAGGAAAGGAAAGGAAAGGAAAGGAAAGGAAAGGAAAGGAAAGGAAAGGAAAGGAAAGGAAAGGAAAGGAGAAAGATCAAGAATCTTTCCACCTGAAAGGATCTCATTATGCAGAGTCTCCGAACACCGGCTAAAGAAAGCTTGAGCTGAGGTAATGAAATTGACCCAATTACGGGGAGCCATGGCATCCAGTGACATAGTTTATCCAGTGAGATATCAGCTCAAGGATCGGTTAAATGAAACTGAACTAATGAGTTTCCAGGGATATGTAAACCGAGAGTCCTAATTGTCTCAATTTACTTTGCGCTCTTCCTACAAAATACAGGTAGGCCACAAGTGAGCCCAACATTTCCGTGGCGAAGTGAAACATTTCTTAAGTGAGTTTGGCCCCGTGTTATGACCTTCCTTGCTGCCGTTGTTAAGTGAATCACTGCAGCTGTTAAGTTAGTGACACGGTTGCTGAGGGAATACAGCTTCCCCATTGACTTCGCTTGTTTGGATCTCACAAAAAGGAATGGCATGACCCTGGGATTTTACAACCATCATAAATACGAACCAGTGGCCGAGCTTCCGAATTTCGATCACATGACCATGGAGGGGGCTGCAACGGTCATAAAGGTGAAAAATGGTCATAAGTCTTGTGATGACCCAGAGCACGGCACAGAGACTACACAAGCAGCTGGCAGTTCAAATCACCCCTTTATTGCTCCGAATTTCCCCAAATGCTCCCACGTTTCTGGCAAGTTCCAGAGCAGAGTGATGACAAACCCCCCCACACACCTCAAGCAGCCTCTGGCTGCAAATAATCCAGTCCCATACTGTGAGCACCACGGCTGCAAGCAAGAAAATCCAGCAGGAAAGTCGAAGAGTTCAGAAAACCAAGAAGCAAGGCAAGAATCTAAAAATCAAAAAGGAATCCAGGAAAGTTCAAACATCGGCACTCAATACTCTAGGAATTCAGCATTTGTTCCTGACAAATGCCCTACAGTGTCTCCTTAAGTCTCAGTCCCCAGGTGTGCCTTGTGAAGAGGGGCGGGGCGCTCTCCTCCTAAGTAGTTGGGTCAGCCTGTGCTGTTCCCGCCTCTCTCCACTCTCCATGCTCGGGGATCAGGAGGATGTGGTCCCTACTCATCGCCTGAGCTCCGTCTCTCATGTTCACTACTTAACCTCTCTTCATCATCCTGCCCCTGTTCCTCCCTGCCTATAAACCATTCCATAACCTTGAAAGACCCTGGCCTGACTCAGCCTGCCCCTCCCCATTTTCCTCCAATGCCAATGAAGCCGCCCCCCCAATCTCTGTTGGCTCCAGTTCCAGCTTGTCTTCCCCTGCAGATTCAGGCTCCGACAGGGCTGTTGTAAGTTCAAATGGTCACTAAACGAACTGTTGCAAGTGGGAGAACTACCTATGGGACAGGCAGTTTCCAAGAATCGAAAGTCTTTGAATGGATGAACAAGAAATTCATTCCCGCATGCTTCTAATTAATGCTGATTATTCAACATACAGAGGGATCCACTTAGGATCTGCATAAGGATAATGAATCCAGCCATAACAGGAAGTTGAGATCTAATCACCAGTTGGGGATTGATGTGCGATGATACACCTCCCCTGTGATTTTTTTCCCCCTCAGGTATTTCTTTGGCTCCTATGTATGCAGGGAGTCCTTGACATACAACCACGATTGAACCCACAATTTTTGTTGCTAAGTGAGAGCGTTGTTGAGTGAGCTTTGCCCCATTTTACATCCTTTCTCGACGTAACTGTTAAGTAAACAACTGCAGTGGTTGTAGTCACCCACTTGTTAAGCGAATCTGATTTCCCACGTTGACTTGGCTGATCAGAAGGTCGCGGAAGGGAATTGCGTGACCCAGTGGTAGGTTTCCAATATTCTTACCACCAGTTCGACACCCGCACGAGGGTGTTGTGGCTCTGTTGCCTGAGCCTGGGCTATCGACAGATGCAGACTCTGAGAGTGAGGGAGAGGAGTTGGCAAGGCCTCCTTCTTCAGGACCCTCCTCTCTGGCAATGCCTCCGGAGGACACCGAAGGCCAAAAGATAGGCCCAGAGCCAAGCACGTCCCCACAGCCACAGGTGGACAGCGACGAAGGAGATAAGTGCTGGCTGGATCCTCGACAGCGGCGCAGTGAGAAGCGTGCGCAGAAGAGGAAGAGGCATACCAGAGATTAGCTAAGTCACTGGACCACACCCCACAGGGTATAAATGTGGGTATGGTGGCCGGCTCAGTTTGTGACGAGCAAAAAACTAGAAGCAGTCCATAGTCTCTGTGTTACTGGAACTCTGCCTGCCTTATTAGATTGCATTTGGAATAATCCTTGTATTGCTGGGACCTTGCCTGCCTTATCGGAATGCTTTCAGTCTAATCTTTGTTTTGTGTGAGTAAAGACTGAATTGGCAGCCAGCCACTGGGTTGCTGCCAGCTTTATCTTCAAAGACTTTGTCGTGTGGTTTATTAACTCCGGCCCGTCTGTGGGGTGGTGTGTGTGAGACAGGGACAGAACAGAGGGGTGGGTTCTACTTACCTTTACTACCGGTTTGCATCGTGTCCACCCGCCCGCACACTTTGCTCGCAGATCGCCTATGATGACGTCCAGGTCAGTGGGCGGAACCTCCCGCCGGTTTTACTACCGGTTCTTGTGAATCGGTCCGGACCAGGGTCAACCAACCACTGACATGCACGCACACGCTTCACTGGTCTACCCATTTGTTTTTGGAGGCACTGGTCTACTCATTTGTTTTTGGAGGCACTGGTCTACCCATTTGTTTTTGGAGGCACTTCTCTACCCATTTGTTTTTGGAGGCACTGGTCTACCACCACACTGCCTTTTGAATCCCCCTGCAACTCAGACTAAGCCGAGCACAACCAAGCCCCCACCCAAGCAGAACACACCCCCAGCCAATCAGAGCACAACCAACCCCCCACCCAATCAGAACACAGCCAAGCTCCCACCCAATCAGCTCCCACCCCCACTAGCAATTAAAAGGAAGAAACAGCTGCAATCTCACATTGCTCCTGGAAGCACGAAGCCGAGAACACCAGCCTGAAGATGACGAATGAGACTTCATCGAAACGTCGCCAAGAGACTTCCAATTTTACGCGGGAGAAAACTTGAATAACCAAAGACCTACATATAAGTGTGTGTGTGTGTATATATATATATAGATACTGGCTTTTCAAATCCACTGCAAAGAAGAGAATATCATTTAACGACACTAAGCCAATCATTATTGCCTATTTATGTCATTTAGTCAAAAGGAAGACTATTCTAAATGTATTAGAGTCTCGCCCTACAAAGAATGAGAGAATGCCACTGTTGAAAATAAATCATTGCGATATAATGTACCTTTCACCAAATTAATAGGTTGCCCACCTGGCTCTGCCAATCATTCTCGCGCATAAAAGACACAAATGCATAAATATACATGTGCAGATATATTCCACCTCTTCTTCCCCGAAGAAACATCAAAAGAAAAAGAAAAAAAAATAGGGAGAGGGAAATATGATGCAGCCCGGATGAAGAAAAAGGATAGCAGCAATAGGAATGGAAGGAAAGAGATAATCAGAGATGAAGGGAAGGGAAGGGAAGGGAAGGGAAGGGAAAGGAAAGGAAAGGAAAGGAAAGGAAAGGAAAGGAAAGGAAAGGAAAGGAAAGGAAAGGAAAGGAAAGGAAAGGAAAGGAAAGGAAAGGAAAGGAAAGGAAAGGAAAGGAAGTTAATGGATGAAGAAGGGAAGGGAAGGGAAGGGAAGGGAAAGGGAAGGGAAGGGAAGGGAAGGGAGGGAAAGGAAAGGAAAGGAAAGGAAAAGAAAGGAAGAGAAGTTAATGGATGAAGAAGATAAGGAAAGGAAAGGAAAGGAAAGGAAAGGAAAGGAAAGGAAAGAAGGAAAGGAAAGGAAGGAAAGGAAAGGAAAGGAAAGGAAAGGAAAGGAAAGGAAAGGAAAGGAAAGGAAAGGAAAGGAAAGGAAAGGAAAGGAAAGGAAAGGAAGTTAATGGATGAAGAAGGGAAGGGAAGGGAAGGGAAGGGAAGGGAAGGAAAGGAAAGGAAAGGAAAGGAAAGGAAAGGAAAGGAAAGGAAAGGAAGTTAATGGATGAAGAAGGGAAGGGAAGGGAAGAGAAGGAAAGGAAAGGAAGTTAATGGATGAAGAAGGAAAGGAAAGGAAAGGAAAGAAAAGAAAAGGAAAGGAAAGGAAAGGAAGAGAAGAGAAGAGAAGAGAAGAGAAAAGAGAAGAGAAGAGAAGTTAATGGATGACGAAGGGAAGGGAAGGGAAGGGAAGGGAAGGGAAGGAAAGGAAAGGAAAGGAAAGGAAAGGAAAGGAAAGGAAAGGAAAGGAAAGGAAAGGAAGAGAAGTTAATGAATGAAGAAGGAAAGGAAAGGAAAGGAAAGGAAAGGAAAGGAAGTTAATGGATGAAGAAGGGAAGGGAAGGGAAGGGAAGGGAAGGGAAGGAAAGGAAAGGAAAGGAAAGGAAAGGAAAGGAAAGGAAAGGAAAGGAAAGGAAAGGAAAGGAGGGAGGGAGGGAAGGAGATATCGGAAGGGAAGGGAAGGGGAGGGGAGGGGAGGGAAGGGAAGGGAAGGGGGAGGAGAGGAGAGGGGAGGATATAGGAGAGGAGAGGGGAGGTTATAGGAGAGGGGAGGAGAGGAAGGAAGGAAGGAAGGAAGGAAAGGTGAAGGCCCTATTAAACATTAGAAAGGGTTAAATTCACCAGACAAAAAGCATCTTCCAAACAGGAGTTAATTTTCAGACTCTCTGCTTTTCAGCAAGTGTTTGTAAATTATTAGTACCTCCTTTTTTTCCACTGGCTTCTTTTATCATCAGAGAATGCCTATTTACAGGTAAATTATTTAGTATATACACTGTCTGCTCAATGGAATAGAATTTGTTTCTAACACTGCAATCATAACAGCCACGAAGCAAGAAATATCAACTCAGGGTCAATACAAATATGTGCATATACTCATCCAAAACACTACAGTTAAATAATAACAATAACAATAATGCTATAATTATAATAACAACAATAATAATAACAATGCTGTACGTTTATCTGTGCGTTTATGAATGTAATACGTTTATAATTGTATCATAACGTTTATTACATTTATAGATTTAACAAATAACAATAATAATTCACGAAAGTTGGGCAACAGCTGTTTTATAAGGATTGCAGGTAGGCCAATGTGTCATTCTTAACCTCAATTATTACTTCTGTTAGAAAAATAGCTGGACTTCTCATCTGCCGACAGCTTCCAGGAAAGACCTAGGGAGGATTTGGCTTCATGCCTTCACCCATTATTGCCATCTGGCTGTTTTGAATTTTTTGCGAGATCTAATCATGAAGCAACCGATAACTATATTGGCCTCTGGGGAAACCAAATGGCCAGGCCAATGGTCTAGTCATCCTAGCATTAGCTAAAGTGAGTGCGCTAAGATAGTGGGCCATTATTTATGCTGAGAGGTGCACATACTCAGGAAAGGACTAGAAAGTTCTTGAACAAAATTTGTGAGGAACTACAACTGCTGTTCCCCATTTGCCGGGAGGGGAAATCCTCCTCCATCTTTACTTGTCTGCCTGAGAGCAATCCTTCAGGGGTGAAATCTAGCAGGTTCTGACAGGTTCTGGAGAACCGGTAGTGGAAATTTTGAGTAGTTTGGAGAACCGGCTAATACCAGTTTGGTATGGGGTGGGAATGGAGATTTTGCAATAGCCTTCCCCTGGAGTGGGGTGAAAATGGAGATTTTGCAGTAGCCTTCCCCTGGAGTGGGGTGAAAATGGAGATTTTGCAGTAGCCTTCCCCTGGAGTGGGGTGAAAATGGAGATTTTGCAGTAGCCTTCCCCTGGAGTGGGGTGAAAATGGAGATTTTGCAGTAGCCTTCCCCTGGAGTGGGGTGAAAATGGAGATTTTTCAGTAGCCTTCCACTGGAGTGGGGTGGGAATTGAGGTTTTGCAATATCCTTCCCCTGGAGTGGGGTGGGAATGGAGATTTTGCAATAGCCTTCCCCCAGGAGTGTGGAGGGAATGGGAATTTTGCACTAGCCTTTCCCTGGAGTGGGGTGAAAATGGAGATTTTGCAGTATCCTTCCCCCAGGAATGGGGAGGGAATGGAGATTCTGCAGTAACCTTCCCCTGGAGTGGGGTGGGAATGGAGATTTTGCAGTAGCCTTCCCCTGGAGTGGGGTGAAAATGGAGATTTTGCAGTAGCCTTCCACTGGAGTGGGGTGGGAATTGAGGTTTTGCAATATCCTTCCCCTGGAGTGGGGTGGGAATGTAGATTTTGCAGTATCCTACCCCTGCCATGCCCACCAAGCCACACCACGCCCACCAAGCCACGCCCACAGAAGCAGTAGTAAAAAGTTTGAATTCCACCACTGGTCTAATAGAATAAAAAGAAGGTAAAGGTTCCCCTCGCACATATGTCCTAGTTGTTCCTGACTCTAGGGGGCGGTGCTCATCTCTGTTTCAAAGCCGAAGAGCCAGCGCTGTCTGAAGACGTCTCCATGGTCCTGTGGCTGGCATGACTCAATGCCAAAGGCGCACGGAACGCTGTTCCCTTCCCACCAAAGGTGGTCCCTATTTTTCTACTCGCAAATTTTACATTCTTTCGAACTGCTAAGTTGTCAGAAGCTGGGACAAGGAACGGGAGCTCCCCCCGTTATGCGACACTAGGGATTCGAACTGCTGAACTGCCGACCTTTCAATTGACAAGCTCAGCATCTTAGCCACTGAGCCACCGCGTCCCTTCTAATAGAATAATTAAGTTTAATTGATTAAGTCTAATAGATTAACGTAAGGTAAACATGATAGTGAATTCTGTTGCATTACCTTTCAATATTTTTGTTTGTTTGTTTATTGTAGCAATATGAATAAATCATGTCTTCTGATAGGGTGTCAGAAATACCATGATGGCATGTGAAAAATATTCATTTATTCAGATGCAACATACCATAGCATTGTTACTTTATTTACCCTGTTGTAATATGGCTCCTTTATACTGACAGAACTGTGACACATTATAATAACCATTTATTATAAAAATGACAACAAGAGTCTCAAAGAAATGCATTTCAGAGCAATGCATGGTTTCAATATTGTTTTTTAAAATGCTACCATATACAGTATATTTACAGCTTTTTTTCTTTTTACAACCCTGGAATTCCTTAATTTCGGGTAGAGTCAGAGCGACTGAATAGAGCTGAGCATTTACTGGCCGGATGCCTTTCCTGTCACCAATGCAGAGTTTTTTTCCAGTGTGCCCAGAGAAAGAAATATCTGTCTCTACCTAGGATCGAACTCACAGACTCCTGACTGTGAGGCGAGACCGCCACTGCACTGCTCTACAGCAGTTTGTTTAGTGATTGTTTGTTGTGGCCTGCCAGCAGCCTGCGCAGATTGTGGCTGATCCTGACGACAAGGAGGCTGGTGTGGTGTTGCTCCAGCAGCCTGTGCAGCCGGCGCTCGAGTCGGACAGCGAGGAGGCTGAAGAGGATGTGGTGCCAGAGGCAGCAACTCAGCCAGGACTTCAGAACCTCCAGAGGCTCCTTCAAGTGAAGAGAGTGAAGTGGAGGAGCCTCTCCTCAATGCTCGAGCATGCAGGACTGCCAAAAGGCAGGAGTGGTTACTCAGGAGGAGGTCTCCTCGAGAGTGAGGCTTGGGGCTAATTGGCCACTCCCTTAGCCTATTTAAGTTTGCACGCAGCTGGCAAACGTTGCAGGAAACAACGTGTGTTTGTCGGGTTGTTTGTTGAGCATTTGAGAGTGAATTTTCCTTGCAAACCTGGTTTCTAGGCTAATTGCCAACTCTTTATCTAATCAGCTGTTCTAATAAAATATGATTGTTTAGGACTGATTGTGTCTGGTAATAACTACGTGGGCCTAGGTTACAACACTTATCAACTGCAATGATTCACTTACAAAGGGGGCAAGTCAGGTGGTAAAATGGGGCAGAACTCATTTAGCAACTGTCTCACTTAACAACATGAATTTTGGGCTCCGTTGTGGTCGTAAACCAGGGTTCTTTGAGTTGTTCTGTTCTCTGGCGGGTGTCAGCTTCGATAGTATCCAAGCACTATGTTCCTTGGCGGCCTGGTTTCCTTTTGCCGCTAACTCTTCTCAACAAAATTGATGTTTTTCCTGTGAATTCTCCCATATGACATGGCCAGAAATAAGCGAGACGCAGTTTTCTGATGGTTGCCTTCTAGTGACACATCTGATGTTATGCATCCCAGTATTTGCTTGTTGGTTACCATAAACATCAGGGGTGGAATTCAGAAATTTTAGCAATTGATTCTCTGCCTGGTTGCTGTGTGGGCGTGGCCATGGTGGGAGTGGCCTACTCGGCCTCCTGCACCATGGGGGGGGCAGTATTTTCACCTTCCCCAAACCGCAGAGGCTTTCCTTGAGCCTCTGGTAGGCCTGTTTTTGGCCCTCCCCAGGCTCCGGAGGCTTTCCTTAAGCCTCTGGGAGGGTGAAAAAGGCCTCCCCTGGGCTCCAGAGGCCCTCCAGAGGCCGGAAATGAGCCTGTTTGTGGACTTCCGGTAGGCCTGTATTTGGCTCTCCCCAGGCTCCGGAGGCTTTCCTTGAGCCTCTGGGAGGATGAAAACGGCCTCCCCTGGGCTCCAGAGGCCCTCCGGAGGCCAGAAATGGGCCTGTTTTTAGACTTCCGTTAGGCCTGTTTTTTGCCCTCCCAAGCTCCATACAGACCCTGCACTTACCTGGCATCCAAGATGGGCTGCTGGAGGCTCCTGGGAGGGGCGGGACAGAGTGGGCGGGGTCAGCCAGTCCATGCAACTCCCGGTTCGGCGAACCAGATTAAAATTAACACCGAACCAGTCTGAACCGGCTGAATCCCACCGAATATGATAAACATATTCGTAATACTGTGATACTACATAGTCTTCCTCCCAAATACTGTCCCGGCAGCAAATTTCTTTTTTTTTTTTTTTAGATCTGTATTATTTCCCCTGCATTTTATAAAACGTTTATATGCACTTTTTAAAAAAAAACAACCCAACCAACAGACAAAACATCCGTTCAGCTTTTTGTGCTTTTAAAGCAAACATTTACAGCTTAAAGCTTCTACCCTGTAATTACCAGCATTCTCTTCCTGGTTATATTTCATTTTCATCCATTAGGGAAATAAAATGTAAATCGTATAATCTTGTATTGTTAATGAAGTTTAATGCATATCGGGGGCAGAGAGAAGAGAGCAGCATTAAAGGGAACAAATGGATGGCTACGGAAATTGATACCACGATATCTCTCTCCCTCCCTCTCTCTCTCTCTCCCATGCAAAACTTTTTGGGGTTCATGCCACACTTCAGGTTTGTTCCGTTCGTGCTACTCACATGTACATAATGCCCACCATGCACATGCTAGTCTTCTATACAAGCAGTTAGAAGTTAGAGTTGTCCCACCTTGGCTACTTTATTTGAATATTTTATTTGGCCAAGAGCTGTTAGACACATAAGGACTTTGTCTCTGGTGCAGAAGCTCTCTATGTGCATGCAAAGCAACAAAGGGATAAGATAGGGTAGCATAGGATAGAGTAGGGTAGGGTAGGATAGAGGAGTGGAAGGCAGGATAGGGTAGGGTACAGTAGGGTAGGGTAGGGTAGCACAGGGTAGGGTAGGGTAGGGTAAGGTAGGATAGAGTAGGGTAAGTTGAGGTAGGATAGATAGGGTAGAGTAAGGTAGGGTAAGGTAGAGTAGCACAGGATAGGGTACGGTAGGGTAAGGTAGGGTAGGGTAAATTGAGGTAGGATAGGTAGGGTAGAGTAAGGTAGGGTAAGGTAGAGTAGTACAGGATAGGGTACGGTAGGGTAAGGTAGGGTAGGGTAAATTGAGGTAGGATAGGTAGGGTAGAGTAAGGTAGGGTAGGGTAGCACAGGATAGGGTAGGGAAGATAGGGTAAGGTAGGGTACGTTCAGGTAGGATAGGTAGGGTAGAATAAGGTAGGGTAGGGTAAGGTAGCACAGGATAGGGTAGGATAGAGTAAGGTAGAGTAAATTGAGGTAGGTTAGGTAGGGTAGAGTAAGGTAGGGTAACACAGGAGAGGGTAGCGTAGGGTAGGGTAAATTGAGGTAGGATAGGTATGATAGGTAGGGTAGGGTAGGGTAGGGTAGGGTAGGGTAGGGTAGGATAGGATAGGATAGGATAGGATAGGATAGGATAGGATAGGATAGGATAGGATAGGGCAGGGTAGCGCAGCGCAGCGCAGAACAGAACAGAACAAAACAGAACAGAACAGAACAGAACTCAACTCAACTCTTTATTGGCCAAGTGATTGGACACCCAAGGAATCTGTCTCCAGTGCATTAGCTCTCAGTATACATATAAGCAGCAATTGGACTTTCTGATTTTTCTCTGAAGACATTTTGCTTCTCCTCCAAGAAGCTTCTTCAGGTCTTCTTCAGCTTCTTGGATGAGAAGCGAAACGACTTCAAAAGGAAAAAAACCAGAAAGTTCAGTTGCCTATTGGAAAGAAGAAAAAAAAGCACCTTTGGGATCACCCATGACCTGGATGACGGAGAATCTCCATAGACATACGAACAGCAAGTGATAGGTCATAGGTCATAAATCGGTTACAAACCACAATGGATGAATCATAAGAAACCAACAGGAGAAGATCGTAAGAAAGATGGGAAGATGAGAAAAGATGAGGAACGAGACACTGTTGTGGGGAATTTAAGTGTTCGGCAGACTGATGGCACCAGAGGTGGTATTCAGGCAGTCCGGATTGGTTCTCCCGAACCGGTAGTGGAAATCACTGGTTTAAGAACCAACTGTTGTGACCCAGGCCCCAGTAAGTAATAGGAAAATCAGTCTGTGAAAAAACAAACAAACTTTATTCAAACAGCTGAGAATGACTTCATTCCCAGCGTCGTTCAACTAAATTAAAGCAATTTCCTCCCAACACAAATTCCTCAGTCCTATCGCAAACCTGGGTCCAATTAGGCAAACTGCTAAAGTCCTTTCTTGGCAAATGTTCAGAAGTCCCAGATACAAAAAATAAACACAAGATGTAGACAAAGTAAAGATGAAGCTACCAACATTGTTTTCCAGCAAAGCCCAAACGCTGTTGCTGGTCTGTTTTAAACCTTGTGGGAGGGGCCAATCATCTCTTGGTCCTACTCCCGAGTTGTCCTCTTTGCTTGAGCTGCTCTTGTCTTCTGGCAGCTCTTCTTATGCGTGCATTAGGAACATGCTCCTCCTGTTCCTCTGCCTCACTCCTATCAGGCTCTGGAGTCTGTACCTCACTCCCTGATGGCCCTGGCCCCATCTCTGCCTCCGATGCAGAGCCCTCATCTGGGCCTTCCCCAGCCTCCAAGACTGGCCCACGTTCTTCCTCAGCCTCATCGCTGTCCGACTCCGCTGCCAGCTCCTCAGGCTGCTGGCGGACCACAACACTGCCCACTCACCGCGACTCTATGCCATCCTATTGAGGCACATTTTTGAGGTCAGGCGCAGTGGGGAAATCTGAACCAGTTTACTACTGGTTCGCTGGCAGAGCATGTGTGCTGCGTGCCAAATGCACGCTGCATGCATGCATGCACACACCACACACCAAAAGCGAGTGAGCGCGCACGCAGTGCACATCAAAGGGAGGCTTGGGAAGGTAAGTAGAACAGCGCGGGGGGTGTGATCACCTGTGGCATGTGATCATCAGAGCCTTTTTAAAAACTTTTTTAAAGCAGTTTTTATGACTGGCTCGCCCAAGCCGGTAGTAAAAAAATGCATTTAAAAGGTTTTTTAAAAACTGTCTGTTGTTTCGATGAACAAAGACACATAGGCAGGCAGATGGTTTCACGGGAAGGCCCCTTGGTGGGAGGGCACCTTGTGGAAGACACCCCGACCCCATCCAGAAGGCTCCCTTTTATTGTCATTTTACAACTACCATGGCAAAACGTTAATCAACGTTTACTTTGTACTGATTGGGTAAAGAAAGCTCGTGAATTCCACGTGGGCCCTTTGTGTTTCCCTCATGTCCTTCCTGTGACAAACAATGCCCATGCCTTGCATATTTGAGAGAGGGTCTCTGCCAGACATCCTGTCTTTACATTCCTGATAAGATTAAGACCTTGTGTTAACGTTGTTTGCGGTTTGCCAGTCCCTGAGATAACATCATCTCCACAACTGATGATCACAGCTGTGGCGCATGATCATTAGAGCCTTTTTTTTTAACCTTTTAAAAGCAGGAAGTAACAACACCCGGGCGGGTGGGTGGAGCCTCACGCCGTCACCGCTACCGGTTCTCCAAACCACCTGCCATAATTGCTACCGGATCACCCAATCTGGTCCAAACCAGGAACATTTCACCCCTGGCCAGGCGCCTACACGAAAGGGATACATGTCAGCAAAGCACATGCACGGAAGCCTGGGCACGGGGGCAGATGCTCACATTTGCAAACTGGTAGGGAATACCACCCCTGGATGGCAAGGCGGTGATGACACCGACGCTGGCTCGGGAATTCTGGGAGTTGAAGTCCACAAGTCATGAAAGCGACGTAGTTCCCCACCCCTGCGGTGGAGGAAGGAGACAATCTCCGGCAATGCTAGCAAAGTTCAGAAAATGGTGATGAGGGCCAAAAGTCCGTAGAGTAAACCACAAGGATAAGCCACCAAAACCTGCTGCCCTTCCATAGCCAACGTGGACGCGAAGATTTTGGAGGCTGAGAGGCTGCACCATCCAATAATGATCAGGACCACCAGAGTCCCAAGGACCCCTCTGAAATAAGAAGAAGAAGAAGAAGAGTTCAGGTTGTTAAATCCGGACACGAACAGAGAGGCAGGACGATCTTGGTGAAGTAAAACAACTATTTATTTCAGGCCATAGGAACAACAACAAAAATAACTGCAAACTCAGGGCTGCCTTGAGGTTGCAGCTCCTTTTTACAGGGAGCTGTCCAGCCTGTCAGCCACTGAAGCTTGTTCATTTTCTCGCCGGGGAAAATGAACCAATGAGTGAAGGCTGATGTAAGACTCACTCCTTTTTTTTTTTTTTTTTTTGCAAACTAAATATTTATCGTTATATATACACATATAAATACACACAGTGACTTATTACCTATTCTATCCATCTGACAGTGCTGTTTTTAGTTGTATTGATTTCTCCTGAATTTTGTCTTTACCCCTTTTTTTCCCCCTTTGATTTGTCCACTGGTACCATCTATTCCGTACTATAAAATATTTTGAGTCTTCCTTGTCCTTTAATTCTAGGGTTAATTTGTCCATTTCTGAGCATGTGTAGATTTTTTTCATTAACTCCTGATCTGTTGGCAAACGATCTGCTTTCCACAGTTGTGCTAGTACTAGTCTAGCCGCCGCAATTATGTGTAATGTTAAATATTTTATACCGTTTCTAATATTCCCTTTGAACATGCCTAATAAAAAGACTTCTGGTTCTAATTCAATTTCATGATCTGTTATTTCCACTATCCATGTTTTTATTTTGTTCCAATATTTCTTAATTTCTGGGCAAAGCCACCAGACATGGATGAAAGTACCCTGAGCTTGTTTGCATTTCCAACAAACAGGACTTACATTTGGGTACATTTTCACTAGCCTTGCAGGGGCCAGGTACCATCTGTACCCCATCTTATAGTGATTTTCCTTATAAACTACCGATTTTGTCATACTGTAATTGTTTTCCCATGCCCTTTCCCATCCTTCTAACTGTATATTATGCCCGATGTTCCTTGCCCCGGCTATCATCTGCCCTTTGACCAGTTCTTCCGCCAAATCATATTCAAGTAAATATTTATAAATTTTCAAAATTAATTTTCCTTCTTTAGATTCTAATAATTTATCTGATCGATTTGGTTTTGGATCTATTCCTCCCTCCTCTTGGTCTAAGACTCACTCCTACTTACATATTCAACACAGGTGATATCAGGGGCAAAGAATGAGGACCTCATGTTAATTTCCAGTTATGGTTTGTCCCTCAAGCCTATACAAAAATCTACTCAACCAATGGACACTGAACAACCTAGCTTCTTCCGTTGACCGACTCCGTGGATGTAAACAAATGAGCTACAGCTCCTGAAAGTACAGATTGTTCTCAACTCAGAACAGTTCATTTAGTGACTGTTCAGAGTTGCAAGAAAACTAGCCAAGCTCAGAGAGCACCAAGGACCCCCTCATTTCAGCCCCGAGCTACAAATGGGGCTCTCCTTGAAGAGCACTCGGAGCCTCCAACTGGTCCAGAATGCGGCCACGCGGGTAATTATGGGGGCGACACGACGCACCCATGTAACACCCCTCCTGCGTGAGCTGCACTGGCTCCCAGTGGTCTTCCAGGTGCGATTCAAGGTGTTGGTTACCACCTTTAAAGTGCTCCATGGCTTAGGATCTGGGTACCTGCGAGATCACCTTCTGCTGTCAATAACCTCCCATCGGCCAGTATGTTCCCACAGAGAGGGACTCCTCAGGGTGCCGTCGGTCAAAGTATGTCAACTGGTGACCCCCCAGGGGGAGAGCCTTCTCTGTGGGGCTCCCGCCCTTTGGAATGAATTGAGATACGTTTGATCCCCGACCTATGTACCTTCTGCCGTGCCCTTAAGACCCTATTATTTCAACAGGCCGGGCTGACGAGAGACTGATTTTTAAAGGGGTATTTTAACTTGGGGGTTTTTATAAAATTAAGGGCCAAATTATTTAATCTGTTTTAATTGGTTTTAACTTTTGTGGCGTATATTGGTTTTTAGCATGGCTGTGCACCGCCCTGAGTCCTTCGGGAGAAGGGCGGTATAGAAATTTAATAAAATAAAATAAATAAGTAAATAAATATTCTCCTTTGTCGAAATATGCGTGAACGCCACTTCTTTCCCTTCACAACATTTTAGAGGAGACTTACTGTAAGGAGAAAAATACGGCAGAGGTGGACAAGATGACCATGGGCAGCAGGCTGTAGCCTAACACACTTGCGACGCACCCGTGGGAAACCCCCACAACGCTCATCAGATTCAACAAAGCGTGGATCGCTAGGCAGCCGATCACACTGGTGCCGTACACGTAGCCAAAATGGACTTTTCCTGCCTGTAGAAATGAGCAAAGAGCAAAGCAGTTGGGTTAGAGAAGAGAGGCTGTCCTATTTTTCAATACGGGGAGTCCTCAACTTACGACGACAACCGAGCCACACATTTCTGTGGTTAGGTGAGACATTTGCGAAGGGAGCTTCGCCCCATCTTTCTTTCTGCCGTTGTTCGGTGAACCAGTGCAGCTGATAAACAGCTGTTAAGTGAATCTGGCTTCCTCGCTGAAGGTCGCAAAAAGGGGATCGCATGACACACACACACACACACACACCCCGGGGACACTGCAACTGTCATAAATATGAGTTGATGGCCAGGCATCCTAATTTTGATCACGTGGCCCTGAGGATGCTGCAATGGTCATAAGTGCGAAAAATGGTCATTGGTCAGGGTTTTTTCAATGCCGTTATACTGTGAACGGTCACTAAATGGCCTGTTGTAAGTCGAGGACCATGGGTATGGGTGTCCGGTGTGTATAACATCATTAGTGTCTGAAATGAGTATGCTTCCTCTGAAGTCAGTAAGGTTTTTCCCTGTTTCCCCGAAAATAAGACCCTGTCTTATATTTATTTTGCCACCAAAAAGGCACCAGGTCTTATTTTCGGAGGGGGGGCGTGTCATCCACTGACTTACCTTACTTGTGCACATCACCCCCAAGCAGTGGTGAAATCCACATTGTTTTTACTACCTGTTCTGTGGGCGTGGTGTGGTTTGGTGGGTGTGGCTTGGTGGGTGTGGCAGGGGAAGGATACTGCAAAATCCCCATTCCCTCCCCGCTCCTGGGAGAAGGATATTGCAAAATCTCCATTCCCATCCTGCTCTGGGGCTAGCCAGAGATGGTATTTGTCAGTTCCCCAAACTGCCCAAAATTTCTGCTACCGGTTCTCCAGAACCTGTCAGAACCTGCTGGATTTCACCGCTGGCCCCTGGCCTCATTTTCGCTTATCTGAAGCTGTTTCGGAGGCTTTCAGAGGCAGAAAAAAAAGGTTTTTTTTGAAACGGAGTTTCAGAAGTTTCAGAGGCAGGAAAAAAAAGCAAGGCACAGAGCTCACAACCAAGGAACCTGTTGCTAAAATTCACCTCTGGGAACAGCTGACTGGGGGTATTCCAGGAGGCCGATCTACCCGTCAATCAGCTGTTTTCTTATTTTCCTCCCCAAAAACTAAGGTGCGTCTTATACTCCGAAAAATACGGTATATTGGGAGCACGTGTAAAACTCAAGCCAGAGCTTACTTTTGGAGTAGGTCATATTTTCGAGGAAACATGGTAGCGTTTTCACTTTGGCCATAAATATGTGGTCCACAATAATTTTATGTACAGGCGCATTGTACGTAACACAAAGGCAGCGCTCACCAGCCGATATTTTAACTTGTTTGTTCCAGCGTGTTTGATTAATTGACAAAGCAGCATTTAGCAGCTTAATCTAAGATTAACGAATTGCTATGCCGGAGGCAGAAGGCTGGAAATGGGTGGCAAAAGGAAAGTTTCATTTTGATATAGTGCTAGAAGAGATGGAGAACGTTACAAAGGAAGGAGGTGAAACTGGAACAGTCAAAAGATTGTAACAGATCTCCTTCAGTTCCATTAGAATCATGTTTGAAACGAAGACAGCAACAGGCTGTGAAGAAAAATCCCACTGCAGGCAGTCCTTGTCTTACAACAGTTCATTTAGTGACCGTTCGAAGTTACAACGTCACTGAAAGAAGTGACTTATGATCGTTTTTCACACTTACAACCATTGTAGCATCCCTGGGGTCACGTGATCAATGGCTGTGAGGATTTGTGATGTCCCCATGGTCATGTGATCAAAATTCAGATGCTTGGCAACTGACTCGCATTTATGATGGTCCGGGGGGGGGGGGTGTCATGCAATCCCCTTTTGCGACCGTTTGGCAAGCCAACTCCATGGGGGAAATCAGATTCGCTTAACCACCAGGTTATTCATTGAACAACCACGGTGATTCACTTAACAAATGGGGCAGGAAAAGTCGTAAAATGGGGAAGAACTCCCTTAACAGACATCTCAGTGCACAACATCCATTTTGGGCTCGACTGTGGTCGTAAATTGAGGACTACTTGTAAATTGAAGCTATAGGCAACTCATTGATTTTTTTCTTCTTTTTTTTTTCTTTTTTTGGTTTTTCGGATTGCTGCAATTGTCTGACTCAAAGCAACTGTAAAACAAGAACATGCTAAAAAAAATTTTTGCCAGGAGTTATGGTCTAACCCTCAGATAGTCACCCTCATGTAGAAAAGTCCTCATCCCTGCATCGAGCTAAAATACAGCAAAGATGTCACAGCCTTTTTTTAGGAGAATAGAATAAAATAGGGTAGGGTAGGGTAGGGTAGGGTAGGGTAGAGAATGGAATGGAATGGAATGGAATGGAATGGAATAGAATGGAATAGAATAGAATAGAATAGAATAGAATAGAATAGAATAGAATAGAATAGAATAGAATAGAATAGAATAGAGAAGAGGAAGGGTAGGGTAGGGTAGGGTAGGGTAGGGTAGGGTAGGGTAGAGTAGAATAGAGTAGAGTAGAGTAGAGTAGAGTAGAGTAGAGTAGAGTAGAGTAGAATAGAATAGAATAGAATAGAATAGAATAGAATAGAATAGAATAGAATAGAATAGAATAGAATAGAATAGAATAGAATAGAATGAGTGTAGAGTAGAGCGTAGAGTACAGTACAGTAGTGTGTAGAGTAGAGTGTAGAGTAGAGTGTAGAGTGTAGAATAGAACAGAACAGAACAGAACAGAACAAGGTAGGGTAGGGTAGGGTAGAGTGTAGAGTAGAGTGTAGAGTAGAGAGTATATAGTAGAGTAGAGTGGAGCGTAGAGAGAGAAGAGTAGAGTAGAATAGAGTGTAGAGTAGAGAGTAGAGTGTAGAGTGTAGAGTGTAGAGTGTAGAGTAGAGTAGAATAGAGAGTAGAGTGTAGAGTGTAGCATTGAGTGTACAGTAGAGTGTAGAACAGAACAGAACAGAACAGAATAACAGAATTGAAAAGGAACTTGGAGTCTAACCCTCTGTTAGGTGTTAAAGATTGCCAGATACTGACCCATAAAGCCAAAAGCTTGTAGCTTTTCTTCAAAGTTTAGGATTCCTTCTGCCCCACCCCCACCCCCCCCACCCCGGTATATTAAGACACCCAGTAGCCAAATTGTCTGATCTTTTCATCGGTTTGAGACAATACAAGAGCTCACGGCTGCTTTAATCCCTTCTTAATGCATTCATCCTTGCCTCAAAGAGATAGCGCGTGAAAACCAGCAATGGAAAGAGACCGAAGAAATCTAACAATTGCATCCCCTTTAAGTTTGCAGATTTTATGCACCATCTCTGAATAAAAACAATAATTCTGCTCGGTTTCCTAATCCACAGCGCACCTATTTTCATTTAAATCAACCCCTTCCCTTTAGAAAATTAATAATGTCAGAATACCACATTTCCTGTAAGTTCCAAGAGTAATACTTTCAATTACCAAAGCAGAGAGCAAGGAAGGAATAATAGAGTTTGAAGGGACCCCTTGGAGGTCTTCTAGTCCAACCCCCTGCTTAGGCAGGAAACCCTACACCACTTCAGACAAATGGTTATCCAACCTCTTCTTAAAAACTTCCAGCGTTGGAGCATTCGCAACTTCTGGTGGCAAACTGTTCCACCGATGAATTGTTCTCACTGTTAGGAAGTTTCTCCTTAGTTCTAAGTTGCTTCTCTCCTTGATGAGTTTCCACCCATTGCTTCTTGTCCTGCCTTCAGGTGCTTTGGAGAATAGCTTGACTCCCTCTTCTTTGGGGCAGCCCCTGAGATATTGGAAGACTGCTATGATGTCACCCCTAGTCCTCCTTTTCATCAAACTAGACAGACCCAGTTCCTGCAAACATATAGTTTTATCCTCCAGTCCCCTAATCATTTTGCTTGCTCTTCTCTGCACTCTTTCTAGAGCTGTGATGGTGAACCTATGGCACAGTGGCACGCAGGGCCATATCGGTGGGCACACGAGCTCAGGTTCAGCACGCATGCCAGCCAGCTGATTTTTGGGCCTTTTGGGCCCACCAGAAGTAGGGAAACAGGCTATTTTCGGCCTCCGGGGGGCTGCCAGGGTTGGGTGGGGAAGCCCGTTTTTGCCCTCCCCAGGCTCCTAGGGAGGCTCTGGCGACCAAAACTGCATGCAGTATTCCAAGTGTGTCCTTATAAAGTGGAAGGAATCCCCAGAGAAGATTTATTTAAAAATCTACACATATTTTTTAAAAGTATCTCAGGCAGGCTATAATATTGGAGTCTGTGATTGACAGATAGGTTCGCTTACAGTGGAGACATTTAGCCTACCAAGAGCCACGTTGACCCCAGGGCCAAGCAGAAAACCAAAGGCCCAGCCAGGTCTGTCTCATTCATAATGTTGGCTTCAGCCGGTTTCATGGGGTTGAGCACGGTTAGTGTTTTTTGCCAAATGTGATGGAAGTTGATTCCCAGCTCTGCAACGGAAAACCGAAAAAGCTTCATTAGTTAAGTTTCATCAAGGACGTCGAGAAACAAAAGAAAAGAATCAGTTGGCCGTGATGTTCTAATGACTCATAAGATAATTGAACATCTTAATTTGGTCTCCCGCTGTAGAAAGTCAGCACACGCCCACCCTCCTAGGGAATGAAATATTTTGGGGAATATTAAAAAGGTAGGATGGAATATTTCCCCTAAAGGAGAAATGGGGAAAAAATCTTAAAGGAAGCAGAAATTAGCCCCAGTCTTCCTGCCCCAAGCAGAAACTATTAGAGATTTGGTAATCCGTTCAGAAAGACTGGGTCAGACGGAAATTCCAGATAAGCAACATGATTAGGCAAGCCAAAAGTTGACAAGATTAGCTGAGACAAACACCTAGGATTTGCATTGGTTGGCTATAGAGCCAGCCATGACCCCTACATGACCCCTTAGAAATCAAGAAGGTATATAAAAAAAAACCCCACCCACTCTCAACTCCATTTTGTCAGCTGCCCCAGAATCACATGCTGTCGGGTTTTTTTCTTCCGACAGAACTAAGTGTTGTGGCCCGTCAGCGGCCTGTGCAGCTAGTAGCTGATTCAGACAGCGAGGAGGCTGGTGTGGTGCTGCGCCAGCAGCCTGTGCAGCTGGCGCTCGAGTCGGACAGTGAGGAGGCTGGAGAAGATGTGGTGCCAGAGGCAGGGATTCAGCCAGGGCCTTCAGAACCTCCAGAAGCTCCTTTAAGTGAAGAGGACGAAAAGGAGGACCCTCGTCTCAATGCACGGGCGCGCAGAGCTGCCAAAAGGCAGGAGTGGCTCCTCAGGAGGAGGTCTCCTCGAGAGTAAAGCTTGGGGATAATTGGCCACTCCCTTAGCCTATTTAAGGAGGAATGCCACTTGCAGCAAACTATGGGGAACAACTTTAGTTCACTCTCCTTCGCGTCTGGATTCTCTGCAAAATTGCTTCTGGGCTTTCTGCCAACTCTGGTAAGGCTGTGATTGCCTTATCTCAGAATTCTTGTAGGCTATTAAGACAGTTTATTAACAGCCTTTGGTTGATAAAGACTGAGTTATTTGAGTAAAATATGCTATGTATAGAGTTTGTGTGTGCTGCGTTCTTTGGGGTCCATAGCTGGGGCACTAAGAAGGGTGGGATTCTAAATTATGTGATTCTGGGGACGAAATGGAGTTGCTCCTCAATAAACTTTCTTTCTTAAGCAACCTCTATTTTATTCCCAGCTTGGTCCTGGACCTGGATTTTACTTCCAATACAACTAAGAGCAGTGGGATTCTAAATTATCAACGTGAAATCCATGTCAAATCAGGACAGGGAAAACTGTGCAGAAACAATACACTATACTATAGGATTACTATAACTGAACAATCATGTCGTATCAGCAAACTGGACAACCATGGGATATCAGCAAAGACTTTGGTCTAGTGGTTAAAGCACCGTTCTAGAAAGCGGGAGACTGTGAGTTCAAGTCCCGTTTTAGCCGTGAAAGCCAATGAATAGCTTTGGGCCAATCACCAGGAGATAGTGAGTTCTAGTCCTGCCTTAGCTATGAAAACACAGCAGAAAGAAGAAGATGATGATGATGATTGGGTGATCGACAGTAAATTTCCAGGAGACCTCAAAGGAAAGATGAAACTATAACAGAATTTATTTAAAATTTTAAATTTTTAAAATTTAAAAATTAACATATTTATTAATTTAAATATGTTAATTTTTAAATTTTATGGCCATTTATATTATTATTTTAAGAAATTTTAACTTGTGTATGTTTGTATGTTTGTTCTTAATTGGCTGTACACCGCCCTGAGTCCGCAAGGAGAAGGGCGGTATATAAATCCAAATAAACTAAACTAAACTAAGAAGCTAAAGCAAATATCCAGCATATGGAACTTGAAAAATTATGAATATCTGTACTTCCCACCAAAAAACTGAATATGCAGTGAGATTCTTGACAGCTTATTCATCGCTTATAAATCTCTTCAACAGAATGAAGAAATAGAAGGACAAAGCCCTGTTAAAATATAAATCAATCCCAGACTTCCCATTAACAATTTATCTTTATACCCAAGATAAATTAAAATTAAGTTAACCAAGAATACTTTCTAGGGATCACTACAACGATTTAAAAAGAATTACATAGTTCGGCACGCTTTGTAAATCCAATTAATATTCCTTTTACTGAACCTGACCACATATGCTATTAATTTTCTTCGGTTGTTTTTAGGTTTTGGCTTAAAGGACTAAAAGATATTAATCCTATTTTCTCTTCTAAGGGATTTGTAGCAATAAAAATGGTGCAGATCTTATAAACTTAGAAACCAAGTAGTACAGTTTCTATATCTTTTTACGTGTCAATAACATCATTTAAGGAAAGTTACTCTGAAGTCAATCCGTGTATGATTGCACTCTTAAGTACAGATATGTTGTTACCCAGGCCCGAGCAGGTATTATTAGACACAATCAGTTTGAAAACAAACAGACCTTATTAGAACAGCTGAGAATTACTTCATTCTCAGCTTAGTCCAAATTAAGTCCAAAACAAATTCTTCATAAACAGTTCTTCAGCCTTATCACCAACCTTTGTCTACTTTGGCAACCTGCCAAAGGCTTGTCTTGGCAAAAGTTCAGAAGCAAGAGATGCTGACAAGAAACAAATGTAACAACGTTGCTTTCCTACAAAAATCCCAAGAACTGTTGCTGCTCTTTTAAGACTTCTGGGAAGGGCCAATCATCTCCTGGCCTTACTCCTGAGTTGTCCTATTTCCTTTAGCTGCTCTTGCCTTCTGGCAGCTCTTCTCATGCGTGCACTAGGAACAGGCTCCTCCTGTTCCTCTGCCTCTCTGCTGACAGCCTCTGGAGGCTCCGGAGTCTGCACATCACTCCCTGATGGTCCTGGCCCCATCTCTGCCTCCAATGCAGAGCCCTCATCCCCAGCCTCGAGGACTGGCCCATGTTCTTCCTCAGCCTCCTCACTGTCTGACTCCACTGACTGCTGACAGACCACAACAAGATATTCCTCCACAACTGAGCCCAACCAGAGGTGGGTTTCAAAGATTTTAAGCCTGGTAGACCAGTATCTCTGCTAAATCCTAAAGAATTGTCACAAGACCATCAAACCACACCCACAAAATAAGCCACACCCACAGAACCGGTAGTAAAAAAATTTAGAACCCATCCCTGGTTGAGGTTCCTGGGAACATTTTCACGTTTTGGAATAATTGACCCTTAAAAAAGAGCCTATGAAAATTTATTATGAAATATGTAAACAAAATGATAAGAAGCGTTTTGTTCATTATGGGCATCTTAGCATGATATATGTTATAAACACAGAGGGAAAGGCAACGTGATGGAATCCGAATGCAAAATTTATTGAAATGCTGTCATCTAGAGGCAATAAAGTGCATGATGCATGTGCCATAAATATGATTCCGTGTCTTTATTTCCCATGCAGATGTCATTTCAAACGTAAATATGTTGTCCGTGGTTACAAATGCAAGACAACAAATTAAAATGGATTTTTCCCCCCCAACCCTTCCGGGGTTTTTTATTTATTTATTTATTTTGATTTGGCACCTTCGGACGGAACATCATTTGAAACGCGCTTTACCTTGAAAGTTGAACCCTGTTAAGATCAAGCTAGTTATAACTTCATTGTGACTTATCTCAAAAAGAAAGGTGTACGGGTGTAGAAGGTCTTTCGGTGAGCCTGTGGCAGAGGTGGGTTGCTAGCGGTTCACACCAGTTCAAAAAACCGGTGGCAAAAATTTGTAGTAGTTCCGAAAACCAGTAATAACATTGGCTGGCCATGCCCCCAAACCGGTCCCGGGCCCAGTCGCTACTCGCTTACCCCACCCACCTCATCAGAGACTTTTTTTAAAAACTTTTAAAAGCATTTTTTCTACAACCTCTTCGGCTGAAAAAATGCTTTTAAAAGTAAGGAAAAAAAGCCTCTGATGATCCCACGGTTCAGCTGGGATCGTCAGAGGCTTTTCATAGCATTGTTTTCTGCAACCTCTTAAGGTTGTAGACAAAATGCTTTTAAAAGGTAAAAAAAATAGAAGGCTTAAAAAAGCAGCAACGGCTCTTGGGATCTTTGTAGGAAAACAACGTTGCTACATTTGTTTCTTGTCAGTGTCTCTTGCTTCTGAACTTTTGCCAAGAAAAGCTTTTGGCAGAGTGCCAGAGTAGACAAAGGTTGGTGACAAGGCTGAAGGACTGTTTATGAAGAATTTGTTATGGACTTAATTTGGACTACGCTGAGAATGAAGTAATTCTCAGCTGATCTAATGAAATATGTTTGTTTAGGACTGATTGTGTCTGGTAATAACTATTTGGGCCTAGGCCACAACAGCAGGGAGGAATGTGTTGAGAACAAGAGGAAGATAAGTAAATTATTGCTTAGTCTCGAATCTGTGAGAAGTATTCATCAGCCAGAACGTACAAATGGCCTAATTGTTTCAGTTTTGTACCTTCAAGCAATGGTGGCTCTTCATCGAAACTATCGGAATAAGTCTGGTTGGATGGAAACGGAGAAGCATCTGTGGGTTGAAAGATCTGACCTTCAAGCGGTTGAGAAGAATCGGATTGCGGCCAAGGGCCTGGCTGGAATCTAGGACAAAGAAAGCATTCAAAAGAGGGGCTGTTGGAATGAAGAGACCCTCATGGGAAGGTGAAGATTCCTCCTTCCTTCCTTCCTTCCTTCCTTCCTTCCTTCCTTCCTTCCTTCCTTCCTTCCTTCCTTCCTTCCTATTCCTTCCTTCTTTCCTTCCCTCATTCCCCTTCCTCCCTTCCCTCCTATTCCCATCTTTCTTTCTTTCTTTCTTTCTTCCTTCCTTCCTTCCTTCCTTCCTTCCTTCCTTCCTTCCTTCCTTCCTTCCTTCCTTCTCCCATCTCCTTTCCTTCCTATCTCCTTCCTTTTCCCATGTCCCTCCCTCCCTCCTTCCTTCCCTCCCTCCCTTCCTATTCTCTTCTTCCTTCCTTCTTTCCTTCCCCCATTCCCCTTCCTCCCTTCCCTCCTATTCCCATCTTCCTTCCTTCCTTCCTTCCTTCCTTCCTTCCTTCCTTCCTTCCTTCCTTCCTTCCTTCATTGATTCCTTCATTCATTCTCCCATCTCCTTTTCTTCCTATCTCCTTCCTTTCCCCATCTCCCTCCCTCCTTCCTTCCCTCCTTCCCTCCCCCTCTTCCTTCCTCCCTCCCTCCCTCCCTCCCTCCCTCCCTCCCTTCCTATTCTCTTCTGTTGTGGCCCACTAGAGATTCGGTCAGTGAGGAGGTTGGGGAAGAACATGGGCCAGTCCTGGAGTCTGGGGAAGGCTCTGATGACGGCTCTACGTCAGAGGCAGAGAGGGGGCCAGGGCCGGATGCCAGTTATCAGCTGCCTTCGGAGTCAGACATCAGTGAGGCAGATGAACAGCTGGAGCCTGTTCCCAGTGTGCGCGTGCGCAGAGCTCCCAGGAGAAGGGAACAGCTGAAGAACAAGGGTCGACTCAGGAGTAAAGCCACAGGTGTACGGTGAATGGCCCCTCCCAGAGGGAATAAAAGAGGAGCGAAAGGGGAGTGGAGTTTGCAGGAGACAATTAATTCACTTAATTGGTTTGTGATTCTCAGAGACTCCTTGCCAAGTTTTGAAGATATCGGCCTGGCAGCTCTCCAAGCCAGATGAGGTCTGTGACTGTCAAATCTCCCTTGAAAGACTTTGCTGGATGTGAATGAGAGGAATTCACAGTAATTTAATGAAAAGGAGTTTTTGTTGGGACCAGGATTTCTTCTTCCTTTCATTTCCTTCTTCCTTTCTTCTTCCCTCCCTCCTTCCTTCTTTCCTTCCTTCATTCCCTCCTTCTCCTGCACTAACTCACCAGCAAAGATGAGGCACGAGGGAGGTCGAAGAAGGTAAACGGACTACATCATTTCATTAGGGTAGCCAGCAGATAGACCCTCCAAGGTCCTAAAATACTGGGCCGTTTGCTTGATTTCTTCCTTTAGATAACAACCATAAAGGGTTCGATTGTGCAAATAACTAGATTTAATTACTTCGGTTACACAAATATACTATATATACCGTGTGTTCCCAAAAATAAGACCTTGGCTCATATTTTTTTGAACCCTGGAAAAAGCGCTTGGCCTTATTGCCATGCGCTCAAAAGTCCGATTGGGCTTATTATCAGGGGAGGTCTTATTTTGGGGTGGGGGAAAACAAGGTATTAAATATACAGATTTAATGCCATGATAAAATGAAATAATGTAGAGTCTCACTTTTTTCCAGAGTCTTCAGAGTTTTCCTCTTGACCGTCAGCAACATAGTTTGATTGGTAAAAATCTATATCGAACTGCAGAGAGTCGGACATCCTACGAAGGTTTTTAAAAAAATGTTTGTAAGCACTAAGCGCTTAAGTGCAATGGCGGGATTCAAATAATTTAACAACCGCTTCTCTGACCTAATGACTGGTTGGGTGGGTGTGGCCAGGGAGGTGTGACAGGCAGCACTCGAGTTCCTGCACCCACCCTGGGAGCAAAATCGGGCCATGGGGGCACACCGCACCTCCCTGTGCCCCGTTTTGGGCCTAGGAGGCCTCCCCACAACCTCCTGGGAACCAAAATGGGGCATGTGAGGACACCTGGAAGGGGAGGGAAGGGGCGGGGTCAGCTAGCAATTTAACAACTGGACTAAACCGGACTAAACCGGCTGAGTCCCACCACTGCTTAAGTTAAGCAAAAACTACCTATTTCAATTTATTTCTGTGTTGCTCTAGAAATAAAAGAATGAATTTATACATTATTCTAGCCCAGTGATGGCTAATCTTTTTGCTGTTGCGTGCCAAAACCGGGGGGAGCATGGGAGGGAGTGCACGTGTGTGCCCACACCCATAATTCAATGCACCCCCCGTGCATGCATGGGCAACCCTCCTGTGCTCCCCCTGCATTTGGCATGGTGGGCCCGGAAAGCCCGTTTTTCTCTCTCCTCAGACTCCAGAGGCTTTCTAGGAGCCTGGGGAGGGCAAAAACGGCCTTTCCCACTCATCCTCCGGAGGCCCTCCGAAGGCCGGAAACAGCCCATTTCCTGACTTCCGGTGGGCCTAGGTCTAGCTGAAAAATCAGCTAGTTGGCACACACATGCACGCTGGAGTTGAGCTAGGGCAAAACTCGTGTGCCCACAGATATGGCTCCGCGTGCCACCTGTGGCACGCCTGCCATAAATTCGCCATCACAGTTCTAGCCCATAGCTTTTAAACTTATTGTTTTACTGAAAATAACAGAAGCGTCTGGATTCAACGCAATACGTTAATCCCCAAACAAATCAACTGAACTATGTTATATCTTGCAGGAATCCCACTTTTTGGTGTGTTTCGCTAGGATTTCAAATGACACTGCCAGCTCTGTAAATACAACACAAAGTGAATCACCCCCCAAAAAAAAAATGCCATCCCCGTTTTAGGCTAAAAATGTTTTGCAAAACCAATCCATGGGGTTAATTTATGATGCATCGTGTGAACCTGGGAAGGGTAGATTGAATCACGGTTAGGTTAAGAACCCCTCGGCTATCAAATAATCATATTCTTTATTTTATTTTATTTTATTTTTCTGTCCTCTTCAGGAATGAAAGTTGTGGAGTTTTTCTTGTTTTGCCAATGCAATATTTGAGTCTATCCAGGGGTGAAATCCAGCAGGTTCTGACAGGTTCTGGAGAACCGGTAGCGGAAATTTTGAGTCGTTCAGAGAACCGGTAATGGAAATTTTGAGCGCTTCGGAGAACCGGCAAATGCCACCACTGGCTGGCCCCAGAGTAGGGTGGGAATGGAGATTTTGCAGTATCCTTCCCCTGGAGTGGGGTGGAAATGGAGATTTTGCAGTATCCTTCCCCTGTCACGCCCACCAAGCCACGCCACGCCCACAGAACCGGTAGTAAAAAAAATTGGGTTTGCTCACTGAGTCTACCTGTCAAAATATGGATAAGTTGAGCGCTACAACCTGGTCTATCAAATATCTATCAACCACCGAATGATTCTCACAGTCCCCCATGGTTCTAGCTCAGTTTTAATTTATGTTACGGGAAAAAGGACAATAATGTAGGTCAGTTGTTCTCAACCTGTAGTTTTACAGAGAGATTTAAGACAAGTTTGGCAAACATTTGTTCCTGGATGAGGAACCCCAAGGGGGTTGGTCTAGAGACAATGGTCACCAACTGGTGGTCCGTGGACCACTGGTGGTTCGTGAGAAAATTTTGGTGGTCCGCAGAAAAATTATTTGCATTTTTTAATATTGCACTAAATTGGGGATCCTCAAACTACGGCCCCTGGGACGGATATGCGTTGGAGTTGAGCTAGGACAACACTTGCATGCCCATAGATTTGGCCCCATGGCCAAATTGTTATATAAGATATATTTTTTAATAAACGAGGGCAGGAGACTGAAGAATATCAGTCCGAACCATCACAGGTCAATAATCAGACTAATATTCTTCAATCTCCTGCCCTCGTTTATTAAAAAATATATTAAAAAATATATCTTATATAACAATTTGGCCATGGGGCAATTTTATTTCTTACTAATTAGCAAATTGTGTTTCAAATCTAAGCAGACTGATCAGCTTCAATCTTACACCTTCGTTTGTGAAAAATGTTTCATGCCACAATCATTCGGTGCAGCAATTTTACTTCTTTCCTAATTAAGGAAAATGTGTTCCCAAATATCAATCAATCAAACAAACAAACAAAAACCCTGATTTATTTTTAATAAGTATAGTAAATTAGGGATTTTTTAAAATGGGAAATATGACGTTTCCTATGAATTATGCACAAATGTAATTAGGAGCTGAAGTTTCACCATTCCTACAAGCACCTCCGGATAATATTTTAAAATTTAATCATGCTTTGAAATGCCATTAATATTTCTTGGAAGTACTGAATCAAAACATACACAAATTGTTCGTCCTCATTTTAAGACGTGGAAAAGCTACGAACAGCTGCGATTTATGAAACAACTAGCACTTTTAAAAATTAAAAATTAAGGTTACTTAAAAAGAACATACCTTATAATTCAGTTTACAAACAGCAAAATCCAACCAACTGTTTCCCTATATTTAACCCGGGTGATCCTGAGCTATTTATAAGATCCTAAATTTGGCCTCCCAGCAGATGTATGACGGAAAGAAAAGCATTTGGTGCCAGAGGCAACATGTCGAAAAAGGAATGACTTGGCAACGACACGAATAATTGAAAGGGAAAGAAGATGCCACATAATTTTTCAAAGATTGGTCATTTTTGCTCTGGATTCTAACGTCCCCGTTATCTAAAGCTGATAGAAGAAGGCACCGACAGATATTTTTAAATTTACCCAAAAGAGAGAATATTTGATGATGTCCTAGACGCCAAAACCCAAAAAGTTGTATTTATAAAAAACCCGTGCAATAATTCTGTCTGTAGTCAAAAACTCTAAAAAAAGAGAGGATTATAAATCAGTTTAACATGGATTAAGGAGGCCTGCTTTGTAAACCTCAGTTTTAGTTTTAAGGTGAGTGATGATTCTTAATTATTCCTCATAGCTAATGTCCCAAAAGTGTATTTTGCTTTCTTTCGCTTTTTCTCAGGAGTTCCTTCATAGGTGTAATAACGCATCTCTTTTGTAAATCCAAAGTAAGAAAATTGTCCATATCATTTTTCTGTAATGGAATGGAATGGAATGGAATGGAATGGAATGGAATGGAATGGAATCTAGTCGAATCGAAAAGAATAGAATAGAATAGAATTCCTTATTGGCCAAGTGTGATTGGATACACAAGGAATTTGTCTTTGGCGCATATGCTCTCAGTGTACATACATATATATGTATGTACACATTGGTTATTCGGTTTTTCTCCCGTGTAAAATTGGAAGTATCTTGGTGACATTTCGATGAAGTCTCATTCGTCATTTTCAAGCTGGTGTTCTCGGCTTCGTGCTTCTAGGAGCAATGTGTGATCGCAGCTGTTTCTTCCTTTTAATTGCTAGTGGGGGTGTGAACTGATTGGGTGGGAGCTCGGCTGTGTTCTGATTGGGTGGAGGTGTGTTCTGCTTGGGTGGGGACTCAGGTTAGTATATATATATATATTCATCAAGAATCATAAGATACAACACTTAGTGATAGTCATAGGTTACTAATAAGCAGTCAAATCATACTAGGAAACAAAAAATCCACATATCCAAGTCATTTGTTGGGTTTATTATTTGCATGTCCGTTTAAGCTATCGATACCTCAGTTCATTTCATTTGTTGGTCTAGTTATACCAGTAATCCTCAACTTGTGGCCGCAAGTGAGCTCAAAGTTTCTGTTGCTAAGCGAGACATTTGTTTTACGCTCTTTCCAGGGCCCCGTTGTTCAGTGAACCCCTGAAGTTGTTAAGTGAGCGACACTGTCATTAAGTGAATCTGGCTTCCCTGTCGATGTTGCTCGTCAGAAGTTCACAAAAGGGGATCGTATGACACACACACACACACACATACCAAGACACAGCAGCCGTCATAAATATGAGTCAGTTGCCAAGCATCTGAATTTTGATCACATGACCCATGGGGATACCGCAACGGTCGTAATTGTGGAAAACGGCCAGAAGTTCCTTTTTTTCAGTGCCGTTTTAACTTTGTAATGGTCGCTAAACGAACTGTCATAAGTCGAGGACCACCTGGGCAGAGATTTTTTTTTTCGGAAATGATTTATCCTTAGTTTTACCATGTAAAAAAATTATATTGCCATTTTATTTTATTTTATTAAACTTCATTTTGATTCCTAAAAGCAATAATTTTATCTTTCCATTACTATATAGAGCACTAGCTGGACGCCTGTGCTTTCCTACGAAACTATGTGCTCGGGCTTGATAAATTGACACTTGCAGCCTGAAACTTAATGGAGAATGTGTAACTCTAGCATTAGAGTGTGTTAATATAATGCAACTGGCAGTTGGAACAGAGGGAGAGGGGGAGTAGAATGTTCCCAGCCTACAGCATCCATCAGTATTCATCTGGCTAGCATCCTGTCAATGTCTGAGAGTTAAGGAGTGTTTGGAAACTGAAACAGTATTTGCTGTGTGAGCAAGAAGGAGTCAGGAAGGAGGCTGGGCATAGCTTAGCTCAACTGTTCTGTAGTAAAGCTGCTTGCTACTGTGAAAGAAAAACTGAAAGTGAAACTCCTCTCCTCTGCTTGTGTTTTGCATTTGGAACAGATTTCTTTTGAGTTGGGGAGGGATAGTAGAACTCCTTAACATCAGAGCATGTTAATCATAATATAGGAAATACTAATGCTCTGATGGTCATTTCGAAAAATCCTTTCTTAGTGAGCACCTAGAAGCCAATACATGGCAAATTTCAAGTTTGTAGGCTTTATGGTTCTGGAGATTTCGTGATTAATGCGTGAGTGGTTTTCGCTTTTATATATATAGATTAAGCATCTGCCTGGCGAACCTTCTAAGCAATCAATGTATTTTGGCAGAACTGTGGCATGGATTTAAATATAATTTCTTAAATGTATTCAAGGGCGTATTTAAATGCCAGCATTTCAGGAAGGACATCCTTAATTTCTTTCGCGGTACGAGTTTCACCTCGCGCTGCAAAATTTCTAAAAGGTGAAGCAGAAAAAATGAATTTATCTTCAGGTCAAAAACCGTAAGTCAGGATATGTTCGTTGCTGCCGTTTCATCCACTTAGCTAAAGACTTCTGTTATTTCTTGGCTGCAATCTCAGGCACTCAACTTACAACAGTTCATTTAGCGACCAAGTTATAACAGCAGCGAAAAAAGTGACTTAGGATCATTTTTCACACATACGACTGTCGCAGCCCTCTCTGTGATGAAAATTCAGATGTTTGTCAAGTGACTCGTATTTATGACGGTCTTGTGATCCCCTTTTGTGACAAAGTCAAGGGGCTTAACAACCGTGTTACTAACTTATGGCTCACTTAACAACTGCACCAAGAAAAGTTGTTAAAAATGGGGCAAGACTCATTTAGCAACATAAATTTGGGGCTCAATTGTGGTCATATGTTGAGGAGTGCCGATAGTGATATCCAGATTTTTGCAGATAGGGGAGATCTAAACAGTATTTTGGCGTCTGTGGCCAGGGGAAAACGAAAGCAGCAAAAATTAAATTCAGGGGTTGCATAAAACTCAATGTCCTGGGATATTCTGGGTAAAGGTAAAGGTTTCCCTCGCACATATGTGCTAGTCGTTCCTAACTCTAGGGGGCAGCACTCATCTCCATTTCAAAGCCGAAGAGCCAGCGCTGTCCGAAGACGTCTCCGTGGTCATGTGGCCGGCATGACTCAACATCAAAGGCGCACAGAACGCTGTCCCCTTCCCACCAAAGGTGGTCCCTATTTTTCTCCTTGCATTTTTTACCTGCTTTCGAACTGCTAGGTTGGCAGAAGCTGGGACAAGTAACGGGAGCTCACCCCGTTACGCAGCACTAGGGATTCGAACCGCTGATTGCCATCCTTTCAATCGACAAGCTCAGCGTCTTAGCCAGTGAGCCACCGCGTCCCTCTACCGCAATGCCAAAAAAATGGATAATTGTGCGTACCCATTTGGCAATTCTTCCATATTATTTTGCTCAGACCGGAGAATATTTATATGTAATTACGTGAGTTTCTTAATTACTGAAAGACATAATGGACTTTATTAGCAATCATTTTAAACGCGGACAGGCTGTATGGTTCTATATCCAATTGACCTTTCAGAAAAATTGTTAAAATGATAAACAAAGATTGTTTTGTTAACATCTGAGTCTATGGAGAAAGGTGGCATATAAATTGGACTAATAAATGAATAAATAAATAAATAAATTTCCGGCTATTCTGCAGTGCTGAAAACTAATAACGCTAATTGTAGATGTTCAAAAAAAAACACCAAACCATACACAGGGTACATTCCCAAAATCTATCTGCTACTACTTGCTATCATACAAATAGTCCTCGATATACGACCGCAATTGAGCCCAATATGTCTGCTGTTAAGTGGGACATTTGTTAAGGAAGTTTTGCCCCATCTTGTGACTTTTCTTGCCGCAGTTGTTAAGTGAATCACTGCAGTTGATAAGTTAGTCCCACGGTTATTAAGTGAATCTGGCTTCCCCGTTGACTTTGGTCGCAAAAGGGAATCCAAAGACTGAAGGATACTGCAACCGTCATACCCAAAGGTGCTTTTTAAAGAGGCAAATGGGATTTTCTGGACTTCCAAAAAGTCCAGTTGCCTCTTGAAAAAGCACCATGACTTGGATGACTGAGAATCTCCGTAGACTTTTACAACCATCATAAATATGAATCCGGAGGCTGTCAGTTCAATCCTAGGTAGTGGCAGATATTTCTCTCTCTGGGCCCACTGAGAACATATCTGCTGCAGTGGTGGGATTCAAATTTTTTTACTACCGCTTTTGTGGGCGTGGCATGGCCTGGTGGGCGTGGCAGGGGAAGGATACTGTAAAATCTCCATTCCCACCACACTCCAGGGGAAGGTTACTGTAAAATCCCCATTTCCTCCCAATCAGCTGGAACTCGGGACGCAGAGAATAGGTGGGGGCAGGGCCAGTCAGAAGTGGTATTTACCGGTTCTCTGAACTACTGAAAATTTCCACTACCGGTTCTCCAGAACCGGTCAGAACTTGCTGAATACCACCTGTGATCTGCTGAACAAAACTCCGCATTGGAGACAGGAAAGGCATCCGGCCAGTAAACAGACTGGTAGCTCCATTCAGTTGCCCAGATTCCACCCCGCAAGGGATTATGGGGTTGTTAAATGAAGACGATAAATATGAGTCAAGCGTCTGAATTTTGATCCTGTCATGACTACAAAAAACGGTCGTAAGTCACATTTTTTGATGCCGATGTAACTTCGAACGGTGACTCAACGAATTGTCATAAGTCGAAAATCACGGAATTTTGCTGCATATTTTCTTCTTCATCCCGCATCTCACAACTGTATCCCCTTTCTTCAGCCACGCCATGCCAATAACGGATTACAGTCATGAATAAACCATGATTTCAATTACCTCCCCAGAAACTACCGCTAACCGCAGAATTCAAATTGAGCTAGCGCGTCGAACGTGGCAAGTTTTCCACATCCGCTGGGAAGATTCATAACCTTGGCTACGAAGCCAGCTGCGCAGCTTTGACACAACGATGGTCTTGCCCGATTGATGGGCAAGATTGATGGGCCACCTTCGACGTCTTGAAGAAACCGCAGAATTTAATCATCATCTTCACACACTCACCCCGCCAAAGGGGGGAAAAAGAAACGTTTCGTCTTTAGCATCGATCTTCATCGATCACAGATTTCCAGGAAGGAAAAGGTTTATTCCGAATATTGTTTAAAAGTATGTAGAGATTCTCAAATCATCCAGGTCACAGTTGTCGCAAAGGTGCTTTTTCTGGAGGCCACTGGACTTTCCGGGTTTTTCTCTGAAGACGTTTCGCTTCTCATTACAAAAAGCTTCCTCAGTTCTGACTGGATGGTGGGGAACGGAAGGATTTATATTCCTTGCAGACAGCTAGTCATTTGCATTCCTTTTAGAGAATCATTGAGGCCACTCGGAGGAGTGGGGCGGTGGCCTAGAGGCAGAGCTCTCGCCTCACAATCAGGAGGCTGTGAGTTCGATTTTAGGTAGGGGCAGATATTTCTCTATCTGGACACATTGGGAATATATCTGGATATAACTCCGGATTGGTGACAGGAAAGGCATCCGGCCTGTAAACACTCGGCTCCATTCAGATTCCACCCCGCAAGGGATTATGGGGTCATTAAATGATGATGATTGAGGCCACTTGGATGTTTATCTGGGTCTTCAGGATCGCCTGAGTAGTGATTCAGGTTCTTGTAGTCTGCAATTTTTTCCCCCTGGAAATCCATTCCTACTCCCACACTATTCGAAGGTGTGAAATCCAGCAGGTTCGGACAGGTTCCGGAGAACCGGTAGGGGAAATTTTGAGTAGTTCGGAGAACCGGCAAATACCACCTCTGGGTAGTGCCAGAGTGGGGTGGAAATGGGGATTTTGCAATATCCTTCCCCCAGGAGTGGGGAGGGAATGGGGATTTCGCAATGGACTTTCTGATTTTTTTTCTTCGAAGAGGTTTCGCTTCTCATTCCGAGAAGCTGCTTCAGTTCTGACTGGATGGTGAGGAATGGAAGGATTTATATTCCTTGCAGACAGCTGGTCATTTGCGTCCTTTTAGGATGCAATCAAATATTGTTTGTTCGCTTCCACGTTTGCGGTTCCTCAAATACTTCAATTATTAATTTTATTTGTTCGCTAGCTTAGCATCCTTCACTTTTTCCTGCCAAGAATTCAAGAGGGCACAGCAGTCCCAATTCCCCCACCCCTTCCAATACAGGCCGTCCTCGATTTACGGCCACAATTGAGCCCCAAATTCCGGTTGCTAAGTGAGACATTTGCTAAGCGCGTTTTGCCCCATTTCCCGACCTTTCTGGCCACAGTTGTTAAGTGAGTCACCGCCGTTAAGTTAGTAACACGGTTGTTTAAGTGAATCTGGCTTCCCCCATGGACTTCGCTCATCAGAAGGTCGCAAAAGGGGATCACGTCGGGACCTTGCGACCGTCATAAATATGAGTCAGTCGCCTAGTGTCTGAATTTGAGTCACATGACCAGGGGGTCATATAATGTGTAAAAAAACGGCCACAAGTCACTTTTTTCAGTGCTGTTGCGACTCTGAACGGTCACTAAACAAACCATTGGAAGGCAAGGACTACATATCCCAGCCACCCAGCCACTTAAATCCCCTAGGCCAGCCGCAACACCACAACTTTGCATTAAACTACAACTCCCATAAACCATTGCTGTTTCCTTCTCTTCCCCCCCCACCCCACCCACGCTGAGGCTGCCGGGAGCTGTAGTAGCTTCCGCGTCCCCTCCCTTGCGGCTAAGCCAATGGAACGCTTTCCCCGGCTCTGCGCTCTAACGCGCCTGCGCGTTAGATGCTTTCTCTACTTCCAGCTGCTGTATAGACTTACAAAAAGTAGAGAGTGATGATGTCTTTTTCCCCCATCCCCAGGTTGGCACTTCCGAGCCTTCTCTCCCCCACCCCATGACCTTCCTAAGAGTTTCTTAAAAGAGTTTTTCCCAGGAGAGAAAAGTGATTTGCAAGGCACAGCTGCGACTACATAGCCCATCTCAAGGGCAAGCAGCTGCAGGGGTGTATGTGTGTGTGTGTGTGTGTGTGTGTGCAATGGAGGAGGGAAGCAAGGAGCAGAGAGAGAGAGAGAGAGAGAGAGAGAGAGAGAGCAAGGGGGGGGAACTGCCTTGCAAAACCAAAATTCCCCCCCCCCTTTTTTTTTTTTTCTTTTTCTCCCACGCGTGCAATTGCACCCCGTTGCAATTGTGCAACATCGGTGCATTGCAACCTTGCAAACCCGGTTTGCTCTTTGCAAAGTCAGGGCATGCATCTCTCTGAACCTTTCCTCTATTTCCTCCCAGGTGGAGGGGACCGGCGTGTTTCTGGACTGAACACGCGTGGCTGCACGGGCTGTAGCAAGGGCTTCGACCGGACCGGATCGTGGGGAGGCGCCGAAGTGGTCTCTGCAAAGGTTTGCATGATTTTCCGGATCCAGCGAAGCGCCAACACCGCTCTGGGCAGGTAGTCCTCGACTTGCGACGCGACGCTTCGCTTAGCGACCGTCCGAAGTTTGCAACAGGGGTGGAGGAAAAAAAAAAGAGGGGGACTTAGGACCCCCCTAACCCTTAACCCTAACCCGTTTACAACCATAACAATGGATTTAGGACCATTGCACCATCCCCAGGGTCCCTTTTGGCAACTGACTCGCACTTACGACAGTCCCAGTGGCCCCGGGCGGGTAGTGGTGGTCGCGTCTCATTCCCCCTTTTTGCGACCTTCGGACAAGCCAAGTCCACAGGGAAAGCAGATATTCTTTTAACAACTGGGTTCCTCGCTTAACAACGGCGATGATTCACTTAACGGTGACGGCCAGAAAGGTCGTAAAGGGGGGCAAAACTCTGACTTGGAACCAGTGTTTCACCTTAACAATAGAAGAGTTGGGCTCCACTGTGGTCGTAAGACGAGGACTTCCTGTACGGCTACGTCGTAAGTACGTGCCTTGGTCTCCTGTTGTTCAAGTTTTAAGTTTTATTAGATTTATATACCGCCCTTCTCCTTGCGGACTCAGGGCGGTGTTGTTGCTGTTGTATATTCTAATATTATATTATATATATAATATATATAGTATGTGTATAGGCTTTTTTTCTGGCAGCCAGCAGACCCTCTGCTGCCCATTGGGAGACTAAGATAGATCTATTTCGGGTTTATCAGCCCTCATCAGTTAGCCACACCCTCATCCCATGTATCCTCCCTGTAAAGGTACAATATTTGTTTTCTTTCCTTTTCATAAGCTTTAGGTGTATTTCTCTTTAGCCAGGTTCTTCCTACATAAACCAAGATTTTTATGCAGCCCTAGTTCTGTGAAATCACAATCCACTAGTTTCTAGGCTTTTTTTCTGGCAGCCAGCAGACCCTCTGCTGCCCATTGGGAGACTAAGATAGATCTATTTTGGCCTTATAAAGCCTCATCAGTTAGCCACACCAGGATCCCTAAAGCAGTTGCAGCGAAATATACATTTGATATATTTTATATATATATTTGCTGATAAAGAAATAAAGGGAGACTAGTATAGATCTATTTCAAGCTTTTTAGCTTTCATCAGCTAGCCATACCCTTACTCGGATTCGAACTTGGTGATGAACTTTTTAGCTGATCAAAGCTAAAAAGCTTGAAATAGATCTATACTAGTCTCCCTGTATTTCGTTATTATTATTTAAAACACAGTTCTTAACAGTCAACATTTGTTTGCCTTAAATGCAAACTTTGTTGTGGGAGCAAAGAGGCTTCGGAAAGACAAGCATTATAAAAAGAGTAAAACTTTCTTTGAATAAATATTGTTGCAGTATGTCTGGAAATGACTAAATAATATTAAGAAAAAGTAAAAAACAAACACAGAACAGAAATTAATGGGAGACAAAAAGAAAGATGTCTCATTTAGCAACGGAAACGTTGAGCTCAATTGTGGCCATAAGTCGAGGATCACCTCCTGTATTGGATGGGGTGGCGGTGGAATTGGGACTGTGTCAGCTTGCAATTGAAACAGTTATCCATTCTTCTTTTAAGGCAATAAAAAAGAGAAGAAAAAGGAGTGGAAAAGTCAGAAGCCACGGAAACCAAGAGCATAAAAAGAAGAGCAATTTTAAACTTCGGCTAAAATTTAATTTACAGCGACCTTGTTCGTGACAAGCCTCCGTATCTCTCTGTCACTGCAAGTCACCCTTGTGTCTGTCGTGCCATGCCTTTCAACTCGCTCTCCGGGAAGTGACTATCTCCCAGAAATATATTGGAGCAACTGATGTATATTTGTGCAAGAAAAATGAAGCTGCCTTTTTTGCAAGATTTATCCAGCCTGTCCACGAGTATGAAGAAGAAATGTTCTTTTTTAAGAATACCTGCCTCTGTCTTTTGGGGGAATTTGGACTAAAACTTCCTGTGGTTATTAGAGAAATGAATATATCTGTAGCAGCGTTATTCTGAATAATACATTGGCTTCTGTGAACATTTTCTTTATTCAGCCTGGATCTTGGAATTAATCTGGAAGGATGCCTTCATTCTTCCGAAGGGCATTCTATATCTCCATCAGGTGTCAGGTGTCCCACAATGCTATTTTTCTTTCCTATCTTTCTCTTCGGACATTAAAACCTTCTCTACATCATGCTGCTCCATCAAGGAAGTATTGCTCCAGGACAAACAAGGTGATTGAAATGTGTTACTCGCTTGTGTGCAATGGTTTGTTTGATTGATTATTATTATTATTATTATTTATTAAATTTATATACCGCCCTTCTCCTAGTGGACTCAGGGCGGTGTACAGCCAAACATATACCGCCCTACTCCTGAAGGACTCAGGGCGGTGAACAGCCAAACAATAAAAAATACACAATACAAAATTTAAAAATAGGATAAAAGCAAATTAAACAATTTGGCCCAGACAAATTAAAACACCCCAATCATTTAAAAACCAATTTAAAATTTACATATTACAAAGAAAAGAGGGAAAAGATTAGGCCAGGCCCGTCTGGTGAAATAAAAAGGTCTTGAGAGCGCGGCGGAAGTTAACTAATTTGTGTTTTTTAATCTCTTTTTAGGATACAGTGGATATGTCATTGTTCCCTGCCGAAAATATTAGAAATTTTAGCATAATAGCCCATGTGGATCATGGAAAGAGTACGTTAGCAGATCGGCTGTTGGAAATAACAGGTGCGGTATTTTTTATAAAACGTGTGCCTCTCTACTTGCCGATTTGGTTATGCGTTGTCATGCCAAGTTTCTTTTTATTTGCTACGAAAATTCCACGAGGAAAATAGTTTCAAACTTTTTAAGATCCCTGTGTTTAAAATGTAGTCTTTCTCCGTGGAAGTGACTCTTAAAATTTAGTTTATTGACAACTTTTAAGACTTACGCATGTCATTTCCCAGAATTCTCCAACCGGCATGATAACCTTGCATGGCTGGCTGGGGAATTCTGGGAGTTGAAGTCCACAAATCTTAAAAGCTGCCAAGTTTGGAGATCCCTGGCGTATTCATTTAGAGTCAAGAAAACTAGGAAGTGTTGACATTTCTGTTCTATTTAGACCTGGTAAAATTTTCAGTGTGCTTGTTCTAAAACGACAGACTGGCATTGTAGGGAAAAAAATGTTTGCCATATATATTCCCCGCTAAGCCAAATAGTTTGCAAAATACACCCCAAAAGATTGGCTTCTATGCAAGTAGATACCTTAATGACCGCAGGTGATTTGCTTAATGACCACAAGGGAAAGTAGAGTCGTAAATCTCGTGGTCACATGATCTCTTGTGGTTAGCAACCATGGTTATTCGCTTAACGGCCATGATTATTCATTTAACGGCCTTAGGAAAAAATGAATTCTGAAATCCATGGTATTCGCATGATGTCTCGTTCAACGACAGAGTCACTGGTCTCAATTAATACCTGTATCTTAATCCATTTTCTTTGGTTTTGAAAGTCAACACAGAAAATGGAACTTGGATCCTTGTATTGAGGGCTAACAAGAAGTTGGGTGTCCCTCTACTCATGGAAAGCTCTTCAGTCTTGCGGGGTCTTGGATGGGTGAGGAGGGAGAGAGTTTTGCCAATTGTCTTTGTGCCACTCCTGAGTCTGCCCAGATCTGACCTCAAAGGGGAGAGGGGGCTCCCTTGGATGACTGTGGTCAGAAGAGTAACTTTGAGAGGTGATGGGCATCACTGCGGCTTCATTGAGTGGACCAAGGATTCTTCCCTGGTGTGGCCTGTTGGCCGCTGGCCCCTCCAGCAGCTGAATCGGAGGAGGAGAAGGAGGAGGCGTGGAAGTCAGGTTCAGTATCAAGGCAACCTAAGAGCTCCGAGGGGGAAAACGGAATGGAGCTGGCAGAGAGAGAGAGAGAGAGAGAGAGACAGAGGCGGAGCTTGGGCCGTCCATCAGCCCTCAGATGGAGAGTCAACAGCACCCAGGTCTGGAGGTGGCTGATGAGGAAGAGGAGGAACAGCTGGGTCCAGTGCCTGACATGCGGATGCACAGAAGGCAGAGGAGAGGAGAACAGTGGAAATCTATGGGACGGTCCTTGGGACGGAAGAGCCACTGCTGCTAGCGAAGCCCCACCCTAGCTCTGGGGATCAAAGGCAGGGGATGGAGATGAATAGGTGTGGCAGACAACTATACATCTCCTTGCTGGACAAACTTGTTAGCCTGCGGTGAGAGAGAAACTTTTTGCCGGGGCTACCGGCGCTCCTAATAAAGGAATCTTTAAGTTAACTTCAGAGGATTTGTCGTGTTTGGGGAGTTGGCTCAGAAAACCGGGAAGAGAACACAGCTCTGTCTCTTTTCACGATGAATAATAATCAAGGGCTATCTCTGATCCTCTAGGAACAATTGCCAAAACAGACCATAATAAGCAGGTGCTGGATAAATTGCAAGTAGAACGCGAAAGGGGCATCACGGTGAAAGCTCAGACGGCTTCCCTCATTTATAACCACGAAGGAACAAATTACCTCTTAAATCTCATCGATACACCTGTAAGTGCATTGTTGGTTATGGCTAGGAAGACTTACCGCAAAGCTGAAAGCCAAAGTCGGTGGCTGCCATCCAGCTCTTGGGTTGTTAGGCTCGCACTGTGCTATTACCTCCTGATGTATTAACCGTAAGCAATCCTTCTGCCTGTCGTTGAGGTTAGATGAATCCCCATTATTGTCAAGCAGGTGTGAAAGGCATCATCCAATTAATCACCAAACATAATCCCGCTCCCCACGAATACAGCTACTGGAGGTCCTCAACGTACGACCACAAGTGATATGTCGTTAAATGGAAAAAAATTGTGAAACTGTCCTGTCTTACGATTTTCCTTTCCTTTGCCATTGTTAAATTAGTAACACAGTTTTTAAGTAAATCCGGCTTCCCCGTTGAAAGGCGTGAGAGTCAGAGCCAGCATCAAGGCAACCTGAGAGCTCCGAGGGAGGAGAGGGAAAGGAGCTGGCAGAGAGAGAGAGAGAGAGAGAGAGAGAGGTGGAGCCTGGGTTGTCCGTTAGCCCTCAGATGGAGAGTCAACAGCCCCCAGGTCTGGAGGTAGCTGATGAGGAAGTGGAGGAACAGCTGGGCCCAGTGCCTGATGTGCAAATGCACAGAAGGCAGAGGAGAGGAGAGCAGTGGAAATCTATGGGCCGGTCCTTGGGACGGAAAAGCCACCGCTGCTAGCGAAGCCCCATCCTAGCTCTGGGGATCAAAGGCAGGGGATGGAGATAAGCTCCCCAACCTTCTGCGTTGCTTCACCTGCAGAAGGTTGGGGAGCTGGATCAGAACAGTACCTATGAGAAGACAAGAGGGATATTCAGTAACAAATTAAAATTGGTTTGAGACTCTTCTGATAAATAACCAGTGGGCCATGTGAGAACTTCCCAGCAATCTGTTGATGGCCCTTCCTCAGACGTTTCTTCTCTTCTGCTCAGGGCCACGTGGATTTTAATTATGAAGTGTCACGGTCATTGTCGGCTTGCCAAGGAGTCCTGTTGGTTGTGGATGCAAACCAGGTAGGCTTTCAAAATTAAGTCGAGTTTTGCTTCTGAAGGGACTAAAAGATTTCCCGTTCCAAATAAAGGCTATGAAAAACTGGCTCACCAAAGAAATCATCCTCTTCTTTTAATGACCGCATAAGCCCTTGCGGGATGGAGTCCGGGCAACTGAATGGAGCTGAGTGTTGACTGGCTGGATGCCTTCCCTGTTGCCAATGCGGAGTTTTGTTCGGCAGATATATCTTCATTTTGCCCAGAGAGAGAAATATTTGCCTCTACCTAGGATCGAACTCACAGCCTCCAGATTGTGAGGCAAGAGCATTCCAGGACTGTGGAATAGGATTATCTTGAAACTCCAAAAAAAAAAAAAAAAAAAAAAAGTGGTGTTATTAGCCATCAAACGTCAAAAATACACTTTTCCCAAAATGTTTCCACAATTTTGGCTACAGCTGTAGGGTTAAAACCAGTGGTGAAATGTAAAATTTGTTACTACCGGTTCTGTGGAAGTGGCTTGGGGTGGGGTGACTGGGTGGGCATGGCCAACTTTTTTTTTTTTAAGCATTTTTTCTACAACCTCTTCTGCCTTTTAAAAGCCTCTGATGATCAGGCAACTCAGCTGGGATTGTCAGAGGCTTTTAAAGGCATTTTTTTTTCCTACAACCTCTTCGGCTAAAGAGGTTGTAGAAAAAATGCGTTTAAAAGCCTCTGACGATCCCAGCTGAGCCGTGTGATCATCGGAGGCTTTTTTTTTTTTTTTTACTTACTTGTTTTCTACAACCTCGTCGGCCAAAGAGGTTGTAAAAAAAATGCTTTTAAAAGCCTCTGATGATCAGGCAACTCAGCTGGGATCGTCAGAGGCTTTTAAAGGCATTTTTCTTTCTACAACCTCTTCGGCTTTTTTTTTTTTTTTTTTTTTTTTACTTTTAAAAGCATTTTTTCAGCTGAAGAGGTTGTAGAAAAAATGCTTTTAAAATTTTAAAAAACAGTCTCTGATGATCGTGCGGCTCAGTTCTCCGAACCACCCACCGCCATTGCTACCAGATCGGGCGATCTGGTCCGAACCGGGAGCATTTCACCCCTGGTTAAAACACAACCAAATAAGTCAGAGACAGCTCCTGTCGTATTGGGGTTTAGGAAATCTGTAGAGATTGTTCTCCTTCTTCAGCTTTCTAATTGCCAATTGAGTTTAGTATTGATTTTTAATTTAACTGTAAACAAAACTTTTTTTTAAAAAAAAAAACCCATTAGCCTTCCTGGAACTGCAATGTTGGAGCCTAAATAAAAAATACAAAATAGCAGATGGGGAGGAGAGGATTGTGTTGGCATAGACCAATTAACTTCAAACAGGTTAATCTTAAAATGGGATAAACTTCGGTTTTCGAAACAGCCTCATGGCCTGGGAATTTAATCACTTGCAAGTGTTGTGTTTGTTGCGGGAGTGGTAAAGATTTATCAGGCTCTAAACCAAATTAGCCATAAAATCGTTACTTGCTCTGTTTCTAGCCTTTACGGTTAATCCTTTGTTTCAGGAGCACGAGCAGAAAAATGTATGTTGTTATATCAACGGATTTCTTTTGGGCTTTCTGTTCTGTTTAAGCAGCTATTTTTGCAAACAACATAAATCGTTTCTGCAAATTGTTCGAAATTCATGTCTTGTTTTTTGTTTCGTTTTAGGGTATCCAGGCTCAAACTGTAGCCAACTTTTACCTTGCATACGAAGCACAACTGTCAATCATCCCGGTTATAAATAAGGTAAGATTTCCGCATTCTCCACTGCATCGCTTAATTTTAGATCTTTTGCAAATCCTCGACTACAAACTGAGCTCAAGTGAGCAAAACTCACTTAATAAGAACTGTCTTGCTTAACCACAGAAAGAGATTTCTGTGGCTAAGCGAGACAGTCCTTAAGTGAGTTTTGTTCTACTTTACGACTTTCCTTGCTACATTTGTTATGTCACTGCAATCGATAAGTTCTAGAACTCACCGTCTCCTGGTGATTGGCCCAACCTCACCCAGCTGGATTTTATGGGTAAGGTGGAACTAGAATTCACCATCTCCTGATAATGGCCCAAAGATACCCAGCCGGCTTTTTGGATAAGGCAGGACTAGAACTCACAATCTTCTAATTTATAGCCTGGGGCCTTAACCTAACTGGATTTTCTTTTTAAAATGGGGATTTATTTCAGGCACTTTCTAAGATGACACTTTTATTTGTCAAGCTACTTCACATATTTCTTCCAAATAATCCTCTTTGCCTTAAAAGATCCAGATGTCTATTCAGATTATTAGTTTTTAAAAAAATTAACAATAGTAAATGCACAAAATCACCCCACTCCCAATATCAGAGAATAGGTTATCTTTTCTCATTTTGTGGCAATGGAATTCCAGCTTTGCTTCATGGTAGGGATATATGGTATATTAATTTGAATTAATATAATAGTATCATTATTTTGCAGATTGACCTCAAGAATGCAAATCCAGAGATGGTTGAAAATCAAATTGAGAATACCTTTGATATCCTCAAAGAAGATTGCATTAGAGTAAGGCACTCTTCTTCAGTTTACAAATACCTGTGCATCTTTGTTTTTAATATGTACAGTAGAAAATGGTCTCGTTGGATAAGCAAAATAATTTTCTGAGCCGTGCGCTGCTAGATCAGTCTATTCAGAAGCAAATGACTTGAAATTCCTTTCAATGTACATAGTTCATTGTAAATGTGACAGCCGCTGTCAGTGGCCTTAATAGTGAAGAGTGATATGCACACAGTTGTGTTATATGCAGAGATTTTCCTAAGATCGTACTGAAGGCTGAAAATTTGCTGCGGTGATGGACGGTCACTTTTGACAGTAGAGATCATTTCATTGTTTGGGTTTGGCAGCTGAATCTAACTAATTTTGCCCTTCCTTCCTTCCTTCCTTCCTTCCTTCCCTATTTACCGTTCTTCCTTCCCTACTTCCCTATCTACCTTTCTTTCTTCCCTCACTCTCTCCATTGCTTCCTTCCTTCCCTCTCTCCCTTCCCTACATTCCTTACTTCCTTCCTAAATTCCTTCTGTATCTAATGACATTTGGCCAAATAAAGCCTTCTCTTCTCTTCTTCTCTTCTCCTCTCTTCTCTTCCACTCCACTCCACTCCCATTCCATTCCATTCCACTCCATTCCACTCCATTCCCATTTCTTTCTGTTCCCATTCTACCCTTCCCCTCCACTCCACTCCATTCCACTCCCCTTCACTCCCTTTCCCTTCCCTTCTATTCCAGTCCAGTCCAGTTCAGTCCATTCCATTCCATTCCATTCTTTCTTTCTTCCAACCTTCCCTCCTTCCTTCATCCTTTCTTCTTTCATTCTCTCTCTCTTTCTCTCAACCCTCCTCCAGTTAATTTTAACTCCTAGTTTCTTTTTCTCTCTTTTTTCCCCCTCTTTCAATCTCTCCAGTTGACCATAGGAAAGCTAAACATTTTGAAAGATGCTAGTTTTACAGCTCTACCTACCTATCTTACCTGGATGCTTATATTTCTCTTACTTCTGTTGGGAAGGGAGTGGCTGGGACTGCCAGATAAACAGTAGTTGTAAGCCATTCCTTGGGCAAGAATTTTTCAGAGACAGGTAATCCTCGACTTAACAACACTTCGCTTAGTGACCATTACAACAGCACTGAAAAATGTGGCTTATGATCGTTTTCCAAATTGAAGACCTATGCTGCATCCCTACGATTAATTGACCAAAATTCAGACGCTTGGCAACGTCGCAGTGTCCCGGGATATGTGTCTCAGGTGATCTCTTTTTACGACCCCCCCCCCCCAATGGGGGAAGCCAAATTCACTTAACAACTGGGTTACTAACTAACTTAATCACTTAACAAGTGTGGCAAGGAAGGTTGTAACCCGCTTAACAAATGTCTCACTTAACGACAGAAATTTTGGTCATTAGTCGAGGACTGCCTATATAAGGAATAATATAATGGGCAAGTTTGGGTGCATCACTGCCATCCCTGAAATGAGGCCAAATTGTCTTATTTTTTTTAAAAAAAATCTTGTTTCAGATTTCGGCTAAACTGGGAACAAATGTTGAAAGAATACTTCAGGCGGTGATTGAAAGGATTCCGCCGTAAGTTGGTTTTTCTGTCATATTTTTTTTCCCCTCAGAGTTGTCACTTCGGACTTTTGAATACATAACAGGTGGTCCTCAATTTACAACGGGACCGTTCCAAGCTTACAATGCCCCTGAAAAAAGTGATTTATGACAGTTTTTGCCGAAAATTCCTCTTTTGTTCTAACCCAGCTCCCCAAACACGACAAATCTGTATTTAAATCAATGATTCCTTTATGAGGAGTGCCAGCAGTCATGACAGAAAATTTCTCTCTCAACGCAGGCTAACAAGTCCCTCCAGCCGGAAGATGAATAATTGTCTGCTGCATCTATTCATCTCCGCCGCCTGCCTTTTATCCCCAGAGCTAGGGTGGGGCTTCACTAGCAGCAGTGGCACTTCGGCCCAAGGACCGGCCCATAGATTTCCACTGCTCTCCTCTCCTCTCCTCTGCCTTCTGTGCATCAGACAGCGGACCCAGCTGTTCTTCCCCTTCCTCATTAGCCACCTCCAGACCTGGGGGCTGTTGACTCTCCATCTGAGGGCTGACGGCCGGCCCAGGCTCTGCCCCTCTCCCTCCCCCTCCCTCTCTCTCTCTCCCTCCCTCCTTCTCTCTCTCTTTCTCTCTGCCAGCCCCATTCCCTCTTCCCCCTCAGAGCTCTCAGGTTGATGCTGACCCTGACACCCACGCCTTCTTCTCCCCTGATTCGGCTGATGGAGGGGCCGACAGTCCACAACATCCTTGTTAAGTGGGACATTGGTTAAGTGAGCTTTGCTCTGCTTCATGACCTTTCTTGGCCCGGTTGTTAAGTCAATCACTGGAGTTATTAAGTGAGTAACATGGTGGTTAAATGAATCTGGATTCCCGATTGACTTTCCTTGTCCAAAGATCGCAAAAGGGGATTGCGTGACCCCGGAAACACTGCAACTGTCATAAATACGAGTCAGTTGTCACGCACCTGCATTTTGATCACATGACCATAGGGATACCGCAAACGTAACGGTGGAAAAACGATGAGAATAGATGGACCCTCTCTTTTTGTGTCAGCTCCTCAATTACATTTTTATGTATCTTTTTTTAGATATTTTACATACTGTGTTTCCCCGAAAATAAGCCCTCCCTGAAAATAAGCCCTCGAAAATAAGCCCTCCCCGAAAATAATCCCTTCCCTGAAAATATTTAAATGTATGTGCAGCCGCTCCCTGCCATTTCCTCTGGTTAGGGTTAGGGAGACAGAGCTGGAAATCAGGTAAGACAGCAAGAGGAGCCCTGTCTTCCTCCATGCGCCCCAAAATAATAAGATCTCCCCGAAAATAAGGCCAAGTGCTTATTTCAGGGTTCAAAAAAATATAAGACAGAGGCTTATTTTCGGGAAAAGATAGATAGATAGATAGATAGATAGATAGATGATAGATAGATAGATAGATAGATAGATAGATAGATAGATAGATAGATAGATAGATAGATAGATAGATAGAGTGTTTGTCCAAATTATAAGACAAACCTGAGTCCAATCCCTCCCTGAGTCCAATCGGGCTTTTGAGTGCATGTGCTAAAATAAGCCCTCCCCAAAAATATTTAAACGCATGAACAGTCAGTCCCCGCCATTTCCTCTAGTTAGTGTTAGGGAGACAGAGCTGGAAATCAGGTAAGACAGCAAGAGGAGCCCCGTCTTGCTCCATGCGCCCCAAAATAATAAGACTTCCCCGAAAATAAGGCCAAGCGCTTATTTCAGGGTTCAAAAAAATATAAGACAGAGTCTTTTTTGAGGGGATACACGGTATTTACATAATTACATATTTAATGTTTCCATGTGTTGACAGCGGCGAGAATTGTATTTGCACAAAATTGGAAAAATGGGAACACCCCCCCCCCCCATCCCTGGGTGAAATATAATTTGGAAAACATTAGACTGTGCAGAGATGGATAGACTGACATTAAAAATAAAAGATAAAGCAGATACAGCATATTTCTCAACGTACGATATGCTTCACAAGTGGTTAGATATAAGAGGTAGAAGTTAGAAAAAGAAAGATTATTACTATGTATATTTAAAAGATGAGTTATTTATGATTGTAAATAAGTTAACATTATTATTATTATTATTATTATTATTATTTACGACTTTCATTATTATTAGAATAATCATCATTTCTCTGTAAACGAAATGGACGCAGGCAATATACTGCTGTCAAAGTATCTATGCATCATTAAAATATAAAATAAAATGTTAAAAACTCAACTTTTTTCAGTGCCGTTCTAACTTTGAACTGTTTTTAAGTCAGGACTGCCTGCATACGTTGTTGTTTTTAAATGCTGTTGTAATCGGATCTTTCCTTTGGGGGTGGGGGCGAGGGGGAAGTCTCGATTCCGAGAGATAATTTTCTACAGGTTCCTTTTTTTTACGTCTGTCGGTCTTTGTGAAACAGGCCAGTGGTTAATCTCCATGAGCCCTTGAAAGCTTTGGTGTTCGATTCCACCTTTGACACTTACCGAGGGGTGATTGCCAACATCGCACTGTTCGGTGGAGAAATCCACAAAGGCCACAAGATCACAACGGCTCACACTAAGAAGATTTACGAAGTGAATGAAGTAGGAATTCTGACACCCGACCAGCAGCCGACCGATAAACTGTAAGTTTTGGAAAGCTAAAAAAAGAGGGAAGTGTTGTGGCCCGTATGTGATCTGTGCAGCTAGTAGCTGATTCAGACAGCGAGGAGGCTGGTGTGGTGCTGCGCTAGCAGCCTGGGCAGCTGGCATTCGAGTCAGACAATGAGGAGGCTGGAGAAGATGTGGTGTCAGGACCTTCAGAACATCCAGAAGCTCCTATAAGTGAAGAGGTAGAAGAGGAGGAGCCTCTTCTCGATGCACGGGCACACAGAGATGCCAAAAGGCAGGAGTGGCTCCTCAGGAGGAGGTCTCCTCGATAGTAAGGCTTGGGGCTAATTGGCCACTCTCTTAGCCTATTTAAGGAGGAAGGCCGACTGAAGTAATTTGCAGGGAACAACTTCCTTCACATACCTTCGTATCTTGTCTTTCTTATCTTATCAGCTTCCTGCAAATTGCTTCTGGGCATTCTTCCAACCATAGGAAGCTTTCAGTTATTATTCTTTAAATTCTTGGCAGCTGTTAATGCAATTAATTAACAGCCGTTGTTATAAAAGAGTGGTTTATTTAGTAAACTAAGGTTTGAACGGACTTTGTGTGTGCTGCGTACTTTGGGGTTCATAGCTGGGGCAGAACAGGAAGGGAGGGGGAGAGAGGGTGGAAGGGAGAGAGAATGAGAAAGAATATTATGGAAGCAGTATATCTTGTAAATGTTTATAAATATTTTTTTTAATAAAGTTTTTTTTTATTTTTTTAAGACAAACAATTAGTACATCATTCATTTCTTCCATGTAACATTTCGATGTTATCTTCGAAGATCTCTTCTCTTCTCTTCCGTCTTCAATCTCACCAAGTCCATTACAAAGGTTTTCCATTAGTATAATATTCTAATTAAATGCTTTTAAAAGTAAAAAAAAAAGCCTCTGATGATCGTGCGGCTCAGCTGGGATCGTCAGAGGCTTTTCAAAGCACTTTTTTCCTGCAACCTCTTGGCCGAAGAGGTGATTTTTAAAAATGCTTTGAAAAGTCTCTGACGATCCCAGCTGAGTTGCCTGATCGTCAGAGAGGCTTTTCAAAGCATTCGAAAAAATGCTTTGAAAAGTTTTTTTTTTTAAAGTTGGCCACGCCCACCCAGTCACATTACCCCCACCCCCACCCCCAAGCCACACGCACAGAACCGGTAGTAACAGATTTTACATTTCACCCCTGTATGGAATGTTATCATGCTACCTCTAGTAAATAAAATCAGATTATGGGATTCTAGAATGTCTTCACCTTCTTCATAAATTAGGAATAACAAATCCGAATAAACAAGAGTTGGAAGGGAATTTGGAGGTCTTCTAATCCAACCTCCTCCTCCTCAGGAAAACCCCATTTCAGACCAATAGTTGCCCAATCTTTTCTTTAAAACGTGCACAAACTTTGTGCATCCAAAATTGGCACAACGATCTTTCGGTGCATTCTGCAGTTGATGTAACCCGATTCCTAATCGTCTTTTATTATCTACTAGGACGTGAAACCTCTTCATGTAATGTCGTAAAACTTTCGTTTAGATACGCCGGCCAGGTGGGCTATATGATTGCTGGAATGAGAGAGATTATGGATGCCCAAATAGGAGATACGATCTACTTGCATAACCAACCAGTGGAACCGTTTCCTGGGTTTAAATCCGCAAAACCCATGGTCTTTGCAGGTGAGACGGGTACCGGTCAAAGGATTTGGGGCGGAGGGAGTTTTTAAGTCAGTGCTGACTCCTAGTGGCTGCCTGGACTAGTTCTGGCAGTTTTCTTGGCACAAATTTTTAGAAGTGGTTTAGAAGAGAGGGAGGGAGACGGAGGGAGGGAGGGAGGAAGAGAGAGAGAGAGAGAGACTGGCCCAAAGTCACCCAAAATTCTTAGCCTCCAGGTTTCTGATACCCCCTTACTCCTCCCAGGAGAGATCCAGTAGCCAATGTTTTACAGCTCTTTACCAATTCTATATGTGTGTGTTTGTGTGTTTTTGTTCATGTGTGTTTGTGTGTGTGCATGTGAGAGAGCGAGAGAGAGAGAGATGGAGCGTTTTAATTTCAATTAACATTTCAAAATGTTAATATTGTACACTGCCCAGAGTCCTTTTCTCTGCCAGGACATGAACAGTTCTTAAATTGGATGGATGGATGGATGGATGGATGGATGGATGGATGGATGGATGGATGGATGGATAGATGGAGAGAGAGAGGCACAGATGTAGATGGATAGTGATAGATGATAGATGATAGATGATAGATAGATAGATAGATAGATAGATAGATAGATAGATAGATAGATAGATATGAGAGAGATGCGAAAGAGGTATGGATAGAGAGAGAAGAGATGGAGACTGGCGTAGATAATAGATGCATATGGATAGAGATAGATGGATAGAGATTAGCTATAGATAGAGAGATAGACTAGAATAGAGAGATAGAGAGATGATAGGTAGGTGGATGGATGGATGGATGGATGGATGGATGGAGAGAGGCATAGATGTAGATGGATAGGGATAGATAGATGATAGATAGATAGATAGATAGATAGATAGATAGATAGATAGATAGGAAAGAAAGAGAGAGATATGAGAAAGAGGGATGGACAGAGAGAAGAGATGGAGAGTGGCATAGATGAATAGATGTATATGGATAGAGATAGATGGATAGAGACAGATTAGCTATGGATAGACAGAAAGAATAGGATAGAGAGATGATAGGTAAGTAGGTAGGTAGGTAGGTAGGTAGGTAGGTAGGTAGGTAGGTAGGTAGATAGATAGATAGATAGATAGATAGATAGATAGATAGATAGATAGATAGATAGATAGATGATAGGTAGATAGATAGAGACTGAGTGGGAGCGAGTGATGTTGAGTTGGCCATGCCCAGTCAGATTTTGTGGCTCCCGGTATTTTCTTTTCTGTGGGAAACAGGTCCAAATGGCTCTTTTGAGTGTTTAAGGTTGCAGACCCCTGCCCTAGGAAGAAGAAGGAGGAGGAAAAAGAGGGGGGGGAGGAGGAGACCATGGCCCACCATTCCAGAAAGGCTACCAGCATTAAATGGATGGAATGACAATGTATGATCACCTAAAGCAGAGATGATCCAACCTTGGTCGCTTTTGAAGACCTCTGGAGGACCTTCAGCTCCCAAAATTCCCCAGCCAGCCATGGCTTGATGTCTAGAGGTCTTCCAAGTTGGTTGGCCATTCCAGATCTTCAAGACCATTTCTCTGACTAAAAAGCCACCTTCTGTCTCAACAGGAGTATTTCCGACGGACCAGTCCGAATATTCTAACTTGAAAGGAGCTCTGGAGAAACTGACCCTCAATGACTCCAGTGTGACCATTCAACGCGACAACAGCCTGGCTTTGGGAGCTGGGTGGAGGTGAGTTACCCCTGCATCCGTTGCTAAGTGATCCACTCGCTTAGCAACCGTTCAAAGTTACGACGGCGCTGAAAACCGTGACGTAGGGCCGTCGTCCGCACTTAATGGCCGTTAAAAGCCTCTCCAGGGTCACCTGATCAAAATTCAGGCAAGCGGCTCGTACTTATGACGGTGGCATGGCCCGACGATATCTTTTTACGACCTTCTGACAATGTCCTAGGGGAAGCCAGATTCGCTTCATAACCCATGTGACTGACATAACAGCAGTGATCCGCTTAACAACTCTGGCAAGGAAGGTCAGAAGTCACTGAACGAATGCCTCGCTTAGCAATAGAAATTTCAGCTCCATTGTGGTCATAAGTCGAGGACGGCCTATCACTAGATTTTTGTCTGCCAGCAACTAAGATTTGCAAATAGATAATATAAGGGGTCCTGGCCGTAGCTCTACTAACTGAGAAAAATCTCTATGTGGCCTTTAGAAATCTCCCTTTAGTATTAATATTAAGAATGTTTATAGAGCAGGGGTGGGCTTCAAAAAATTTAGCAAGGGACTCTCTTCCTGCTTGTTGGGTGGGCATGGCCATAGTGGGTGTGGCCTAGTCTACCTCCTGCACCATGGCAGGGGAGGGGGGCGTTTTCGTCCTCCCCGGGCTCCGGAGGCTTTTCTTGAGCCTCCGGGAGGGTGAAAATGGCCTCCCCAGGCTCCGGAGGCCTATACAGTATATAAATGTATATATACTGTATGTTTCCGGCCTTCCTGATCTTCCGGTAGGCCTGTTCTTCGCCCTCCTCGAGCCTCCGCGCGCACCTTGCTCTTACCTGCATCCAAAATGCGTGGAGGCACCTAGGAGGGGAGGGGAGGGGTGGGCGGGGCCAGCCAGGAGTGGGACTTGCGGGTTCTCTGAACTAGACAGAATCTTAGCTGGAGGTTCTCCCGAGCCCCCAGCAGCCCACCCCTGTTATAGAGGTACCGTATTTTTCGGAGTACAAGACACACCGGAGTATAAGACGCACCTACCTTTTTTGGTGAGGAAAAGAAGAAAAAGAAATCTGCCTCTGCCTCCCAGCAATTTTGCCTTGTTGCATCAAACAGCCTGCTTTATTTTCGTTTTCAGCATAGCTTGATTAGCACAAAGGAAAAAAAAAAATCTGCTCCCAGCAATTTACCACTTTGCAGCAAGCAGCACAGTCCTGCGCAAAACAGCTGAGAGCAAATCAGATGAGAGTCGGGAGGCCGATCCAATCAACTTGTGATAATTAGGCTGTGCTGAAGCTGAAAGGAGCTGTTTTTTTCTTGCTGTTTGCTTGCAAGGAGGTAAATTGCTGAGAGGCAGAGGCCAAAGGGTGGGGGCCAGTGGGTGGGCAGGGCTACATTCAGTGTATAAGACACACCTAAATTTTCTCCCCCTTTTAGGAGGGAAAAAGGTGTGTCTTATATTCCGAAAAATATGGTAAGTGTTTTCACGTTGTAGTATTGTACTAGCAATTCTAATTATTACTGATCTTTTATAGCTTATAATTTTCAGTGGAATGATTGAAATGAAGTGTAATTTTCCCTGTTTGTATTTTATAACTGGTGTACGGCTAAAATCAGGACCGTATTAGTGAAATGCAAAATTTGGAACCCGTTTTCTTTCATTTGGCTTGGAAATCGAAAAATGTTCAGTTTAGCAAACTGCAGGTTGGAACCCTTAAAAATGTCAATTGCAATGTTGAATTTACAGGTTGGGGTTCCTTGGCCTTTTACATATGGAAGTTTTTAATCAGCGCTTGGAACAAGAACACAACGCCTCCGTCATTTTGACAGCGCCGACCGTTCCGTACAAGGCCATCCTTTCTTCTCCAAAATTGATAAAGGTGATGATTTTTTTTTTTTTTAAAGTCTCAAATTATCAGTGCCTGAGGATAGATTGAGTGTAATTCTTAACAGCTTCTATAATTTAGTTTAATTCTCCAGGACTTCCGTCATGAAGCTTGCAAATAAGACATTTTTATATGGGTGGCTCTTAATTATTTGGACAGATAGGCCTCGACTTAGTTCATTTAGTGACCGTTCGAAGTTACACCGCCACTGAAAAAGTTTTTCAGAGTTACAAGCTTAGCAGTTCATATTTATGATTCATATTTATGACGGTGGCAGACTGCCACATCCTGGGATCAGAATTCGGACACTTGGCAAACTGCCTCATATTTATGACGGTTGCAGCGTCCTGTCATAATGGGGAAGCGGGGAAGCCAGATTCACTGGACAACAAATCACTTGCGGGGATTCACTTCGGTCGGTCTCACTTTGCAAACAGAATATTTTGGGCTTCCGTTTTGGTTGTAAGCCGAGGACTACTCTTGTATATGCTTTTTCTTTAAAAAAAGTCATTTAAAGAGTGCTAATTTTTTCTTTTGGCTTTAAAAATACCCTCTTTTCCTCTTCTTTTTTCCTCTTTTGCAGGAACATAAAAAAGAGGAAATCACGATTGTGAATCCCTCAGAGTTTCCGGATCATTCCGTGGTGAAAGAATACTTGGAGCCGATAGTTTTAGGGACTATTGTGACCCCGAAAGAATATATTGGGGAAATATTCACTCTTTGCCAGGTTGGTGCATAAAGTGGAGAGAGTTGTGGCATGGAGGGTGTAATCTCTGACACTCTCCGCGGTTGATTAATAAATCGTTATCGAGCCGAGGGGCATGAGGGATTACAATTGTGTGCAGCCATTTGTCTGACTTTGTGGTAGAAACTCCTGAATTTTAAATCAGGAGCGCTCAACAAGTGACGCACATCGTCACCGGCCTAGCGCAGGATGGTTAAAAATTGAAGCCTTTAAAAACGTACTGTCAATAATCGTAATGGCCTCTCTTCAATCATGTCAGTGCTTTGCAGAGAATATATGGGGGCGGAGGGGGAATCTTCCAGAAGCGGGTATCACATAATGTAACAACTGGTTCGCCCAGCACCAAAAATGTACGTACGCGCCATCCTCAAAAACACAGCGATACAGGATGGGATAGCGCCGGGGCAGGTTTGTGGGCCCACCCACTGGTTGCAACTATCAATTCGCCCGAACCGGTTTGAACCGGCAGCAACCTACCACTGGGGTCTCTGAGGACAAGACCAAGGACTTGGATAAGACGTCGCGGTTTGGGCGTATCATGCGAAAGGTTGGGAGCCACCGCTACCCGTGCAGCAGGGGTGAAATATACTTTCTTTCCTTACCAGTTTGGAAGCACACGCTCATGTGTGTGTGCGCGCCTTCTACACATGCACAAAAAAACATTACTTTTAAAAAACCAGAAAGTAACGACACCTGGGCAGCGATCGGTACCTGACTGCATCGTTTGCTACATTAATTTCCCAGCTGGTTTTTATTTTTTTGTATAAATTTTATTATTTTTTCTATGGTTCACATTTGTTAGTCCTTAATAAACAGCGTGTTGGATATATAATTTGTTTAACAATACAGATTACGTTTTTAATCTCCACCCCTTTTTTCCAACCACTGGCAAAATAAGTTCCATGTTTTGATAATATTCTGTGTCTTCTTTCTGTTTTGATTTTCAATGTAAGCCGGCTGATTTTTTTTATTTATGACATCCATCCAACATTGGGCCAAAATTTCTCATGTTTGGTGTTCATCTCAGACTGTTGTGTGATTTTGTCAGGCACGAAGAGCGGTTCAGAAGGACATGGTGTACATGGATGACCAGAGAGTCATGTTGATTTATCTCTTCCCGCTGAACGAAGTCGTGGTGGATTTCTTCGATGTGTTGAAATCCTTGTCCTCCGGTTACGCCAGGTAAGTTAACTTGGTTATATCGTAGTTTGATGAGACTTCCCTCACTTGTATAATTTCAAAGCTGGGAGATCCAAGGCTATTATTATTATCTATTAAGTTTTTAAGGGACGGCGGTGGCTCAGTGGCGAAAAACACTGAGCTTGTCGATCGAAAAGTCGGCAGTTCGGCGGTTCGAATCCCTAGCGCCATGTAATGGGGTGAGCTCCCGTTACTTGTTCCAGCTAGCAGTTCGAAAGCATGTTAAAAAATGCAAGTAGGAAAAACAGGGACCACCTTTGGGGGGTAGGGAACAGTGTTCTATCCGCCTTTGGCGTTGAGTCATGCCGGCCACGGGACCACGGAGACGTCTTCGGACAGCGCTGGCTCTTCGGCTTAGAAACGGAGATGAGCACCGCCCCCTAGAGTCAGGAACGACTAGCACATATGTGCCAGGGGAACCTTTACCTTTTTTTATTAACTTTTTGAAAACGAGATTTTTAGTTGAGGCTCGGCTGATGCAGGATATCCAAGCACATTGAAGGCTGCGAGGAATTTTGATACATGTCCATACCCTCATAGTCCTCAACTTACAACAGTTCACTTAGTGACGGTTCAAAGTTGATAAAAGTGACGTATGACTTTTTTCACACTTAACGACCGTTGAAGCCTCTCCATGGTCACCTGATCAAAATTCAGTTACTTGACGAACAACTCGTATTTATGACGGTCGCAACATCCCCGGGGGGGGGAGTTGGGTGTCACACGATCCTCTTTTTGTGACTTCCTGCCACACAGAATCCATGGGGAAACGAGTCACTAAGCGAACTAAGTGGACACTGTTGTAAGTCGAGGAAGACCTGTAAACGTCAGAAACTGTACCTTTCAGAATGCTCATATATGATGTTAGTTGAACCTCTTCTGTTTTCAGCTTTGACTATGAAGACGCAGGATACCAGCCTGCCGATCTTGTCAGAATGGATATTTTTTTAAATGGAAAATCTGTGGAAGAGCTGATAACGATTGTACCTAGGTAAGCATGCACATTCATTTTTAAAAATTCAATCAATCAATCAAAATAGACCTTGGAGGACTTCTAGTCCAATCCCGTTCTCAAGCAGGAGAATCTGTACCATAGGGTCTCCTATACCCGTGATGGCGAACCTATGGCATGCATGTCTGTGGGCAACAGATTCCTATTTATGACGGTTGCCGTGTCCTGGGGTCGCGTGATCCCCTGTTGTGGCCTGTCAGTGGCCTGTGTGGATTGTAGCTCATTCCGACTGCAAGGAGGCTGGTGTGGTGCTGCACCAGCAGTCTGTGCAGCTGGCATCTGAGTCAGACAATGAGGAGGCTGGAGAAGAGGTGGTGCCAGAGGCGGGGATTCAGCTAGGGCCTTCAGAATCTCCAGAAGCTCCCATAAGTGAAGAGGAAGAAGAGGAGCCTCTTCTCAATGCACGGGCGCACAGAGCTGCCAAAAGGCAGGAGTGGCTCCTCAGGAGGAGGTCTCCTCGAGAGTAAGACTTGGGGCTAATTGGCCACTCCCTTAGCCTATTTAAGGAGGAACACCGACTGAAGCAATTTGCAGGGAACAACTTGGTTCATTCTCCCCCGTGTCTTGATCTTAGTTCTGTGCAAATTGCTTCTGGGGTTTTCTGCCAACCATAGTAAGATTACGATTATTTATTCTTTGGATTCTTGTAGGCTGTTAAGAAAGTTTATTTGTTTGAAAAAGACTGATTTAATTTAGTAAACTAAGGATTGTACAGACTTTGTGTGTGCTGCGTTCTTTGGGGTCCGTAGCTGAGGCAAAACAGCCCCTTTTTTGCAACTTTCCGACGAGCAAAAATCAATGGGGAATCCAGATTCGCTTAATAACCATGGGACCAATTTAACAAATGCAATTTGTAACTCTGGCAAGGAAAGTCGCAAAAACGGAGCAAAAACTCACTTAACAAATTTGTCAAGGTTCCAAGCAATACATCCCCAAACGACGAGAAATTCCGAGGCAGGCACATTCCTCAAATTTCTCACTTTACGACATACATTTGGGGGGGCGGGGGGGCTCAGTTGAGGTCATAAATCGAGGGTGACCTGCAGTCACTTTCTACAATCTACCCTACGGATATACCATGGAGGATTGTAGGAAGTAATTGCAGGTTGCCCTCAACTAACTAAATCTGTTAAGTGAGTTAGGGATGAGAGTATTAAAGTCTGGCAAGATTCTGTCTATTGGGTGTAAGCAAATCACGGAACGGAATCCGGGAAGGAATTTTTTTAATATCGTTCTTGGGCTTAGCTTGACACGACACCACGTTCCTGATGTCCTCTGAGAAAAGACCCAGGACTGACTCATTGTTACTTCTTTCTCAGAGAGAAAGCCTACTCTGTTGGTAAATCCATGTGCGAGCGATTAAGAGACCTCATCCCAAGGCAAATGTTTGAAATTGCTATCCAGGCAGGTCTCGGCAACAAAATAATTGCAAGAGAAACGTAAGTCATTATGCTTAACTTGGTTTTAAAAGATAACTAACTGTACAACTTTGTTTTCTTTTCAGTTCTTTTAACAATTTTTTTTTAAAGTGGCTACTTACAACAGCTCGCTTAGTGACCATTCGAAGTTACGACGGCACTGAAAAAAAGAACTTATGACCATTTTTCACACTTATGAGCATTGCAGCATCCCATGTGATTTTTTATACTCGAATGCTTGACAACTGACTCACATTTATGATGGCTTGCATATGACATCCCGGGGATCATACGATCCCCTTGACAAGCAAATTCAAAAAGTTAACCAATGTCTCACTTAGCATCATGAATTTTGGATTCAATTTTGGTCATAAGTCGAGGGCTACCTACATAATCCTGATTTCTAAAGTAGGTGTTTCAGATTGGGAATTAATTAATTAAATTTGGCCTTCAAAGAAATGTGTCCCTCCAAAAAGTAAGCGGAGTCCTCAACTTAGAGTATATCCAATTATATGAACAGCACAGGAGCCTAGAGGTTTGAGCTCTCGACTCACAATCAGGAGGCTGTGAGTTCGATCCTAGGTAGTTGCAAATATTTCTCTCTCTGGGAACAATGAATAATTGTCTACTGTGAACTCCATGTAGGCTTCAGGAAGGGCATCTGGCCAGTAAATGCTCAGCTCCATTTAGTCGCCCCAATTCCAACTCGATACAATGGGTCGTTAAAAAAAAAAGAAAACTCCAATTATATTGCGTTCCAGTAGCATCAAAATGGAAACTTTTAAATAAACTAGAAAACAAGAGTAAAGATTTAATTTTTAAGGGGAAGTAGCTGCTCAGTGCCAAAGAGCATTATCAATTTGATTTGATTCCTTAAGACTTCCCGATTGCAAAAAGATTTAAAAGCACATCATTAGCAATTATTCGCTGGTTCAGAACTTCAGATGGTGGAGTACTTTGTATTATCCTTTTAAAATGCAACTCGGTTTACTTTATTTTCCAGGGTGAAAGCTTTTAGAAAAGATGTCCTGGCAAAATGTGTAAGTATCATTTTGGGTTTTTGTTTTGTTTTGTTTTGTTTTCATGAGTCTTAGTATTTCATTTTTTTTCCCCCTGTAATGTAAATTAGCCACTTTTTTTTTTCTCTAAGTAAGATTTTATCCACTTCATTTAAAAGTTGGAACCTGGGTTAAATTCACTTGGAGCATTTGATACAATTCTCAGAGTTTTTAACTTGCTTTTTTATTATTTAGGATAATAGCAATGCAGGGGGAATAAATATCAACATTGGCTTCTGGTTGCTATTGTCCATTATTAATCCTGGAATGAGATGCTCTCTGAGCTTGGTTGTTTCCTTCTAGAAATTGCATTACCCAACTGGGTTACATCATCAGCTTGAAGGGAATGGGGTGTGTGGAGAGGAGGAAGAGGAAAGGATTATTGGGTCCTGGGTGCTCTCTGAGTTTCCTTTTCTTGCAGATTTTTAATTATCAAACTGCCCAGCTCAGAGAGCACCAAGAACCCCAGTCTTCATCATCCTCCTCCTTCTCCTCCCCGTAAACTCCACTCCTTTCTAGCCCTGATAATGTTACCTAGCTGGATCAAGAAATGCCTACAAGAAAACCACCCAGCTCAGAGGGGACCCTCTCATTCCAACCCTGAGTTACAAATATTCTCCTCGATCGGTATTCACCGGGAAACATTCTTTTTGTTGTTGTTGTTAAAAACAGTACGGAGGCGACATTACAAGGAAAATGAAGCTTTTGAAGAGGCAAGCCGAAGGGAAGAAGAAGATGAGGAGAATCGGGAACATAGAAGTGCCGAAGGACGCTTTTATAAGAGTTCTCAAGAAGCAGCTTGACCGATAGCTTACAGAGATGACTTTCCAGCTGTTTGCAAAGTCAAGCGGAGGAGAACGGTTTTGAGCCAGCCGTTTACAAACCGGGAATTATCCTGATTTGGATCTCATCTGTGGGTGTACAGATTTGACACCATTCTCATGGACCCCGTTCAATAAAGCAGCAGAACTGATGATCTAAAAATCTAAAATATAGTTTAGCGCCTTGAGAGTATTACGGCCAATTTTTGATGCCATTTCTCAGAACTGTGCCTTGTGCCTTTGAGATGCCTATTTGTCTTTTTTCCATATTTGATTACGCTTTGGGTTTTGACGTCCGCAAGCCCTTGGCTACGCTAGATAAATAAACCTGGGTACAAGTAGAGTTATCCTCAATTTACGACTGCAATCAGCATCTTTTAACGACCCCATAATCCCTTGCATTGGGGTGGAGTCTGGGCAACTGAATGGAGCTGAGTGTTTACTGGCCCGATGCCCTTCCTGTTGCCAATGCGGAGTTTTGTTCAGGAGATATATTGTTATTTTTTTATATTTTATTTTATTATAATTTTTTATATTTTTTTATTTTATAATTTTTTTAATATATTTTTTTATATTTTATTTTTTATATTTTATTATTTTATTTTATTTTTTATATTTTATTATACTTTTTTATATTTTTTATATTTTATAATTTTTTATATTTCATTTTATTTTATTTTTTATATTTTATAATTTTTTATATTTTATTTTTTTATATTTTATTTTATTTTATTTTTTTATATTTTTTTATTTTATTTTATTTTATTATATTTTATTATTTTATTTTATTTTATTTTATTTTTTATACCTTTACTTTACTCTACTTTACACTTTACTCTACTCTACTCTGTCTATTTTACTTTACTTTAGTTTTACTTTTACTTTTACTTTTCTATTTTATTCGCCCTATCTCTGCAGGACTCAGGGCGGCTCACAACAATAAAATATCCAATAAAAACATGTTAAAATACCCCCAGAGAGAGAAATATCTGTCTCTACCTAGGATCGAACTCACAGCCTCCTGATTGTGAGGCGAGAGCTCCATTTCTAGGCCACCGCATCACTCAATTTACGACTACAACAGAGTCCAAAATTTCTCTTGCAAAGTGTGAGACATTTATTCAGGGAGTTTTGTCCTATTTTACGATCTTTCTTGGAACTGTTGTTAAGTGAATCGCCAGAGGCCTTAAATTAGTAACATAGCTGTTAAGTGAATCCGGCTTTCCCGTTGACTTTTGACGTGACCTCGGGAGGCTGCAACTGTCATAAATATGAGCCAGTTACCAAGTGTCCTAATTTTGTCACATGACCATGGGGAATGCTGCAGCGGTCGTAAGGGTGAAAAACGGGGTCATAAGTCACTTTTTCAGAGTTTTTCAAAGTTTTTTGTAACTTTGAATGGTCACTAAATGAACTTCTTTAAGTTGAGGACTTCGGATCTTTGGTGTGAGCTTGCTTAGCCTTTTTCAAAACTACTTAAATCTTAATGTGGAATATAAATTGAATGATCCGCTTTATAGAATATTGATTTCCGATCCATTGGGATGCTGTTTGTGTGAATTTAAGAATCCACAACGACAATATACTAGAACTGGAGTTTGTTTTCCCAGCAAAGGAGAAACAAAACAGCGTCTTTCAAACGTAGCCTCATCTTAAAAGTGACCCAAGTGATGTCTGTATTTCTCAACTCTGGGAAACTTCCAAATGTGTGAACTTCCAACTCCCAGAATTCCTTGTGCTAGCTGGGGATTTCTGGGCATTGAAGTCCAGAAGTCTTAAAAAGTTGCCAAGGTTGAGAAACAATAGTTTAAGTAATGAAATTGGTTCAGGGGAGGGGATATGATTACCGTATTTTTCAGAGTATAAGATGCTCTGGACTATAAGACGCATCTATCTTTTTTGGGGAGGAAAACAAGAAAAAAAATCTGCCTCCCAGCAATTTGCCTCCTTGCAACAAACAGCCCGTTTCAATTTCAGCTTCAGCACAAGCAGCTGATTGTCGGTTGGATCGGCCTCCCGAAGATCAGCTGTTTCAGGCTGCAGGGATTGCCATAGGCTAATGCTGCTTCCGCACGCCCCATTTTCCAGCGGGTGGATGGGGCTACATTCGGTGTATAAGACGCACCAAAATTTTCACCCACTTTTGGGGGGGGGGCAGGGAGTGCATCTTATACTCTGAAAAATACGGTATATTATTCACACATTTTTCTTCCTGCTTTCTTCACAACTTTTTGAAGAACTGGGTGGAAAAGATTGAGAATAAGCCTTTCACCCGAAGCCCTCCAGAAATTGGGAGGCTGAATCCTCCGCGGTTTCTTCAGCCAAAGGCGAGAAACCAAATCCAGAAAACTCCCCATCAACAGCGAAGGAGGGAATCCCCTCCGCAAAGTTCCCATTTTTCTTTAATTCCGCAAAACGCTTGAAAAACGCAGGGCAAACCACAGGCAAGAGTAATATGCCTCTTTATGCTTTTCGCTAAATTCATAAGGAGCGTGGGCTTAGGAGATTTTAACAGTTGCGCTGGCCTTCAAAATATACACATTTCATTGCCCGTTTCTGGCAAGAATAACATTGCAAAACAGCCCAAATGTTCTAACGCACCCCTCCCCATCCTTCATATGAGTGTTGTAGCAGAAATAAATATCCATTTAAGATATATTTAAGATGGAAAGAAAAGAGAGAAAGAAGGAAAGAGGAGGGGAGGAGAGGGAGGGAGGGAGAAAAAAAGGGAGGGGAAAAGTGAAAGAGAAAGGAAAAGTGGAGGAAGGGAGGGAGAAAAAAGGGAGGGGAAAGTGAAAGGAAAGGGAGGTAGGGAGGGAGAGAAAAAAGGGAAAATGAAAGAAAGGAAAGGGGGAGGGAGGGAAAGGATCGGGGAGAAAAAGGAGAGGAAGGAAAGAAGGGAGAGAAAAGAAGACGAGAAAGGAAAGGAAGAAAAAGAAAAAAGGGAGAAGAAAGAAAGAAGGAAAAGAAGGGAGAGAAAAGAAAGAAGGAAAGGAAGAAAAGAAGGAAAAAGATGAGAAAGAAGAAAAGGAAGGATAGATGGGTGGATGGAGCAGAACACAAACTGTCTCTTCAGAAACTTTCCAAAAAAGTACGATTGCTTACAAGACAGATACTCCGCTCATACTCTTCCCTCACCCTATTCCCAGGGAGGAAGAGGTAGGTTTGAAGTCAACAAGACGTGGGTGTAAAAACATCTGATTGTAAAGTCTCTGCTTCTCCGTTACAATCCAGAAGCCAAGATCTAAAGCAGCAAAGAAATGTTCCTATTCCAGTCACCGAGCCAGAAAAAAAGTCCAGATAGCCATAACAAGGTTTATCGAAGCCCCTTTCCAAAGCTCCCTTCCCGCTTAATAATAATAAAAAAGTTGGAAGCGAAATCACACTGGTGCAGCTCAGTGGTGGGTTGCTACCAGTTCGGCCCGGATCAGGTGAAGCGGTAGTGGTAGGAGGCTCTCCCCACCCACCCGGGCACTTCTGCGCATGTACAGAATCGTCACACCCGAGTGCGTCTGTGCCGACGAGCGAACCGATAGTGACGGGTTTTGAAACCCGCCCCGGTGTAGCTTTCCTCGGGGTCTTTTATATATATATATATATATATATGTATCCTCCAGAGACCCCCTGGCAGTTGGTTTGAGATTCTCCTCTTTCCCCTGAGCGGTTGCATCGTTTCAGACCCTGTAAATACGCAAAAGTCTGGAGGAGAAAAAAGACACACACAAAAAAAGGCTTTTGACAGCATTAAGAGGAATGTTACGCGCACGTTTTGGACCGCGAAGAAAACGAACCACAAGCCCCGGGTTTCAAAAGACGCTCGGTTTTAGCCAATGTTCACTGGTTTGTCTAGCAGTGGGGGCCCCCCAAAATACACCGTCAGGGTCCTCCCTGCAATGACGCCCGAGTGGTTCTGTCCATCAATTTTGCTCTTTCATGCTACGGAGAGGTTCCACCAGCTTGTTGTGCACGTGCATTAAACCTTGAAACAAAAAAACACACACTCATACAAATCTGCATTGGTCATATTGCTAGTTAACATCACATTCCGTTCGTAATACAGGTAAATCCTCTCCTTAGGCCCGTTTTACTTTCTCACCGGCTCCAGATCCTCTCTATGCATCTGGGGAGGGCAAAAACAGCCTTCCCCAGTCCCTTGGAGGCCTGAAACAGCCCGTTTCCCAACTCCTTGGTGGGACAGGAAGTGACGTTTTTTGCTGTCCCCAGCCTCCAGAGCCTCTCTAGGAGACCCTGAAATACTGCCAACCCTAGTCCTTTTTTCCTCTAGATCCGTGATGACGAACCTATGGCACAGCTGGCGCGTAGAGCCCTCTCAGCTCCACCGCACATGCATGCCTCCCACCGGCCAGCTGATTTTCCGGGTGGGGGGGCAAGGCGCAAGTGGGAGACGTGCACGCATGTGCGGGGCAGGGGGAGTGCGGGGAGGTGCAACACTCCACCCTCCCATGGCCCATTTTTGGTCCCAGGAGACTACAGCCAAGAGGATGACGCTCACCTTTAAAATACTTCACCGTTTTAACTCGGAGTTCTAAAGTGGCGTCTTCGTCACACACGAAGATAGTGTGGGGGTGTTGCTGGAAGGCGGAAACGGTCCACATGTGGTTGACCCCTTCTTCGATCGCCTTGTATAAGGCGAAGGCTTTGTGTGCCCCCGTGATCAAAATCATGACCTGGGAGACCAAGCGTGAATGGAGTACAGTCAAGCAAGCACCTATGAAAGCGGCCCCCTCCATTGCCACAGAAGATGTCCCATCGTGGCAATTTTTAAGACTTCTGGACTTCCAACTCCCAGAATTCTGGGAATTGAAGTCCTCAAGTCATAAAGGGACTAGGGTTCCCCACCTCTGTCTTACATCCTGAGTCTTAGGTATTAAAATAGCTGGTTTAGGAATTCTGGGAGTTGAAGTCCACAAGTCACAAAGTGGCCATAGGGTTCCCCACCTCTGACATAGAGATTTAGTCATCGACATTTGTAGTACACTAGAGCGCTGCGGAGGCCTAGAGGGCGGATCGCACGCCTCACAATCAAAAGGCTACGAGTTCGATCCTAGGTAGAGGCAGATATTTCTCTCTCTGGGCACAATGAGAATATATCTGCCGAACAAAACTCCGCCCTGACAACAGGAAAGGCATCCGGCCATTAAAGCACTCCATTCAGTTGCCCAGACTTAAACGATGATGATGATTTGTAATACACTAATTCTAAAGGAAGTGACATACAGTTTTCAGATACGTTTTAAAAAATGCAAGTATAAAGATGTATGTTCTTACTTCCCGGGCATCCATGACTGTTCCCACGCCAACTGTTAAAGCCATAGTTGGAACCTTAGATAAATCGCCATCAAAGTATTTGGCATTTGCCAAAATGGTGTCCATGGCCAACGTTTTCAATCTTGTTTTCGACACCAAACTGGATCCGGGTTCGTTGAAAGCGATGTGACCATCTGGGCCAATGCCTTGGAAAGACCACAAACGACAAAACCACGCTCTTGACCGTCAACGCCTCGATACAGGGAGTCCTCGACTTACGGTCACAACGGAGGCCAAAATTTAGGTCGCTAAGGGAGACACTTAAGTGAGATTTGCCCCATGTCTCACTTAGCAACAGAGATTTTGGGCTCCATTACGATCGTAATTCTACCTGTATTCACAGCCTACACAGTTGATGGCGCGACGCAGCTTTATAAATTTGTTCTGCGTCATCTGCTGAACAAAACTCCAGATCAGTGACAGGAAGGGCAGTCGGCCAGTAAAATACTCTGCTAGAGCCATTCAGTTGCCCAGACTCCACCCCGCAAGGGATTATGGGGTCGTTAAAAGAGGACGATGATGACTGACGATTTCCGTTTGTGCTTAATCGCCCCAGAAAAACTCACCTCCAACAAACAGCTCTATCCCTCCGGCTTCTTCTATTTTCTTTTCAAAGGCGTCACACTCGGCTTTCAGATCTGGCGCGTTCCCGTCGAGAATATGAGCGTTGCTTGGATCTATATCAATATGCTTGAAAAAGTTATTCCACATGTAAGAATGGTAGCTCTCTGGATGACTCCTCGGAAGCCCTGAAAACCAAAACAGAGTTGTTAAATTCCAGGGTCTCAAAAGAAAATTGAAAGGGAGATGAAATGGATTGAAGCGTGCAACTCTGTCCAGTGTTGAATTAACACCTGTATTTTGGGGGAGGATTTGGGTTTGGCTAGTCTAGGGAATGCGGTGGCTCAGTGGCTAAGACGCTGAGATTGTCGATCGAAAGGTCAGCAGTTCAGCGGTTCGAGCGCCGCGTAACGGGGTGAGCTCCCGTGACTTGTCCCAGCTTCTGCTAACCTAGCAGTTCGAAAGCAGGTAAAAAATGCAAGTAGAAAAATAGGGACCACTTTTGGTGGGAAGGGAATGGTGTTCCGTGAGCCTTTGGCGTTGAGTCATGCCGGCCACATGACCACGGAGACGTCTTCGGACAGCACTGGCTCTTCGGCTTTGAAATGGAGATGAGCACCACCCCCTAGAGTCTCTGCCCCGACCCTCTGCTGCGGCTCCATCATTCAAAATATGTGTCACAATGTGCAACATCCGCCAGCACATAATTTATTGAGCTTTTCAACCCCTGGTAGGCCAACCATGGATAAATCCAAGAAAAGAAAAGTTTCAGAAGAAAACAGAACGCTTAATTCAACTACAGATGCCAGTTTTGTGGCCACTCAAGAAATAGTCAGGCACAGGAAGGGTTTTGTGGCTCCCGGTGTTTTCTTTTCTGTGGGAAACGGGTCCAAATAGCTTTTTTGAGTGTTTAAAGATTGCAGACCCCTGATCTAGGGAAAAGAAGGAGCAGGGGTGACATAATAGCAGTATTCCAGTATTTGAAAGGCTGCCACAAAGAAGAGGAGGGATCAATTTATTTTCCCAAGCATCAGAAGGCAAGATGAGAAATAATGGATGGGAACGAATCAAGGAGAGAACCAACCTGGAATTAAGGAGAAACTTCCCAACAGTGAGGAAAATTAACCAGTGGAACTGGTTGCCTCCAGAAGTTGTGGGTACTGTTAGGAAATGAGTATTACCTACCTTGTTGGGTTGGCAGTATATAAACCCTCAATATAGCTTTAAGGCTGCTGTATTGCATCATACTGTGTCCTGATTGGATATCTCTGTAGCCAAACTCCTTAAGAGGGAGCTAGAAACATGTTTGTTTGTTTCTCTTTGCTGTTCTTGCTCTCTGATATCTCGGTATGCTACTGTTTGCAAATCCAGAAGAACTGTTTATTGTGAATGACGACGACGACTGGTAAGAAGACTTTGTTATTTGATTATCCCTGGACTGTCGTTTTGCTATCTCCTGCTTTATATGTGTATGACCTGGACTGTTTATTGGACTGTGCCTTACTATTTCCTGATAGTAAACACAACTCAGTGTATCTGTGTATTGACTGTGTTTATTCGTACCTACACTCAATCGCTTTCATATACACACCCTTGCTATTCAAGGGTTACTCTGCGAATTCCTTAACAGGTACTTCATCACTGGAGGTTTTTAAGAAGAGACTGGACAGCCAACTGTCTGAAATGATATGAGGACTCCTGTTGGAGCAGAGGGTTGGTTTAGAAGATCTCCCAAGGTCCCCTCCAGCTCTATTCCGATTATGATTTGTAAATCGGAGTCCCTGCCACAAATACAGACGTGCTTAAAATAACTACTAGAACAACTTACCTACGTATTCATCCATGTTGAATGTCTTCACGTATTTAAAAGAGAGGTCTCCCCTTTTGTGATAGTCTATCAGCTTCTGGTAGCATCCCAAGGGTGTGCTTCCTGCATCAAGCCAAGGGTTTCATTATCTCATGCAGTAAGGAAAAATATCTTGTAATTCGATCACAAGTCCAGCGGTAATTATATTGATCACGCCCCGGGAAAACTTCTACAGAGGAAGGTTTTCTTCCATTGATCCCTTTAAGGCGGGGGTGTCTAACTCGATTTCAATGAGGAGCCGCGTCAGGGCTGTGGTTGACCTCGGGGAGGGGCGTGGCTGACTAGGTGGGTGTGGTCAGCTGGTCTTCAGTTCTCTGCCCCTTATGCAGTGAGGGACATGCGTGGGGGCCGTACACGCATTGTATTTTTAGGGAGCGGGGCATGGGGGGCGGGCATGTGCATGGGGGCCCTGCGTGCATTGCATTTTGGAGGTTCGGGGGGTTGGAGGCGTGTGGGGAATGAGGTGGGGGCCACACACACACTGCATTTGGTGGGGTGGGACATGGGGGGCACGGCAGAGCGAGTGCGTGCATTGTATTTTGGCGGTTCGGGGGGTGGGAGGCATGCAGGGGATGAGGTTCATATGCGGGGGCCACACACTCATTGCATTTGGGGGGGCACGTGCAGGGGGAGGCACACTGGGTAGACCAGACCGAACCAATGCGGGCCAGCCCCTTACATTTTCCAGGACGGCCCCATGGCCCGGATCCAACTACATCACAGGCCGGATGCGGCCCGCAGGCCTTGTGTTTTGACACCCCTGCCTTAAGGAAGAAGGAGCTTTCTAATACATGAGATGATCTCTCATGGTCCCTTTGCTCGTTAGTTACAGGTATTCCTCCACTTACAACAGTTCACTTAGTGACTGTTCAAAGTTACAACGGCACTGAAAAAAGTGACTTATGGCCATTTTTCACACTTATGACCATTGCTGCACTGCCTTGGTCATGTGATAAAAACTCAGACAACTGGCAACTGTTTCGTATTTATGACGGTTCCGGTGCCCCCGGGGTCATATGATCCCCTTTTTGCGACCTCCTGACAAGCAAAGTCAATGGGGGAGCCCGATTCACTTAACAACCGGGTTACTAACTTCTCGACTGCCGTGACTCGCTTAATGACCGGGACAAGAAAGCTGGTAAAATGGCGCAAAATTCCCTTAGCATAAAATCTCGCTTAGCCACAGAAATGTTGGACTACGTTGTGGTCGTTAGTCGAGGACTACTTGTAACAGGAGAAAAGCAGAAACAACATAACAACTTCCACTTTCAAACCGTTGAGGAAGTGGGAGACATAAGCCAACAGATTCCGGGAACTGAAAGCAGGCTAAGATAGAAAAGAGGTTATGGAGAAAACAAAGTCATAACTCCGGAAATGCCTTGAATTCTCTCTTGGCCAAGTGTGATTTGTCTCCGGTGCATAAGCTCTCAGGGTACATAAAAGCTAAAAGTGATGAATCGTGATTGTAGTCATCATAAATAGATTCATCGTGAATCATAAGATACAACGCTTAATGATAGTCATAGGATACTAAATAAGCAATCAAAATCATACCAAATTTCCCCAAAAATAAGACCCTGTCTTATATTTTTTGTGAACCCTGAAAGAAGCGCTTGGCCTTATTGCCATGTGCTCAAAAGCCCAATTGGGCTTATTATCAGGGGAGGTCTTATTTTGGGGGAAACAGGGTGTCTGTCTATGTCTCTATCTATCTATCTATCTATCTATCTATCTATCTATCTATCTATCTACCTACCTACCTACCTACCTACCTACCTATCTACCTACCTACTTATCTTTCTTTCTTTCTTTCTTTCTTTCTCTCTAATCTCTACTTACGTATTTATCTCTATATCTATCTATCTATCCATCTTACTATTTATCATCTGTATCTACCATGTTTCCCCAAAAATAAGACCCTGTCTTATATTTTCTTTGAACCCTAAAATAAATGCTTGGCCTTACTGCCATACGCTCAAAAGCCCGATTGGGCTTATTATCAGGGGAGGTCTTATTTTGGGGGAAACAGGGTATCTGTCTATGTCTATATCTATCTATCTATCTATCTATCTATCTATCTTTCTTTCTTTCTTTCTTTCTTTCTTTCTTTCTTTTTCTCTAATCTATCTCTATATCTATCTATCTATCTATCTAGCTTTCTTTCTTTCTTTCTTTCTTTCTTTTTCTCTAATCTATCTCTATATCTATCTATCTATCTATCTATCTATCTATCTATCTATCTATCTATCTATCTATCTATCATCTGTATCTACCGTGTTTTCCCAAAAATAAGACCCTTATTGGGTGGAGGGGGTGCAGGGAGCATTTCACCCCTGGTCTGTAGATATTTTTACAGCCCTCTGAATCAATGCATGATTTACCCATATTTTCCGGTGTATAAGACGACTAGGCGTATAAGACGACCCTCCTCAGAGCCATTTAAGGCTCGTCAGAGCCTTATGGGCTGGTCTGCCTGGTTACAGGAGAATGAGACCCGGCGTATAAGACGACCCCCGACTTTTGAGAAGATTTTTGTGTGTTAGAAAGTAGTCATACACAGGAAAATACAGTAATTCCTAAATTTACTCCAGATTTTACTCAAGACAGAAAAGCACCGGATGAGCGAAATGCAGCCACTCTAGATAAACCATTAATTCCTCCTTATTTGCAACATCAAAAATATAGAACAGAGAAAGAAACAGATGGACAGACAGAGAAGAAAATGAATTACCTGTCGGTAAGCCAAGGGTGAAATATCGGCTTTGGTTAGGCTTGAACTGAACGATGCGGTTACAGATATATTTTGCAGCCCATTCGCTCGCCAAATCGTAATTTTCTAGGATTACGAGCCTCATCCTGTTGGAAACAGCTCCCACGAAGCAACACACCACCGAAGCTGTGGGAGAACCCGAGCAAGATGGTTATTCAAGCATTTTTTGTGTGTCCTTCTCAACAACACAATCTTGAGTGGGGCCGCACTTCGACGATTCCAGACAAAAATTGTGTTGCGCAATGGCAACACAAGATTTTGGAAGTTTATCTACCCTGGAAGCACTTTCTGAATGGCATGGTAAAAGTTCCTATATAGATCGTCCTCAACTTACGACAGCAATGGAGCCCAACGTTTATGTTGCTAATAAGACAGTTGTAGGAATTTTGCTCCGTTTTTACACATTTTTCTTGCTGCCGTTGTTAAGCAAATCGCAAGCTGCTGTTAAGTGAATCGGGCTTGCCCACCGAAGTTGCTCGTCAGGTGGTCAGAAAAGGAGATCCTATGACCCCGCCAGGACACGGCAACCCGTCATAAATATGAGACCGTTGCCAAGCGTCTGAATTTTGATCATATGCTCACGGAGGAGCTCCAATGGTCGTAAGTGTGAAAAATGGTCGTAAGTCACTTTTTTAAAGGGCTCACTAAATAAACTTGTAATTCAAGGACTTACTAACTTAATAATTGCAGTCAGATTAGCAGCTGCGGCAAGAAAACGTTGTAAAATGGGACAAAATTCACTCAGCAAATGATAATTCACTTAGCAACATAAATTTTGGGCTCAGTTGCGGTCGTTAAGTCAAGGACTGCCCGTATTCACCCAAATTATGAAACTAGGTGTCTGAATGCTACTTTTTTCTAGAACAAAACAGAAGCTTCCTATGGATGAGGTGTGAATTTCCTTCCTCTTTTTTAAAGTTCAGGAATAAATAGCACGTTTAAAATGCTGCAGCTTCTGTTAACGGAATAGAAACGTAACAGAAGGGATATAGCCTTCGAACGAGGTTCTTGTTGAAAAACACAAATATCTTGGAATCTACGTCAAAAAAATATGGCACTCCATGCAGGAAAAGTTAATTAATTCAGATTAACAGAGTTGGAGGGCTCTGCTCAAGCCTACACCATTTCTGACAGAGAGCAGTCCAATCTCTTCTTGAAAGCCTCCAGGGATGAAGCTACCACAACCTCTGAAGGCAACTTCTGCTCCATCGGTTGATTGTTCTCACTGTCGGAAAATTTATCCTAATTTCCAGATTGAATCTCTCCTTGGTCAGTTTCCATCCATTGTTCCTTGTCTGGCCTTCGGATCCTTTGAAAAATAGCTTGACCCCCTTCCTCCTCTCTGTGGAAGTCCCTCAAATATTGGAAGATGCTCTCCTGTCTCCCCTGGTCCTTCTCTTCACTAGACTAGCCAGGCCCAGTTTTTGCCCAGTTCATCCATTACGATACAATCCTATGGAACAACAGCAATAGAAATCTTTATTTGTTCTGACTATATATTAAGGCAGATTGATTCGAATCCACTGCAAAACAACGATCTGCACAAGCCTGATTTTTTTTTTCTCCTGCAAGGACTCCTAAGTTCGCATTTTAAAAAATGGCAAATAAATTAGGCGATGTTATGGATTCAGGTCATGAAAATTTGGAGACTTTGGAGCGAGACTGAGCCAGAAAGCACAGTCTTAAGGCGTGACTATTCTCATTTTATTATATGGCATGATCGGGGAGGTTATTATTCCCTAAACTTTCAGATTTTTCTTCTAAGAAAACCCACGCCGGAGTAAATGTCAATCAGCGCGCTTTCTCAAGAGCCTTGTAAATTTGAATCCCAAAAAATCTTCTGGTTTTCTATCACAACCCATTACTGTATAAAAAAAATAAAGATCTAAAGATGGCAAGAGAGCCTTCCAGAGTGATAATTCTGGAGGCCTCACCCCAATTCCTGCTTGTTGAAAAAAACAATATATGAAACGATAAACTCATTTAGGATGAGGGGTTCCAATCCATGATTCGTTTCTGCATCCCCAACGCACCTGGATCCTGACTGGGGATCATGGGAGTTGTAGTACAACCTTTCTATGGAGATTCTTAGTCATCCTGGTCCTAGTTGTCCCTAAAGTGTGTTGTTGTTTTTTTTCAAGAGGCCACTGGACTTTCTGGTTTTTCTTTTGAAGATGTTTTGCTTCTCATCCAAGAAGCTTCTTCAGTTCTGACTTGGATGGTGGGGAACGGAAGGATTTATATTCCTTGCAGACAGCTGGTCATTTGCATCCTTTTAGAGGGTCTTTGAAGCACGTGGACATTTATCTGTGTCCTCAGGGCTACCCGAGTGAGGCTAATGGTTCCTGTAGTCTGCAATTTTGTCCTCTGGAAATCCTTTCCTACTCCCACCCCATTCCAAGGGTCTTCACCCCAAACTGTATAGCTAAACGCCCGTAGAGATTCTCAGTCATCCGGGACATGGTGCTTTTTTTTTTTCAAGAGACAACTGGACTTTCTTGGGAGGCGGTTGGTTTTTTTTCTGAAGACGTTTCGCTTTCCATCCTAGAAGCTTCCTCCGTTCTGTAGTCTATAAGCTAAACATCTATGGGGATTCTCACTTATCGCGGTTGCCCCCAAGGTGCTTTCTTTTTCAAGAGGCAACTGGACTTTCTTGGTGTGTGTGTGTGTGTGTGTGTGTGTGTGTGTGTGTGTGTGTGTGTTTGAAGACGTTTCGCTTCTCATCCTAGAAGCTTCCTCCGCTTCTTGACAACACTATAGGGAGGTGCCCCCCTCCCTTTTTTTTTTTTTAGAAAGCTGCTCCAGCAAGTTCAGGTTGAGCCCAGACGTTGCTCTCTTTCAGAAGGGGAAGAGGGAAAGGCAATGGGATGTGCAATGCAAAGGAAACCCACCCACCCACTCACCCACCCACTCACCAAGCTCCCAGCCAGGATTTCCAAGCTTCTCCGCCCGCCCATCGCTTGCATTAAGGATGCTTGTAAAAGCCCAGTCGCGCCCTCTCTCCCACTCACCCGCCCAAAAAAAAAAAAGAATGAAAATCCCGCAGCCCCGCCGCTTCTCGGAGCTCACCTGCCCGGGGAATCCTGCAAGGGAGGGCGGGGCCAAGGCTTCCGGGATGAGCCCCGCCCACTTCTGTGGCTTTGCACCCGCCCCGCCCAGGGAGAAGGGGCTGCGCTCCGCGAGGGAGGGAAGGAAGGAGAGCCGAAGGAGCTACTGCGCGTGCGCAGGACGGGGCAGCTCTCACGCTAGGAGGCTTTGCCTTGGCTTTTAGGGGGCGGTTGTTGGGCTCATTTGGGAGGGAGGGAGGGAGGGGGGGGAATGCGAAAGAAGGAAAAGGAAGGAAGGAGGAAAAGCAGAAGAAGGAGAGAAGGGAAAGAAGGAAAAGATAGGAAAGAGGAAAAATGGAAGGAAGGAAAAGAGAGGAAGAGAGGAAAGGTGGGGAGGAGAAATGAAAGGAAGGAAAAGGGAAGGAGGAAAAATGGAAGGAAGGAAAAGAGAGGAAGAGAAAGTAAAAGATGGGGAGGAGAAATGGAAGGAAAAGGGAAGGGAGGAGGAAAAATAGAAGAAAACTATATTAAGAAAGGAAAAGTTAGGGGGAGAGGAAGGAAAAGATAGGGGGAGAAAGGAAAAGATGGGGAGGAGAAATGGAAGGAAGGAAAGGGAAAGGGAAGGAGGAAAAATGGAAGGAAGAGAAAGGAAAAGGTGAGGAGGAGAAATGAAAGAAAGGAAGGAAAAGGGAAGAAGGAAAAATGGAAGGAAGGTAGGAAAAGATAGGAAGAGAAAAGGTGAGAAATGGAAGGAAGGAAGGAAAAAGGAAGGAGGAAGATTAAGACAGAAGGGAGGAAAAGATAGGAAGGGAGGAGGAAAAATAGAAGAAAAGTAAATTAAGGAAGGAAAAGTTAGGGGGAGAGGAAAGAAAAGATAGGAAGAGAAAGAAGGAAAAGATAGGAAGGAGGAAAAATAGAAGGAAGAGAAGAGATAGGAAGAGAAAGGAAAAGGTGAGAAATGGAAGGAAGGAAGGAAAAGATAGGAAGAGAAAGAAGGAAAAGGTAGGAAGGGAGAAAATTAAAGGAAAAGGGAGGGAGGGAAGGAGGTGAAAATAAGAGGAAGGAAAGAAAGGAGAAAGGATAGATAGATAGATAGATAGATAGATAGATAGATAGATAGATAGATAGATAGACAGGCAGATAATAGGATGGATGGATGGATGGATGATAGATAAAGAAAAGAGTGAGAAAGAAGGATGGAAGGAAATTGCCTATGCAATTAAGGTACCCATAAAGATTCGTGTGCATGTAGCTGTTGCTAATGCCAAGTAGGTCCTTAGTTCTCCTCCATGGAGTTTCTTCCCAGAAGACCAAGAGTTTACATCTTTTACCAGCAAAGCTGGCTGGGGAATTCCGGGAGTTGAAGTCCGCCAGGCTTAAAAGTGGCCAAATTTGGAGACCCCCCCATGAAGGTGGCCACCTGCCAATCAAGGTTGCTAGTGATTGACAGCCAGCTTTCAATTTTCTCTCAAATGACATCCCGTTGCCCTGCGTTGCTCGGTCTAACTTGAGCTGGTCTCTCCTGAGAGCGCTTCCCTTTCAACACCGGCAGGGGGCGAGCGCGCGGCTCTTTCCTCGGGTTATATTTCCTTTGGGGCAGGGAAGGGGAGGGGGGGGGTGTGGCGCAGGAAGCGGAAGTCCCGCCGCAAGCCATCGAGAGCCGCCGGTGCTAGAGCGGCCATGCGCTCGGTGAGCTATGTCCGCCGGGTGGCTCTCGACTTCGGCGGCAGCCTCTTCCCGCGCGCCGTCTCCCTGGGCGACGCCGACAACGACGCGGTGGGTCCCCGGGAGGTGTGGGGGGCGGGGAGGGGAGAAGGGGGAGCAAGCAGAGGCTTCTCTGGCCGGTCTCTCTTCCATCTCTATGGTCTATAATATATCTATCTATAGTCTCTATGGTCTATCTATGTATATGGTCTATATCTATAGTCTCTATGGTCTATCTATATGGTCTATATAGTCTAGTCTATCATGTATATGTATCTATAGTCTCTATGATCTATATGGTCTATATCTATAGTCTATGTATCTGTAGTCTCTATGGTCTATCTATATATATCATAGATAGATAGGTAGTCTATATGGTCTATCTATCTATATATAGTGTCTCTCTATAGTCTATCTATATAGTCTCTGGTCTATCTATCTATATGGTCTATTTATATCGTCTCTATGGTTATCTATATATCTATCTGCATAGTCTCTATGGTCTATCTATCAATATGGTCTATCTATATCTATAGTTTCTATGGTCTATCTATATATTTGTATATCTATCTATATATATATAGTCTCTCTCTGTAGTTTGCCTATCTATATCTATCTATCTATAGACTCTCTCTATGGTCTATCTATCTGTCTCGGTATATCTATACCTATTTTTGTATATCATCCACCACATCAATATTTCCATCTACCTTCTGCCTTTATACATCTATCACTATCATTGTACTTTTTGACAAAATAAATAAATAAAAATAATTCATCTATCTATATTTCTATATCTCAGCTATCAATATCATCTGTCTTTCTATATCAATATCTAGATCTCTAGAATCTTTCCATGTTTATGTATCAACTATCATCTATTTCTCTATCTTGATATATCTCTCAGTATCTAGAGCTGATATATATATGTGTGTATAAACTAATATCTATGATGTATCATCTTTATATATCGATCTATAGATCTCTAGAATCTATCAATTATCAGTCGTATATCATGTCTATCATATATATGTTTGTGAGAGTGTGTGTATCTAGATTTTGTATATATATCAATATCTATTTCTGTATCATATATCTCTCAGTATCTAGATTTCTGATATATATATATATATATTTATTATTTTATTTTCGTAGGTCTTTATGTGTATCTTTCTTTATGCCAGGGATTTTCCTACGTATATTAAGATGTTTCATGGCCTAATTTTCAGTGAAATCTCAATTCACCAGCTTTTAGGCCTTCTTAAACATTACAGCAGCCATATATGCTATCTGTTTGAGTTTAGGTGGGAGACTAGAATGGAACCATTTCTACCTCGTTAGGTTTTATCAACTAGCCACACCCACTTTTCTTAATTCTGCCCTGTAACAGTCAAATATTTATTATTTTATTTTCGTAGGTCTTTATGTGTATCTTTCTTTATGCCAGGGATTTTCCTACGTATATTAAGATGTTTCATATTCGGGTTTTCTTCCGCGTAAAATTGGAAGTGTTTTGGTGACGTTTCAACGAAGTCTCATTTGTCATCTTCAGGCTGGTGTTTTTGGCTTTGTGCTTCTAGGAGCCCCATTGTTATAAAGACTTAAGATTTGATTGGCGTGAACTTTTCAAGTTTACAATATAGATCCTGACTACTACCACTACCACTACTACTACTACTACTACTACTACTACTACTACTTATTATTATTATTATTATGAATTGCACCATCAACCAGATGTTTAGGCTGGATTTTGCATTTTATCCACCTAGTGAGTCCTCCCCAAGGACCTGGGATAGACAGATGTAGTTGTTTTATACCAGGTTAAAGGCACCGTTGTAGGATGTAAGCTGTTCCCCATAAAGCTGCCTTTTGCAATTGACGGCTGGCGAATTTGTCAACGTTAATAGTGTTCAATTGTTACTCCAGAGTGTTACTCGTTTCTATTTGTACATCTTATGAGAAAATTTGCATTTTTGGTCTGATTTCTGCCTTTCGGTTTGGCTGTTGTTAAAGGCATTGTAGCTCATTCAGTGTCACGTAATTGGAGATTTGCAATTAAGATATAATGGAGGGGGGAGGGGCGGGCTGAAGAATTTAAACAAAATTGGATTAAATTTTGAACTTAAAAAAAAAAGAAATTTTATTAATGTTTTCTTTTTCTCTCTCTCTCTGTCTTCAGCTGAATGAACTAGTGGTAGGAGATACCAATGGAAAACTCTTTGTATACAAGAATGATGAAAGTCAGCCCTGGACTTTGCGTTCCTGTCAAGGAATGGTGAGTAGAAGGGAAATCGACCGTTAATGGTATTTACAATCTGATACTTCCAACACAGATTACTCTAAGTAAATGCCCTGCATTTTTAGGGGGTTTTTTAACCCTTTGCTTCAACCCAAACCATAATTTCTTGCTGAAATTAATGAATAAAGACAGCCTCTGGCCCTAGACCACGAGTCAGCAACCCATGGCTCTGGATCACATGTGGCTCCTTCATTCCTCTGCTGCAGCTGCCTGTCGCTTAAAATATGACAACTGCCAATCTGTGATACTCGCCGGCACACGATTTATTGAACTTTTTGACCCCCCGGTAGGTCAACCATGGATAAATCCAAGAAAAGAAAAGTTTCAGAAGAAAACAGAATGTTTAATTCAACTACATAGGCTAGTTTTGTGGCCGCTCAAGAAATAGCCAGGCACGGGAAGGGTTTTGTGGCTCCCGGTGTTTTCTTTTCTGTGGGAAACGGGTCCAAATGGCTCTTTGAGTGCTTAAGGTTGCCGACCCCTGCCCTAGACCTAAAGTTTAAAAGATGTAACGGGAGGGGAGGGGGGGAAGCCATTTTTCAAAAGATAATGCCACTTCCTAACCATCAAGGAGAAACAGAAATATCAGTGCAGAAAGAAAAGACACCCAGAGGGAGCTAATTTTTTAGCAGGGCTTGGTGGAAGGCTCCGGGTTCGCTCGTCTCATGTCTGTGCCGTCCTGATGGAAAAGGATGCTGGCTAGAGTTGTTGGGAATTGAAATTGCCAAATCGGAGAAGAATCGTGTTTAAAAACTAGAGAGCAATTCTGCCGCCAAGACGTTGGGCTTATTTTGAGGCCATCCTTCTACGCCAGGGGTCGGCAACCCATGGCTCTGAAGCCGCATGTGGCTCTTTCATCCCTCTGCTGCGGCTCCTTGTTGCCGGTCAGCTCCACAATTGATAGGGCTTTTGGTTAGGCAGGTAGAGGAAAACGGACGCCACGCTAGGAGGAGACTCTATGGTGGGGGAACTGGACTTCCGGTTGGCTCCAGAATTGAATGGGGGCTTCCGGTTAGGACCTTTGTGGCTCTTTGAGTGTTTAAGGTTGCCGACCCCTGTTGTAGGCTCACCTGTACAGCCTTTACCAGCAATACTCCTTGGGACTTTTTTAATATACTGTATTGATTGGCATAACCTCTTCTTTATCCTTACTTTCCTGTTCCTTTATTTTTTTGGGCAAGGGGGAGCATGCCTGCAAACCAAATCAATGCTTTCCTTTTTCAGCTCACCTGCGTTGGTGTTGGAGATGTCTGTAATAAGAAGAAGGTAACTTTTTAAAAAAAAAAATCCTCTAAATTATGTGTGTGTGTGTGCGTGTGTCTTTGTGCTATGTAGCAGGGTGTCAAACATTTCCAAACTCTCTTTCCAGCTGTGGGAGAGGAACAAGGTAAATAATATGCTAAGAACATCTTTTGATTCCATTGTTAAAAGTGTCAGCTTCCGTTTTAATCATGGTTGCACCTAGCTCAGGGGTCAGCAACCTGCGGTTCTGCTAACTCTCATCAGTTTTTCCAGCCCTTCGTCCGTTATGGGAATCAGAGCCTCCTTCCATTTATATGCATTAAATGATCTTGCTGCCCTCAACATATATAACGCCCAAGTTCCAAATCTTTTTTTCCAATTAAACTCAAAAGGAAAGTTTCCAGTTTTATCTTTCTATTTACTTTGAGAACCTTTGGTAATAAAGATGTGAATCTGTTGCAGGGGTGAAATCCTACCGGTTCGGGCGAACCGCTAGGGATTATGGGCATCAGTTTGTCGAACCGGTAGTAATTACCCCTCCTTGGCCCCACCCACCCACATCCGGCCGGTCGCCGCTCACCTCTTCCGGCCGCTCAATATTCCACAGAATTCAACATTAAATGCAGCAGAGAGAATGCTAACTTTTCTCCCTCCGTTCAGAACGGAGCTGCTGCAGGCTGTCCCTTTATGGTGGTCCCCAGGAGGGAGGGGGACGGGGGAGCAGCTGGAATGGAGCCGTTTTTGTGAAAGGCAGGAAAATGGGGAAGGGGATTTTTCCTGCCTGTCATCCATTCCTCAGTCTCAGCACAGACTGAGGGAAGGACGGTAGGCAGGAATATTCCCCTCCCCATTTCCCTGCCATTCGCGACAAGGAGTGGCGGGGAGGGGCCGGTGAGAAGCCCCTCGATGTGAGTGATGTCGAGTTGGCCACACCCATTCAGTCACATGACCTCCCCCCAAGCCACGCCCACAGAACCGGTAGGGGAAATTTTTTAATTTCACCCCTGATCTGCTGCAATATTTCTTGGCTTTTTCTCACACATATAATTACATATACATAAAATCACATATGTAATTTCTATAAGGTAGATCGTGGACCGTGTTTTAAACTATTAAACTACATTATCTAATTCTGGGTTTTATTTAATTTGGGCTAAACTATAATTTTAATTATCAATTTTATGATGTTTATGTATCTTTTATTTTTTCTTGACTGTACATCACCTTGAGTCCTGCGGGAGAAAGGCGGTATAGAAATATAATAATAAATAAAATAAAATAAATAAACGGGTGGAAGGATCCCAAGGAACTCAACAGTTATAAATGGACTTTCTGTGTTCCATCCCAGAGCTTTATCCAAACTTTTTGGTTATTCCCATATTTTGCAGAGGGTTTCAACCACCTAAGCCAAGTAAGTCAACTGTCATCACAAGAATCTTTACGATGGCACTAGTTACCGATACTGAGGGGATTTCTTGCTGCGGAATCAGGATATGAAAAACAAATGGGAATCGAGAATTGTTTTTCTCGTTTGCTTTCTGAACTAAAAGCTCCGCTTATTCGCGGAGCCAGTCTCAAATCTAGCTGGCTACCCCTTACTTATTCAGGCTTTTCTTTTGCCAGAATTTGGTTGTCGCAGTGAGTGCCGAAGGTTGGTTTCATCTCTTCGACCTCACGTCAACCTCAAAGCACGGGGATGCTCTGGGCCACCACGATCTCCCGAACCCAGATGATCCAAAAATGGCATTTAAGCAGCACATACCAGCCAACACCAAAGTTATGCTGATTGATGATATCGGTGAGTGGGTGGTCCCTTTCAACAAAAGGACTATTTCTTCTTCTCCTTCTCCTTCTTCTTCTCTTTCTCCTTCTCCTCCTCCTCCTTCCCCTTTGAAAAAAATGAAGCTAAACCAGTGGTGAAATGTAAAATTTGTTACTACCGGCCCTGTGGGCGTGGCTTGGTGGTGATGGGGTAATGTGACCGGTAGGCGTGGCCAACTTTTTTTGGCCAACTTTTCAGCCGAAGAGGTTGTAAAAAAAAATGCTTTCAAAAGGCTTTGACGGCTTTTTCTTTTTACTTTTAAAAGCATTTTTTATAATGTTTAATTTTCAGAAATTAAAAAAAAATGCTTTTAAAAGCCTCTGACGATCAGGCAACTCAGCTGGGATCGTCAGAGGCTTTTAAGAGCATTTTTTTCTACAGCCTCTTCGGCTGAAGAGGTTGCAGGAAAAAAATGCTTTTAAAAGCCTCTGATGATCTCAGCTGAGCCGCGCAGTCATCAGAGGCTTTTTTTTTACTTTTAAAAGCATTTTTTTTCAGCCGAAGAGGTTGTAGAAAAAATGCTTTTAAAAGTTTTTTTAAAAAAAGCCTCTAATTGATCACTGGGCATGTGGGGAGGGGGCAGTAATTTTTGCTATTGGTTCTCCGAACCACTCGCCGCCATTGCTACCGGATCGGGCGATCTGGTCCGAACCGGGAGCATTTCACCCCTCAGCTAAACTTTTGACCACTAGAACAAAACCTACAAATTATAGTTTAGTGATGTAGCTTTTAATTGACTATTAAAAGAAATTAAAGCATAGTTTAATGAATGGCCTTGAGAATTAATTTGAACCATTAGAATAAAATTAAGCCTATCGGCTTCAGAAATCGTTTCCTTTTACTGCCAAAATATATATATATTTTTCTTTTTCGTCTTATATTAAGACTTCGGAAACGAATAAGATTTATTGGTTTAAAAAGAATTGAGATGATTGGGAGGGCACATTGTATGATGTTTTGGGAAGAAGCACGATGGATTCCTTTGATTTCTCCTTGATTTTCTGCAATCTGTTCTTCCATGATACAAAGTGTGCGTTCTCGGCAGATGGAGATGGAAAAAACGAATTGGTGATAGGCTACACGGACCGCGTGGTGCGAGCCTTTCGCTGGGAGGACTCGTCGGAGGGTTCCGATAGCTTCTCTGGACAGCTGGTGCTGCTGAAAAAATGGCTGTTGGAAGGACAGGTAGGACATGACGATAGAAAGCCAACATAGATGTTTCATAAATCCATAAACCCAGGGAATGAAACGGGGTCAAATGGGGTGGGAGCAGCATAGTTAGCTTTGCAGCTGTTGCCTTCTTAACTACAACTTCCGTCATATTCGATCTGTAATTCCGTCTCAAAAGAAATTCCTAACATTTAGACGGAGAGGAAGACAAGCAGGAGGTATAAAGACTCTCGACCAACGATTGGATTCAGAATAGAGCAAGAAAAGAGGACTTCTTAGTCCAGCTCCCTCTTCAAGCGGGAATCCCTTTACCATTTCGAATGTCCAGTCTCTTCTTAAAAACCTCCAGGGATGAAGCACTTCTGAAGGCAACTTCTGTTCCACTGGTTAATTGTCCTCACTGTTAAGGGAGTTTCTCCTTCATTCCAGGTGGCTTCTCTCCTTGATGAGTTACCATCCGTTGTTTCTTCTCCTACCTTCTGGTGCTTTGGAGAATAAATTGACCCTTTCTTCTTCTTTGTGGGGGCCAATATCAAAGACATAGAACCAGCAAGAGAAAGGAACAAAAATTAACCCCTCCCATAATGAGGGTAGTTTAAACCAGGGGTCTTCTACCTTGAAAACTTTTAAGACTTGTGGACTTCAATTCACAGAGTTCCTCAGCCAGCAAAGCTGGGAGTTGAAGTCCACAAGACTTAAAGCTTTGCTGGCTGAGGAATTCTGAGAGTTGAAGTCCACAAGTCTTAAAAGTCGCCAAGGTTGGAGACCCCTGGTTGAAATGGTTCATAAGAAGAAGGGAGGGAGGGAAAAGAGAGAGAGGGAAGGAAGGAAGGAGATGGGAATGGGAAAGAAGAAAAAGATAGGAAGGAGGAAAAATAGAACGAATGAGGGAAAAGATAGGATGAGAAAGAAGGAAAAAGGAGGAAAAATGAAGGAAAATGGAAGCAAAATAGATAAAGGAATGAAAAGTTAGGGAGAGAGGAGGGAAGGAGGGAAGGAAAAGATAGGAAGGAGGAAAAATGGAAGGAAGGAAGGAGATGGGAATGGGAAAGAAGAAAAAGATAGGAAGGAGGAAAAATAGAAGGCATGAAGGAAAAGATAGGAAGAGAAAGAAGGAAAGGTTGGAAGGAGAAAAACTAAAGGAAAGAAAAATGGAAGCAAAATAGATAAAGAAAGGAAAAGATAGGAAGGAGGAAAATGGATGGATGGATGGACTAACATGCAGTACAGTGATGAAATCCAATTTTTTTTACTACTGATTCTGTGGGCATGGCTTGGTGGGTGTGGTGTGGCTTGGTGGGCATGGCATAGGTAGGATACTGCAAAATCCCCATTCCCTCCCCACTCCTGGGGGAAGGATACTTCAAAATCCCCATTCCCAGCCTGCTCTGGGGCCAGCCAGAGGTGGTATTTGCCAGTTCTCCGGAACTACTCAAAATTTCCGCTACCGATTCTCCCGAACCTGTCAGAACCTGCTGGATTTCACCCCCGGTGCAGAGCATGGGACAGTCGTGGTGGCAGCTGTGATGGAAGTTCCCTGAAGTGACGAGCCTTTGATTCTTTCCCCCGGTGAGGACAGGTGGATAGCCTCTCCGTGAACTCAGATGCCGATGGCTCCCCTCAGATGATGGTGTCCCAACCAGGCTGCGGCTACGCGGTCTTGCTCTGCACTTGGAAACAAGAGCAGCAGCCTCCCACAGAGACCGTGGACAGTACTGCATCTAGCAGGTGAAGTAACCCAGAATTCCCGAGGAACAATGCCCAGTGAGGTCCAGCTGCTAGCAACCTTTTGTGGTACCTGGCCAACCCACGATCACTTAGTTCTTCCCACACGTACAGCATCACAGTTTCCCGCGGCGGGCGTTTTATTCTCACGTCCTCCACTCCCACAATCCGACTCGTTGCATGCTGTCGGTGCCCCCTCCACCAAAGCAAGCCAGGACAATGACTGGCGTCTTTAAGGAGGTGCCAACCGCCCCAGCGAGGATGTCTCGTCTACCCTTCAAATTTTCAACTTTAGGCCAAAAAAATGCCACGGTTCTCTGTTATGGCCTCTCGGCCGCCTGCCCCTCCGGCAGCCGAATCAGAGGAGGAGGAGGCGTGGGAGTCAGTGTCAGCATTAAGACAACCTGAAAGCTCTGGGTGGGAAGAAGGAATGGAGCTGCCAGAGAGAGAGAGAGAGACAGAGGCGGAGCCTGGGCCGTCTGTCAGCTGTCAGATGGAGAGTCAACAGCCCCCAGGTCCGGAGGTGGCTGATGAGGAAGTGGAGGAACAGCTAGGTCCAGTGCCTGATGCACGGATGGCAGAGGAGAGGAGAGCAGTGGAAATCTATGGGCCGGTCCTCGGGACGGAAATGCCACTGCTAGCGAAACCCCACCCTAGCTCTGGGGATCAAAGGCAGGGGGCGGAGATGAATAGATGTAGCAGACAACTATTCATTTTCCAGAACGGACGGATGGACTTGTTAGCCTGCGGTGAGAGAGAAACTTTTTGCCAGGGCTGCTGCCGCTCCTAATGAAAGGAAACTTTGAGTTCACTTCAGAGGGTTTCTCGTGTTTTGGGAACCGGGTCAGAACTTTCCCTTTCCGCCAAACGAGAAGATAATCCTGTTGTCCCGCTAGATCTTCTTCATTTCTTTACTACTCCTTAGGGAAGGCCCCGTCCGGGATGTCATTCTTCATCAGACATCAGGTAGAATTCACAACAAGAATGTGTCCACTCATCTGATTGGAACCATCGGCAGAGGTAAGTGGAGGACGTTCGAGTCATTTGGGGGGGGGGGGGGAGAGGAGGGGATTAGAAAATATACTGGATTTCCAGAGAAATGAAATGCGAAAGCTTCATCCTAACCAGCCTCTTGCATTTTTTTTTCCCTCGGCAGGTTGTTCAAAGGAGGCCAAAGGGCTGGGTCTGTTCGCCCTCTGCACATTAGATGGTACGTCTTGATTTTCTTGAAATGGGGATAGAGTTGAATTCACATTCATTTATATCCGCGTTCCCCAACATGCCGCCAGGGGAGGAGACGAGGGAGGGGAAGAGGGAATGGTTTCATTTGTGTGAGCGGTGGGCTCACGCAAGTAGGGCTGAGAGGCTCCGCCACTCGCGCGAGTGGGGCTGTACGCACGCATGCTTGCCCGCCGTCCCTCCACTCACGCACCCTGGTTGCAAATAATCCACGGCCCAGCAGTGGGCCACGGCCCTCATGTTGGGGACCCCTGATTTATATAATCTGCCCCTCCCTCAGAATGTCCCTTGGCATTCCCGTAGCAGCCTACAAAGGGTTTAAACACTTCAAGATCCTGGGACGAGCCTCCCCTGGACCTGCCCCTCCAGAGGAACTCTCAGGGAACGGCGGAATTGCTATTCTTTCTTTCTTTCTTTCTTTCCCCCTTCCAGGGACCCTGAAACTCATGGAGGGAGCAGACAAGCTGCTCTGGTCTGTGCAAGTGGATCATCAACTTTTTGCTCTGGAAAAACTGGACGTCACGGTAAGTTTTTACCTAGCTGACCGGCACTTGGGATGAACAAAATGTATCCAGAAGTGGACGGGCTATCAGAGAGCCATCTCTCGATGAGAAATAGCGATAGTGCTTACACTTATATACCGCTTCACGGTGCTTTGCAGCCGTCTCTAAGCAGTTTACAGAGTCAGCCTCTCGCCCCTAACAATCTGGGTCCTCCTTTTACCCACCTCAGAAGGATGGAAAGCTGAGTCAACCTCAAGCTTGTCAGGATTGAACTCCAGGCTGTGGGCATTCTAACCACTAACACAGGGAAGGAGAGACAGACACACAGAGAGACACAGGGAAAGGGGAGAGAGAGAGGGAAGGAATGGGAGGGAGAGACACAGAGAGAGAGAGATGGAGGGAAGGAGTGGGGAGAGAGAGCATGGCTGCCATTCTGACAGGCGGCTTCTTTCTAAGAAAGTTTCCTACTCTTTCAGGGAAACGGTTATGAGGAAGTGATTGCTTGCGCCTGGGACGGACAGACATATATCATCGATCACAACCGGACAGTGGCCAGGTTCCAAGTGGATGAAAACGTCAGCGCCTTCTGTGCCGGTGAGCAAAATCCCTAGCCGTTTGCTAACTTGCAGGTCCGCCAACCCCCAACCGCCACCCCCACCCCGCCAAGGACTAGAAGGCCTCCAAGGTCCCTTCCGGGTCTATTCCGATTGATTTGAGGATTTGGACTTCTTAAAGAGCCTGGTAGCTCAGCAGACTAAAAGCATTGTGATTAACACCAGCTGTCCGCAATTACTGCAAGTTCGAATCTCCCCGGGCTCGAGGTTGACTCAGCCTTCCATCCTTTCTAAGGTAGGTCAATTGAGGATCCAGTTTGTGGGGGCAATAAGCTGACTTTGTATAAAATATACAGAAGTATGAAGGCTATTGCTTAATGCATTGTAAACCGCCCTGAGTCTCCGGAGAAGGGCGGCATATAAATCAAATTTTAAAAAAAGACAGATTCACCCTTGATTATAAAGGAATGGGCCATTCCCCCCCAAACTTTACATCCTTCCTAGAAATTACTTTCCAGGCCATGGTATATAGCTGAATTATGGGAGGTTACCCTGTTTCCTCGAAAATAAGCCCTGGCATGATTTTTTCAGGATGCTTGTAATAGAAGCCCTACCCCCCAAAATAAGACCCAGTAAAGATTGTCAGCCAGATGGATGCATTTAGTACCATGTTTCCCCCCACCCACCCAAAAAAAGACCTAACCTAAAATAAGCCCTAATGCATCTTTTGGAGCAAAAATTAATATAAAACCCGGTCTTATTTTCGGGAAAACACGGTAATTCTTTCCACTCAAGATTCTTCCCTAAAATGCTGTCGGTTCCAGAAGAATAAAGATGCTGTCCCTTGTTTTGATGACTCCTGTAGTCCACCTGTATCCGTGATGGCGAACCTCTGGGGGCAGAGGAGTCATATTGGTGGGTACGCAAGCTCGACTCCGCCAGCTGATTTTCGGGCCTTCTGGAAGTTGGGAAATGGGTCGTTTCCAGCCTCCAGAGGGCCTCCGGGAGGATGGGAAGGCCGTTTTTGCCCTCCCCAGGCTCCTAGGAAGTCTCTGGAGCCTGGGGAGGGCGAAAAAACAGGCCCACCGTGCCATTGCATGCCAAAAGCGGGTGGTGGTGGTGGTGTCGTGCGTGAATGCATGGGGGGCAGGGCGCATAGAATTATGGGTGTGGGCACGCGCACAGCCCCTACTTTTGGCACACAATGGCAAAAAGGCTAGCCATCACTGACCTATATATTTTTAGGTTAAATTACACATTTGCTGGTGGCCACTCAGGATTTGAAATGTCGTTTAGGAGTTTAAAGCAGGCCTCATCGTCGGATTTTATTTTATTTTTTTCACCTCGAATTCTGGCGGTCCTTCTCTTCTTAACAACGGCGTCATCTCTCCCCACCAGGCTTCTATTCCTGTAAAGGGGACTATAACAGCCCTTGCCTGGTTTACGTCAGTTTCAACCAGAAGATCTACATCTATTGGGACGTACAGTTAGAAAGGATGGAGTCCACCAATTTGCTGAAGACGCTCGAGAACCATGCAGAATGCGGAGAACTCCTGCTTCGGCTGGACGTGGGTAGGTTTCACATTGGTGAAGTTCCTTTGGGGTTGAATGGTTGGAAGAAAGGTCCTTCTGGGTTCAGTTCCAAGTGGGGAGGAAAGACACTGGAAATAGGGCGGGTGATTAGAAAGATGGTTTTTAATGGTGGACGGGAAGGGGCGGGCTTCAAAAATTTTAGCAAGGAATTCTCTGCCCGGTTGCTGGGTGGGCGTGGCCTAGTTGGCTTGCTGCACCACGGTGGTGGTGGAGGGTTGTTTTTGCCCTCCCCAGGTTCCGGAGGTTTATCTCGAACCTCTGGGAGGTTGAGAACGGCCTCCCCAGGGTCCAGAAGACGGAAACGAACCCGTTTCCAACCTTCCGGAACTTCTGGTAGGCCCGTTTTTCGCCCTCCATACGTGCCATGCATTTACCTGCATCCAAAAGGGGCTGCGTGGGGACTCCCAGGAAGGGAAGGAGTGGGTGGGGCCAGCCAGGTGTGGGATTTGGGGGGGGGGGGGTGTTCTTCGAACTGCACAGAATCTTAGCTAGAGGTTCTCCCGAACCCCTGTGAACCCCCAGCAGACTACCACTGTGGACAGGACCACATGGTTTGAGGTCCTGGGCAAAAAGTACATGGTTGAGAGTGTTTTTATTTATTATTTTTATTTATTATTTTAATTTATATACCGCCCTTCTCCCCAGGGGGACTCAGATTTATACCCTCTGTTGGGCTTTGAATTGGAGCCTGTGTTCTGATTGGTTGTCCGACTCCCATGGGGCCATGCAGGGATGGCTTTGTAGGTTGTCTATGTCCCAGGCTTGGTTGAGCCTTGCTGGGTGATGATGTAAACGAAAGGGCTTTGGGCAATTCCTACTGTGGCTCTGCCTGCAGGAGGGTGATTTTTGTTATGTAGAATAGATTGACCCAGACCTTAATGGCCCCACCTTTGGCACACGACTGCAAAAAGGTTTGCCATCACTGGGCTAAGCCATCATTCATTTTTGATAGATTAATGCACTGTGAAAATTCTGTATTTTTAAATGAGAAACACTGGAGCATCATGGGGCAGCGATGTACTAGATTTCTGAATTGATCCGAGCATGGATTTCCATACCCTGGAGAAATCAGTGGGAATCTGTTCACCTAAAAGAGCCTGCAAATTGTGAATCCCCCGCCCACCCACCCTATCCACCCGTGTCCCATCCCACTTTCCCCATTTGTGCAAAGATGGGTTACCACTTATGACCACAATTGAACCCAAAATGTCTCCTGCTAAGTGAGACAGTTGTTCAGTGAGTTTTGTCCTATTTTATCACCTTGCCTGCAACGGTTGTTAAGTAAATCACTGCAGTTAATAACATACCGTGCTTCCCCGAAAATAAGACCCTGTCTTATAGTTTTTTGAACCCCCAAATAAGCGCTTGGCCTTATTGCCATGCGGCTCAAAAGCCTGATTGGGCTTATTATCAGGGGAGGTCTTAATAGGATAGTTAAGTGAATCCGGTAGTTAACGCGACCCTGGGACACTTGCGACCGTCATAAATACGAGCCAATTGCCAAGCATGTTGACCAAGTGACCATTGGCGTTGGGGACGCTGCGAAGGTCGTAACTCGGTCACAAGTCACTTTTTTCAGTGCCATGGTTAACTTTGAACGGTCACTAAATGAATTGCTGTAAATTGGGGACAACCAGTGCTTTTTCTAGGTGTCATGCCTCTCTTAAGTAACGATGTATCTTCCTCTTTTTTCTTTTTCTTTTTTTTTCATAGCTAAAAACGATGTTTCGGCTGTCAAAGATCTGATACACAAGACCTTATATTTTCCCAAGAAAGCAGTTAAATAGTCACGGCACGGAAGAAACTCCCATCTCCAGCACTCTCGATATGCTTCTTAGGACTCCGATGTCCTCCGTTCCAGTCCTGCTGGTGTGTAATCCAAAGCAACTCACAATGGAAGTTTATGAGCCCTGGTGGCGCAGTGCGGCATTGCAGGCTGACTCTGCTCCCTGCCAGCAGTTTGATCCCGACTGGTTCAAGGTTGCTTCAGCCTTCCGTGGTCGGTAAAATGAGGACCCAGGCGGTTGGAGTCAAGAGCCCGATTCTGTAAACCGTTTAGAGAGGGCTGTACAAGCACTGTGAATCAGTATAGAAGTCTTAAGTGCTATTGCTAATACATCACGCTCCCTCGTTCTTTAAAAGCCAAAAAGTGCAAGGTTGAATATGTAAACATGTATGTGTATATATGTAAATATGTCATCAGGCTGAATCTTATGTTGTTGTTGTTATTTACTTTCTTCCCTCTGGTCTTAGTTACGGGTTTTTAAGGAGAGCTTCAATAAAGAAAAATCTTGACAAGTCACTCAATGAGTAACGGTCAAGATAATTGCTTCTATAGGAGAAGCAGCCGGAGATGCTTGGCACGCAGGGAAGAATGAATACGGGAGGCGTTTCAGCAGCTGGAGGGGAGCTCCGACGTTTGGCATCTACTTTGGGGGGATTCTGGAGGCCCCTAAACTGGGTTGATGGAGAACCAGGGCTCTTGGAGGGGGTCGATCTAGGTTCAGCAGTTTGGAGCCAGTTGTCTGCGGTTCTATTTATTAGTAGCCATAAACATAACCGCTCTGATCAGCGCCTTGTGTTACGCCCAGAATACAGAAAAGCAGAGTTGGACGGGACCCTTGGAGGTCATCTAGTCGAGCCTTCCTGCTCAAGCTATACTATCTCTTGACAGGTGGCTGCCCAGTCTCTTCTTGAAACCCTCCAGTGATGAAGCGAGCATCCACAACTTCTGGTGGCAAGCCGTTCCATTGGTTAATTGTTCTAACCATTAGGAAGTTTCTCCTCAATTCCTGGCTCCTTCTCCTCTCGATTTCATCCGTTGCTTCTCCTGCCCTCTCTGGTGCTTTGGAAAATAGGTTGACACCCCCTCTTTTTTTGTGGCAGCCCCTCAAGACTGCTATCATGTCACACCTTAGTCCTCCTTTTCTCTAGACTAACCATGCCCGGTTCCTTCAACCGTTCATGTTTTAGTCTCCAGGCCTTTATAATCACCTTAGGTACTAATCCTTCACGCGATTTTGATTCTGGGCCTGTTTATACAACCAAGGATTGTATTAAGATGTTTGGACTGGCTCGTTTTTATGTGATCGTCCGTTAGGGCTCCCAAGATGCTTCTCTCAGTTTTTTGAGCCCGCTTTCACCTAATCTGTACTTTGTATACCTTTGGTTTTTCCTGCCCAGGTGTAAAACTTTGCTTTTCTCCATGTTGTTTAAATTCCATGTTGTTGGATAGGGCCCATCGTTCAAGTCTGCCAAGGTTTTTTTTTGGATCCCGATTTAACCAGAGAGCTGCAGAAGAAACTACAGGGACTAGGTTCACCACCGAGTTTATTCTCCCCTTCTTTCTACAATCAAGTGAAATTCCATTCGCACCCCTCCATGTTTAGCGTAGGTCCCCTGAATCCACGGGAATGCTGCAAGCACCCGAAAAAGCACCCGAAAAAGCGTGTTTTTCTTTGCGTTTGAATTTACGGAAAACAAGTTTCAAAAAAACCATCTTCCCACCCCCAGGAATCACATACACGCAGCAGAGATTATACAGTTTTAATCTGCATAATGGGCAAAAACAGAGCAGGGTTGCGTTAATCGTTTTAAAAAGCCAATTATGAAATGACTCCGCTTGTGTTCGCTTTTCTTTCGGAAGTCATCGCCACTTATGCACACAGCCTTGGGTCTGCCTAGCCCACATCTGCCTCCCGACTGCCTCGGCCTCACAGCTCGCTGCCGTTCCTAAAACGCACGGATGGGTTGCAATATATTCACAGCCAAGGGAGCTCAAGCTCATCGCAAAAGTTAACGAAGGGAGAGAAATGACAACTTGGAAGATGTCCTTAAAAGCCTCCCTCCGAGCACGTGATGGCACCTCAAGGGCCACGCTCTCAAGGTTTGACACCCCTTCTTCCAAATTATCCGTGGCACGAATATCCCGTTTTCCAAGAGAGTCCAATTGAGCTGGAAGCATAAATCCTGGCCCTGCTTTCCCATCAATTCAGATCTCTGTGATCTATTCCTTGATCTGCATTAGGCTTTTATTCCAATGAGTGATTTCCTCCCCGCCACCCTGCCTTAGTGACTTCTGACCTCCATTTCTCCCACCTGGCTGAACAAGTGAGCTTTTCAAGTAAAAACCTTGGGACTGTTGGCGCGAGCTGTGGGCAGGCTTCCGAGGGAATTGTGGAAAAGAAGGCAAATCTCTACATCTTTCTGTGCTAAATGATGGAAAATAGGGAAGTCCCTGAAGGACACAAACTTCAGACCTGCTGGGTTGGTATAGAAGGATGCTCTCCAACTGGCAGATGTTTGTAGGCTTATCCTTGTCCTTATGGCATGTGGGTGCCTTCCTTCCAAAAATGGCTAATGTCATTTGGAGCAACCCTTTGTGACCTACAAACCATATCTGGCCAGATGTTATTTGCCTGCACTTTGGATATTTCCTCTTTTATTCCAAAGCTCCTCCTGGTGGGATGCCCTTGGCAGAAGGAGTCAGTTATCGAACTTGTATCCTGGCCAAAGGCAACTCTGGTGTTGCTAATGTCAGGCGGGGTCTCGGGAGGAGGAATATCTGCATTTAACAGTCCCGAGGGCTACTAACCACCTCTAGACTTCACAGTTTGCTGCTCGAGTTTTCGTTTTCTATTTCTTTTCCTCTCCTGCAGGAAGAGGAGCCCTTAACAAGGAAAGTGGCTACCCTTGCCTGGAACGGATGAGCATCTGTGGTGACAGACCCGAAGAGAGAATGTTAGGCTGCAGCAGAAAAGGGAGGTTTTTTTTGTGTTTAGGCCTCTCATGCAATAGCTGTGTGCATGTGCAGATAAAACTTTCTTTAAAAATGAGGGGGGAGTAAAGAAGGGGGAATAAAATGGGACTGGATTAGGCCAAGCTGGAACCTGAGAAGGATGCCAGGGAGATGAGGAAACTGAAAGAAGGGACCCTAACAGAACTTTTCAAGCTCAACAACAACAGAGTAAGGATGCATGTCCGAATAAATAATACATCAAACGTTACTTGCTTCTGTGTTCTGCCACCGTTTCCTATGATAGACGCTAAACAGCCCCCAGCCGTCGCCCCTTACCGAATCGAGATAGAAAAATAAAGGTTTAGTTCACTGGAAATTCTTCAGTTTTAGAAAACTAACGGGTCAACTTTCAAGCCTCAAATCTCTATGTCGACTTCTGTTTTCTCCTCCACCCCATTCTGCTTGCCGTCTTTCAGGTCCGCCTCTTCTTTGCATCCTGCGTCAGCTTCCACCTGGAGAAAAAAGCATGGAGGAGGACCCAAAATGAGACATCTTTTACACTTGTAGCGTGTGTGTGTGTGTGTGTGTGTGTTCATTCACACCTGCCAGTAGGAACAGAGGCTTATTTCCTGAGATTGGAAAGCTACCGTATTGTGGTTCAACAGCAGCCTGCAGAGCTGGCAGTGAGGAGGCTGAGGAAGAACATGGGCCAGTCCTGGAGGCTGGGGAAGGCCCGGATGAGGGCTCTGCCTCGGAGGCAGAGATGGGGCCAGGGCCATCTGGGAGCAAGGCACGGACTCCGGAGCCTCCAGAGGCTGACAGCAGAGAGGCAGAGGAACAGGAGGAGCCTGTTCCTAGTGGATGTATGAGAAGAGCTGCCAGAAGACAAGAGCAGCTAAAGCAAAAAGGACGACTCGGGAGTAAGGCCAGGAGATGATTGGCCCCTCCTATAAGGCTTAAAAGACCAGCAACGGCTCTTGGGCTCTTTGCCGGAAAACAACTGTTGAGAGATTTGTTTCTTCTCTTGCTCCACTTATCTCTTGTTGGCGTCTTCTGCTTCTGAACTTCTGCCAAGAAAAGCCTTTGGCAGGTTGCCTAATTATCCCAAGGTCAGGTGATAAACTGTGGAATGGTGTTTTGAAGAATTTGCTTTAATCTAGTTTGGACGACGCTGAGAATGAGTTTAATTCTCAGCTGTTCTAATACAAGTCTGTTTGCTTTCAAACTGTTTGTATTTAATACTAACTATTTGGGCCTAGGTTCCATCGCTACAGGACCAGGCCAGAAAAATACACAACTTCGTTGGGGGGGGGGGGGGGGGGGAGTTGATGTTGCCTCTTTTCCTGCCACCCCAGGAAATGAGCCTCTGTTGCGGCAGCTACACCCAACAAACTCCAAGGCAGCGTTTTTGGTTTTGGCTCCTCAAGCAACAGATATTCTTGGGAATGAAGTTACAGTTACAGGAAAGACTTCTATTTTCCTTTGTACCTATTGTGTGTGCATCACAGGGCACAGGTGACTGATTAACCGGCTTATTGATTAACCAGTTTGCGGGTGACCTCTGTGACTCATGGCCTCCGATGGCAGGCTGGCCCGTTGCAACAAAGGAAGGGCTGAGGAGCAGTTGCCAGGGTAAACACAGAGTGCCTCCAGACTTCGACAGAACACGAAACACAAGGCAAGGCAGCGAAGTCAAACGCCGAAGGGTGGACCGGAAGGAACATTTAAGGTGGCAAAAGCAGGGATCACCATTAGGGCCAAGATCACGTCAGGCCTTAACGTGTGAATAGAGTCATGGGGCTTAACTAGCTCTTTAAGTTCTACCCAACGTGGCGACTTTTCTCCCTTAGATGGCGGAAGGCCCAAGGGACGAGCTGCCACTCCCCCAGGTAGCAATCAGTTTGTCTTTGCACAAGTAGTCCTCGGCTTACCATCAGTTGAGGCCAAAATTGCTAAGTGAAAAAACTGGCTAAGTGAGTTTTGGCCCGTTTTACTTGCCAGGTTCCCCCCCCCCCTGACTTTGCTAGGCAGGACGATACAAAAAAAGTGGATTGTGTGACCAAGGGACGCCGCTGCAACCGTCGGTCGTGTGAATCGGTTGCTTAAAGCCACGTGACCATGGGGATACTGCAACGGTCATAATCTGAACGGTCTAAATCTGAAAAATGGTCAAGAGTCACTTTCTTTCAGTGGCTGTTGTAACTTTGAATGGTCTATTCTATTCTCTATTCTATTCTGAATTTTATTATTCTATTCTATTCTAATTATTCTATTCTTCATTCCATTATTCTATTCCATTTCTATTTCTATTCTTATTCTATGTTATTCTGTTATTTCCTTTTCCTATTCCTATTCCAATTCTTTCTATTTCTTTATTCCATTATTCTATTCTATTTTTTTTTTAATTTGATTTATATGCCGCCCTTCTCCAGACTCAGGGCGGCTTACAATGGGTTAAGCAATAGCCTTCATACTTTTGTATATTTATACAAAGTCAGCTTATTGCCCCCACAAACTGGGTCCTCAATTGACCTACCTTAGAAAGGATGGAAGGCTGGGTCAACCTTGAGCCTGGTGGGATTCGAACTTACAGTAATGGCAGACAGCTGGAGTTAATCACAATGCTTTAGTCTGCTGAGCTATCCAGGCTCTGCTCTACCCTACCCTACCCTACTCTACTCTACTCTATTCTATTCCTTCATCCCATCCCATCCCATGGATAGAATAGTACTCTTATTACCTTCGTTTCTTTGTCTGCCAATCTCTGGAACATGTTTGCGTACATTTTCTTCTCCCTTTCGTGCTGCTGGCGGATCTTTTGCTGGGAGATGAGGAGCTGGGTTTTGGCCGCCTTGTTACTTGGGTAGAGCTGTAGCACCTTCTGGAAATCTGCTCGGGCTAACTCGAAGTCGTTGACGGCCAACCGAGCCTCCCCTCGCCGGAAGAGGCCCTTCTCATTGTTGCTGTCCAATTCCAGGGCCTGAAAGGATGGAAGGAGGGAGCTTGTTTTGACAAGGACACTCAAGTCCCCATCGCAAATGGGGCAGGGTGGGTTCGGGGGCTGCTCTAGAAAACACACTGCAAAGAATTCAAAAAACTCATCCATCCCAAAGAGCATTTCTCCACTTTTACCTTATTGCAGTTTTCCAAGACCTGAGAGTACTCTTTCAGCTTTAAATGGCACATGGCCAGGTTGAGATGGGCGGCGAGCCTGAGGTTCCTGGATTGGGTTTTCTCCATATCCGACAGGCCGGTTTCATGCTCCAGCCACGATACAGTTTTCTTATACTGTAACGTTGCTCGCTTGTATTTCCCCTCCTGGAAGACAAGCTTGTGGTCAGATTCAAAGGAACCCACCACCTAGTAGGTGGACAAAGGAGCACGTTCACAATTCATCACAGATTCAAAGAGTGGCTGGATGAACGGTTGCGAAGACAAGGCCAACCTGCCTTCAACCCATTGCAAATGGGTTCTAGAACAGCTCCTGAAATGTTTCTTTTCTTAAACATTCAGCCTTGCGCTCAACAAATACATCCAAACACATCACAGCAGCCAGGCACGCCTATTTTCCTTTTCAACGGCTTATATCAAAAGCCTAAGGCTGTGGTAGCAAACCTGTGGCACGCAGAGCCCTCTCTGTGGGCACGTGCGGACACTGGATCGCTGGAAAACAGCCTGGAAAACAGCCTGGAAAACAGCCTGGAAAACAGCCAAAAACAGGCAGTTTTTCGGGCCGTTTTCAGGCCGTTTTCGGTGCATTTTCAGGCCATTTTCTGGGCCCTTTTCAGGCTGTTTTTTGGGCCAAAAAACGGCATGTGTGTTCCGGTTTGGGCACTCGGTGCCGAAAAGGTTCGCCATCATGGGCCTAGGCAAAAACGACTATATTCATCACCCCCTTTGGTTTTGTGACCGCAGCCTACCAAATTTTTACATTTATAGAGAGAGAAAGAAAAAAAAAAGGCCAATTTTTAATCTTTTTAAGCAGCTGGAGAAAGAACAATATACACAGGTAGTCCTCGACTTACGACAGTTCATTTAGTGACTGTTCAAAGTTGCAGTGACACTGAAAAACAGTGATTTATGGCCATTTTGATTTAGCATCCCCAGGATCACGTGATCCAAAATTCAGGTACCGATTCATGCTTGTGACCGTTGCCGTGTCCCGAAGTCACATGATCACCTTTTGCGACCGTCTGATCAGCAAAGTCAATGGGGAAACCGTATTCACTTAACAACGGGGTCACTAACGTTGTCAGGTGCACGGATTCACCTCACAGCAGAGGCACAGAAGGATCCTAACACGGAGCAAAACTGGCTTAACAAATGTCTCGCTTAACAACTGAAATTTTGGGCTTAATTGTGGTCATAAGTTGAGGACAAACTGTACTTGCACAGGCTGCAAATGCACAAAGACAGCTAAAGCCACTCAAAAGGGTTTGGAAATCTGCAGCTATACTACAAAACGCTTCTTCCAAGCCACCATAGTGTTTTTGTTATATTGCCCTCAGTAATGATGTTCAAACTCCAGTATATCCTGGACAGTTCTCATGAGTTCCAGAATGTTCCGGAAGTCTACGTAGCATTGAATGTTCTCGAACACAGATCGGTTTCAAAATATCACTGCCCTGACCCGCAGAAGCCACGTTTTTGTGGAACAATAAGCTATTTTCTATTTATTTTAGGCATAAGGGATTAGGAAAACACACCAAAAGCTAAAACTGAAAATGTGTTACTCAGTGTAATTTAAAAGCAGGCAAGAATCACGGAAGCCATTAAATCCAGCTCCTAACCACACCATCCCCCACAGCCCCACCCCGAATCCAAATTAAAGCATTTGGGACCGCTGTCTATCAGTGGGAGATCATTTTGTGAGCTCATCTCTCTGGGTCATTCGTTCCCCTGTCACACTGGCCTTCTTGCCATCAGAATGGTTTTCTTCTAACTTTCCACAGGAAAATCTGCTTTCCTGGAATTCAGATCCATCGCTCCGTGTTCTGAACTCTGGACCCAGGAAAAAAAACAACCGTTAACTGCCCTCCAAGCAGGCCTGTCATCCATCTGTCACTCAAATTCAGCCTCTAGGTCTTGAAACTAAGCCTCGTCCTTCTCCTCCCCCTTTTGCCCGTCTCTGAACCGCTCCCATTTCTCTAATTCCTTCCCTCCAAGGCCAGAGAGGCTCAGGACTACATACAGCAGTCACTACAGGATCGGATTAAACAGAATAAAGAGGAAGAATTATTTCCAGCGATTTGTAAAGTATTTCTGGATGCCCCAGGTTGCACCTGGATTTTTTTAAACCACACCCATGTGGCTTAGAAAAGTCATCAACTCCCGAGTGATTTTCTGCAGGCTGTGCTACCAGCCCAGGAATACCTTATCCTGTAATTCTGCCTTTTGAGTTCTCTTCCTTAGGCAACTGCCTTCGCGTTTCTCTTGGCGATTTCTAGCCGAATCAACCAAAATAAACCAGACTCTACGTCTTTCCTCTAACACGTCACCTATTCCTTCAATTCCGCGGCATGCAAATCTGATCTGCCTTTCCTCCAGCCCGTGTTTCAAATCATGAATAAGCACACTGAGCAGGGGAGGCTAGAAATCTTTTATCTTTGGGAGATCCCACTCAGTCCCTTCTCTCTGATAATTGGATGAGGAACTAGGAAAGCATGTTCACTCGGCTTCTTCTGTGCTCGCCTGGACTCTTTAGCGTTCTGCGGCACTGAAGAAAAATTCCCCGTTTCTACAGGGCTACAAACCCTACAGGACACCTACTTTGAAATACTGGGTGCCTTTTTCTTTTGCAATGGCGCCTTGTTCCAGCTTCTCTTGGGTGTTCATCTCCCAAGGCTCTTTTGCCTGCGGAAAACACACACACACACACAAAAAAAAAAGAGCGTCAAATGAGCAACCTTCTTTGTTGAAGGAAGTCCGTTATGGAAGAAAGGCATGGAATTAAGTGAAGATTTCCACGGAAGAGGATCTGGGCATGCGCCTTCCATAGGCAAGCGCAGCTGGCCCTTAGCAATGTTAAAGAAGACCCTCCCTCCCCAGATGAGAAGTCCCACTCCTGTGTCCTTGTTTTGGCTTTTGGCTACACCGGGAGATGGGATCTAAGAATCAAGGGAGATTTCAACCTAGAGGCATCTATTATTGGGAAACCAACTCTGCCCACGCTTGCAGACTCTTTGACGACGATTTGACTTTCTAGAAGGGTGAAGAGAGAAGCGGCGCTCCTACATTTGATCTTAGCAACAGAGGAGACCTGATCCGACGGTTAAGAGCCGTGGGAACGTTGGGAGAAAGCAACCACATCGTTCTGGATTGCAATGCAAAAGTGGAACACCGAGACTCAGGGAAAACCAGTAACAACAAGTTTAGACGAGTCCTAAGCAGTCTTCCCATGGACAGAAAACCTCAGGTCAAAGAGAGAAAGGAGAAGGTCTTTCCCACCCTGCTTTTCTGCCATGGGGGGGGGGGGGGAGACACAAAATATTGCTGATTGATTATCCTCAGGTGCCCGTTTTTCATTTTATTCCTGTGGGGTTACTTTTCATTTACACCGTGCATGTTTATCTTAGCGTTTTAAGCACGCTCCCCATCCAAAGTCACTTAGGGGAGATGGGCAGTCATATAAATTAAATGAAGTTTAGATAAAACAAGGAAAAGATATAGATGAAGGAAGAGATAAAGATGAGGAATTAGGCGTTTTTTGAATATGTATGTTTGAACAATATGAGGATTACTTAAATTTCGAGAAATGTAATAATTACTAATATTGTTATTGTGAATTGGATTAATATGAATGATACCCAGAATCAACTTTGTTCACACACAATATAAATGTATAATTTAAAATCATCACCATCATCATCTGGAACATAACACACCAGATATCACGGTTGTTGAAGGGACAAAGCGTACAATTTATTGACATCGCAGTATCAGGAGATGCCAGAGTCAAAGAAAAAGAACTAAAAAAAATCATGAAATACTGCAACCTGGCCATCGAAACTACACAGCTATGGATGAAACATGTGAGAGGGATACCCATTGTCATTGGGGCACTTGGTACCATGTCCAAGAATTTTATAAGATACATCAACAAATTGCAGCTTCCTACAATAACACCAGCGGAACTGCAAAAAACTGCGCTATTCGGAACATCGTACATCTTAAGGTGGTGATCCCTAGGATGCTGGCAGCAACCCGTATCAACCATTAGCACCAGTCAATGGTATTTGTGACACATTTTTAAATGTTCAGTTGACTGAGTTTCATGTTTAATGAATAAAAGAGGTAATAATAAAATAAACCAATTAATTAATTAAAAGAGTAAATATAGGCAATGTGATAATAACAAGCAGAAGTGAGAGGAAAAGAGGAGACAATCCTATTACGCAAACCATTTGATGTCCCAAACTTAAAACTCGATGGGGCAAGGGAAATCAAGACAAACATCTTTAAATATTAAACGTATTTTTAAAAACCCGCCATCGTGTATTAGATCTCAACCTGTAATTGTACCCTTTGCGGTTGGATCAACGAAATAACATTCAATAGTGTGCTGAAATCGCCGAAAAATTAAGCACACGCCTGTTACTTAAGGCCAATTCTCTCCCCACCCCCTCTGCCTTTGTGTAAGTGCTTCCTTACGTACCTTTTCAAAGCTTTTGAGTTTGATTTCGTATTGCAAGTCGGCATCTGGCGGGATTTGAAACTTTGGTTTCCCAAGACTTCCAAAGCCGTAGCTGTTAAGAGACACAGGAGTGTTTAGGAGCAAAATATTTCTCCCTAAATAGCACCTGATGTACGGACCCCGCCCCAACCCCCACGACCATCATTTCATCCCCCGAAATCAAGCTTGGGGGCCACCAATGATCCACACAGCCAAGACCATTTCAGGGCAAAAGGCTCACCTGGGTTTGAGATAAACCACAGCCTCTTCCAGCTTCTCCATTTTCTGTAATGTTTTGTCCACTCCTGGAGGGAGGTCGTAGTTCTCTGCCTCTCCTACTTCAAACCGTAACTCTCGCTTGTCAAACACGCGGTCTCCGTGCCGACCTTCAATTTCGACTGGCATTAAAAAAAAACAGCATGTATTTAGAACCGATTGCTGAAGTTCTCTTCGTAGAGCAGGGGTCTCCAGTCCCCGGTGGCTGGGCAGGTTGCAGGTGAGTAACTTTGTGCCAGCGGCGAAAAAACGGGGGGGGGGGGGCACTGCTGTAGACAGCCTGTTGTGACCTAGGCCCAAGTAGTTATTACCAGACACAATCAGTCCTAAGCAAACATATTTTATTAGAACAGCTGAGAATTATTTCATTCTCAGCTTAGTCCAAATTAATTCCAAAACAAGTCCTTCAGAAAAAGTCCTTCGGCCTTATCACCAACCTTTGTCTTCTTTGGCACCCTGCCAAAGGCTTTTCTTGGCAAAGCCCCACAAAGTTCAGAAACAAGAGATGCCGACAAGAAACAAATGTAGCAACGTTGCTTTCCTACAAAGAGCCCAAGAGCCTTTGCTGCTCTTTTAAGCCTTATGGGAAGGGCCAATCATCTCCTGGCCTTACTTCTGAGTCGTCCCTTTTGCTTTAGCTGCTCTTGCCTTATGGCAGCTCTTCCCATGCATGCACTAGGAACAGGCTCCTCCTGTTCCTCTGCCTCTCTGCTGTCCAATGCTGGGGGCTCCGGAGTCCGTGCATCGCTCCCAAATGGCCCCAGCCCCATCTCTACCTCCGACGCTGAGCCTTGTCCAGGCTTTCCCCTGACTCCAGGACTGGCCCATGTTCCTCCCCAGCCTCCTCACTGTCCGACTCCACTGCCAGCTCCGCAGGCTGTTGGTGGACCACAACAGAGCCAAACTCAAAAGCCGCAAGGAGTTACATCTATGTTTCCCAGCATGCTGTGAGTGCAGTAAGGAGGTAGGCTCCATCTTCTCCTGGGACACCCCAAGACAGATGTGAGCGGGAGAGTAAAAGAATGAATGACTGAGAGGTCAGCTCAGAAGATAACTGTATGTGTGTGTTTGTGTGACAGAAAAAGGGAACATCTGCGTGACAGGCTGTTCCTTGGGTAAATCTGGTTGAAAGAGCAGAAACACAGAAGGTACAAATAGTCCTTGACTTGCAACAGTTCGTTTAGTGACCGTTCAAAGTTACATCGGCACTGAAAAAAGCCACTTATGACCGTTTTTCAGAACTACATTTGCAGCATCCCCATGGTCATGTGATCCAAAATTCAGACGCCTGGCAACTGGTTCATATTTATGACCATTGCTGCATCCCAAGGTCAAATGATCCCCTTTTTGCGACCTTCCGACAAGCCAAGTCAATGAGGGAAGGCAGATTCGCTTAACAACCGGGTCGCTAACTAATCAACTGCAGAGATTCCCTTAACACCGGTGGCAAGAAAGGTCATAAAACGGGGCAAAATCCGCTTAATGAAAACCTCACTTAACCACAGAAGTTTTGGCCTCAATTGTGGTCGTTAAGTCGAGGCGAGGACTGCCTGTGTTTCAACACAACACTATACAAAGATGGGGCCCGTGGACTGTCTGGAACCCTTTCACATCTGCCCTGAAATCCATATTAATAATCCAGCATGTAGTTTAAGTCAGAGGTGAGGAATTACGGCCCCTTCATGACTTGTGGACTTCAACTCCCAGAATTCCTGAGCCAGCCATACTCAGGAATGCAGGCTGAGGAATTCTGGGAGTTTAAGTCCACAAGTCTTAAAATGGCCACCATTTCTCACCCCTGTTGTTTAAGTAATCACAGCTCTTCCGCTACTCACCCTCTACCAAGGCTCCCTCGTTGGGTTTGGAATAGCCTTCTCCTTTCTTTCGGATCCGCCGAATTATTCCCCCGTCTTCATCATCGGTCAAGTCCTTTCCCTTGAACTCAAACAGTTCTATCTAGAAGAAGAAACCAGAGGCTTTTTTAGCACCAACAGGAGGCATCGATCAGATAGAGGAAAAAAAATAAAAGATTTAAGTAGAAGATTCCTTAACACAGAATCGTTTCTTTTTCCGTTGGCTTCCGACCTCAGGAACTGTAGGTGGTCCTCGACTTACGACCGCCACGGAGCCCAATATTTCTGTGGTTAAGCGAGACTTAGCTCAGCAAACTTTGCCCCATCACCGTGCTTGTCAAGTTAATAACACGGTTTTCCACTTAACTTTGCTGATCAGGGGATAACACGTGACACCATCACCACCACCCCCGGACATGGCAACAGTCATAAATAGATGACAGTTGTCAAGCATCTGAATTTTGATCACAATGGCCATGGGGATGGTGCAACGGTCGTAAGTGTGAAAAACAGTCATAAGTCACTTTTTTCAGTGCTGTTATAACTTTGAAGTTGCTAAACTGTTGTTAAGTCGAGGACAACCTGTATAACATTACGCGGGGTCCTTGCAAGGAGACAAGGCTGAAAAAAAGAAACTATTGAACCAAGTTACCCTGGGCCCAGGAGGAAGCTGGGGGAAAGGAAGACGGGGAATCCTCGACTTACGACCACAGAGTCCAAAATTTATGTCACTAAGTGAGACATTGGCTAAGTGAGTTTTGCCCCATTTTAGGACTTTTCTCGCCACGTTTCGTTAAGCCATCCACTGCAGTTGTTAAGTCAGTTCCATGGCTGTTAGGTGAATTTGGCTTCTCCATTGACTCTGCTTGTCCGAAGGCCGCAAAAGGGGATCATGAGAACCCTAGGACACTGCGACTGTCATAAATGTGAGTCAGTTCCCGAGCATCCCAATGTAAACCACGTGACCATGGGGATGCTGCAACGGTCGTAAGTGTGAAAAACGGTCATCGGTTGCTTTTTTTCAGTCCCGCTATAACTTCGAATAAGCTGTCATAAGTCAAGGACTACCCAGAGTGTATCCAGAGTGGCTGTGTAACAGCAAATAGATTGGGGGAGGGGCGTCTGGGGGGAGGGGGGTAGAGACAGCAGGCAGAGCTTTCCTCCGTCCAATGTGCCCATCTGCTGTGAGTCAAAGCACTCGGCCTCAAGCCTACCTCAAAAAACAAGGTGGCATTAGCAGGTATCTTAGGGGGGCTTCCGGCAGAGCCGTAGGCATATTCCGGTTTGCAGACGATCTGGCAAAGTTCCCCAATCTTCATGGTTCCCACGGCGATGTCCCACGCTTTGATCACCTCACCTAACCACAAAAAGAGATGACGATGTTACTAGAAGCTTAGCTCCCGAAAGGATTGTTAAAAGGCAATGCAACTATCAAGGTAAGAGTTGTCGCCCTTCAAGAATTGTTAGAATATAATCTTTCCCTCCGGAGTTTTCTCTTCTTGAGTGTTTGATGACGAGGAACTATGAAAAGTCATGCCTGTCAGCTCTAGTAAGAAGGGGCCGTTGTTACTTGTGTACTATTTGCAAGAAAGCAAAACTGCTGTGGCAAGGATCCCAAAACGTTGGATTCCGTTCAACAAAGGGCTGAGACAAAATTCCTTTTTGCATGATGAATCTTTTGTAAAAATAAGGTATTATCATTGGCCTGATTTGCACCCCGCCTTTTTATGCAGCCAGGTATAAGCAGTCCTCAACTTACAACCACAACTGAGCCCCGAATTTCTGTGGCTAAAGTGAGGCATTATCTTAAGCGAGTTTCGCCCTGTTTTACGATTTTTCTTCTCAGCACAGCGGTTAAGGGAACCGCTGCAGTTGGTAAGTTAGTAACCTGCTTGTTAAGTGAAATCCGGCTTCCCCATCGACTTTGAGAAAAGATCGCAAAAGAGGATCACATTTATGACACTGCAACTGTCATAAATGTAAGACAGTGACCAAATGTCCTAGTTTTCATCACATGAGCATTCCCCATGAATGCTTCAACAGTTGTGAGAAAAAATGGCCATAAGTCACTTGTTGCAAGTCAAGGACTTGCATTATGCAAAAGACTTTTAGGATTTTAATTTGGGCAGCCTTTCCAATCTTAAAGGCGGAGCTCACCGTCTGATCTCACACCTCATTATCCTGATAGTTTTTCCTCCCCCGCTTCCCACAGCGTTTTGAGAATTAATGTTTTTATTGGGTTGTGGGGTTTTTTTTATTATTATTATATTCCACTGGCCCTATCAAATAATACCTCAAATTGTGTGCAAAAAAAAGTATCAATCATATGACATTTATTTGTGCAAGTCAGTCCACATTATAGTGGAACAGACGATGGCCACTGCATTCCCTGTGGAAGTCTGGATGGGAAAACTAGCATTATAATCTACTATGAAACAGGGTGTGTGTTGGCTGCATTGAGCTACATATACAAATATGTATATGTACATATGCAAATATTTATGCAGGATACAAATAAATAAGTAAAAAATTGAGAGAGCTGTTATCCACTTCAGAGGAGCCACTAGAGACGTCACCTTTTCCAAAATCGAAGGAGAACTTGTCCTTTCGGTCCCGGCTGGAGTCAAACTTGGAGCCATCCAAAAGCCATCCGGTGTAGTGGACGGTGACTTTGTCCCCTATCATGGGGCATTCGGTGCCGGTCCCTTCTTTCTTGACCACCTGCCAGGGAAGAGAAGGAAGTGGATGCCACTTGAGGGCCTGTCTGAAAACCATGCTCCACCGGCCGGCAAAACCAAAGCCAAGCCAGAGAGGAGCTCCCTTTTATGGTAGCCAGGAGAGTGTCTGGCGCTCCCGCTTAGTGACCTTGGCTCGCAAAGCGAGAACTGATCGTTCCTGAGTAAGAGGGCCAAGGGTCACTTTCCTTTTACCTAGAAAGAGAAAGAGGGAGGGGGAGGCTGATCTCCTGCTCCCCCACCCCTCTAATACCCCCACTGCCCCATAATAACCCCACCACCCACAATACTCCTCCCACTGTCCCTAATAGCCCCCACTACCCCAATAGCCCCACTACCTCCTAATAACCCCACCTTCCTTAATAGCCCCCCACTACCCCAATAGCCCCCACCTTCCCTAATAGTCCCCTACTACCCCAATAGCCCCCCATCCCCGCTAATAGCCCCACTACCCAATAGCCCCCACATTTCCTAATAGCCCCCTACTACCCCAATAGCCCCTCACTACCGATAGCCCCCTTCATCCCTATTAGCCCCACTACCCCAATAGCCATCACCCCTAATAGCCCCCACATCATCCGTAATAAACCCCCACTACCCCAATAGCCCCCACCTTCCCTAATAGCCTCCCACTACCCTAATAGCCCCCTTCATCCCTATTAGCCCCACTACCCCTTAATAGCCCCATCATCCCTAATAAACCCCCACTACCCCTAATAGCCCCACTCACCAACAGCCCCCACCACCCCCTAATAGCCCCCCATTGCCCCAATAGCCCCCACATCATCCCTAATAAACCCCCACTACCCCTAATAGCCCCACTCACCAACAGCCCCCCCACCCCCTAATAGCCCCCCATTGCCCCAATAGCCCCCACATCATCTCTAATAAACCCCCACTACCCCTAATAGCCCCACTCACCAACAGCCCCCACCACCCCCTAATAGCCCCCCATTGCCCCAATAGCCCCATCATCTCTAATAAACCCCCACTACCCCTAATAGCCCCACTCACCAACAGCCCCCACCACCCCCTAATAGCCCCCCATTGCCCCAATAGCCCCCACATCATCTCTAATAAACCCCCACTACCCCTAATAGCCCCTCACCAACAGCCCCCACCACCCCCTAATAGCCCCCCATTGCCCCAATAGCCCCATCATCTCTAATAAACCCCCACTACCCCTAATAGCCCCACTCACCAACAGCCCCCACCACCCCCTAATAGCCCCCCATTGCCCCAATAGCCCCATCATCTCTAATAAACCCCCACTACCCCTAATAGCCCCACTCACCAACAGCCCCCACCACCCCCTAATAGCCCCCCATTGCCCCAATAGCCCCCACATCATCTCTAATAAACCCCCACTACCCCTAATAGCCCCACTCACCAACAGCCCCCACCACCCCCTAATAGCCCCCCATTGCCCCAATAGCCCCCACATCATCTCTAATAAACCCCCACTACCCCTAATAGCCCCACTCACCAACAGCCCCCACCACCCCCTAATAGCCCCCCATTGCCCCAATAGCCCCCACATCATCCCTAATAAACCCCCACTACCCCTAATAGCCCCACTCACCAACAGCCCCCCCACCCCCTAATAGCCCCCCATTGCCCCAATAGCCCCATCATTCCTAATAGCACCGCCTGCCAAAAAACCTTCCACTGCCCAATAGCCCCCCAACACCCTATAGCCCCCCAATACTCCTCCCCCCGCCCCAAAGCCCCCCCCCCACAGCTCCCTATTAGCCCCACAGGCCCATAGACACCCTCCCACCAGGCCTTGGCCTTTAGGGGGGCGGGGGGGGGGCTCGTGAGGCCTGAAGGTTCAGACCGGGGGGCTTCCAGCGCCGCCCCTGCAGGGGAGGCCGCCCTGGGGAAGGGGAGGAGGGCGAGGCGAGGCCTTTTCGGCGGGGGTGGGGTGGGGGGGGCGCCTCCGCCCACCTTGAGGACGCCGCCGTCGCACTTGGCGGTGATGTCGAGGCCCTCCGCGGCCGCCGCCGCCGCCGCCTCCGCCGCGCTCATCTCCTCGTCCCCGCGCTCCTCCGCCGTCATGTCGCCGCCGCCGCCGCCGCTGCTGCTCGGTCTGAGGGAAGCTCGGTGCTCGGTCGCGCGCCGAGGTGGGGGGGAGGGGAAAACAGAGAGAAAGCTGCGCGCGCAGCAGGGAGAGCGAGAGAGAGAGAGAGAGGAAGGAGAGGGAGAGAGCGGCCCCCGGGAAGCGAGGCGGCCAAGAGAACAAAAGGTGCGCGCGCAGCAGGAATAGTGAGTGAGTGAGTGAGAGAGAGAGAGAGCGGCCCCCGGGAGGCGAGGCGCCTTCCAAGGGGAGGAGGAAGAGGAGGCAATAGACCAAAAGCTGCGCGCGCAACAGTGAGAGAGAGAGAGAGAGAGAGAGGCCCTGGGAAGAGAGGCCAGGAATGAGGAGGAGGGCAAAGAGGACAAAAGCTGCGCGCTCCAGCAGGGAGAGCGAGAAAAGAGGAGAGAGAGCGGCCCCCACGGGAAGCGAGGGCGGGGGGGGGAAAGGGAGCAAGCAAAAGCTGCGCGCGCAGCAAGAAGGGAGAGCGAGGCAAGAGGGGAGAGAGAGAGAGAGCGTCCCGGGAAGCCAGGCGCCTCCCCGAGCGTCCCCTTGCGGATGGGCCGGGCGGCCGATCCGGCGGACTCGCGAAGCTTCTAGAGAGCTTGCGAAGGGGGGGGAGGCGGGAGTAAGCACGCATGCGCGCTGGCCGACCGGCCTCCTGGCGCTTCACGCGGTTCCTGGCCAGGCCGGACGGAAGCTGAGAAGGGACACACGCTGCCCTTCAACGTGGTTTGGAGAGAAAGGGATCGCAAGAGAGCAGTGGGCGCCATAGCGTTTCCCTCAGCTTTGGGTGGTGGTGGTGTTTATTATTATTATTATTTATTTATTTACTCTCTTGTGATCCCTTCCTCTCCAACCTCACTTGCCCTTTTGGGCAAGGGAGGGAATGGTTCAGACCCACTGCTGAGCGACTCTTATGACTGAGGGAGGAGCTTCCAGGATAGTGTCCATACGTGCATTGGTCATAATGCAGGCAGTGGTCCTAACCTACATCTTCATCACTGTCCTAAGACTAGCGCTGCTGCCATAGCAGCGTTCCACTATTTGAAGGTCTGCTGCAAAGAAGGGGGTCAATCTATTCTCCAAAGCACCGGAAAACAGAACAAGAAGCAATGGATGGAAACTAAGCATGGAGAGAAGCAACCTAGAACTAAGGAGAAATTTCACAATTATATTAATCAGTGGAACAACTTGCCTCCAGAAGCTGTGGATGTTCCAACACCAAGTTTTTAAGAAGAGATTGGACAATCGTTTGTCTGAAATCATACAAAGTCTCCTGCTTGTGCAGGAGTTGGACTAGAATCGTGATGGTGAACCTACGGCACGGGTGCCACAGGTGGCATGTGGAGCCATATCGGTGGACACACGAGCTCAGCTCCGACACACATGCGTGCATCAGACAGCTGATTTTCAGGCCTTCTGGGCCCACCAGAAGTCAGGAAACACGCTGTTCCCGGCCTCTGGAGGGGTGGGGGAAGCTGTTTTTGCCCTCCCCAGGCTCCTAGAAAAGTTCTGGAGCCTGGGGAGAGCAAAAAAAGGGCCCACCGGGCCATCACGTGCCAAAAATGGGGGGAAATGGGGGGTGGGGCGCATAGAATTATGGATGTGGGTGTGTGACCCCGCCACGCTCCTCCCGCTTTTGGCACACGATGGCAAAAAGTTTAGCCATCACTGGACTAGAAGATTTCCAAAGTCCCTTCCAAATCTGTTACTCCGATTATTCTGTTGAACTGTGAACCTGTAAACAAGACTACTGCAGTGTAATGGTCCATGATCCCCAGCCATTTATTCAGTTGCCATTTAATTCCTGTTGGGTTGGAGTTTTCTCAAAGATGCACAAGATGCCGAATGGCAATTGTTTTGATAATGCACTACAATAAAAAAAAGGAGTCAAACTACTTCATGTTCTTTTATTTCACAAGTGTTTTAAAAAATGAGCCACAACCTACTAAATCTGACACATTCTAATAAATGACCACTACCTATAAGGAGAAAAAAAAAATCCTCTCCATACAAAAACGGTTAAAAACCCAACAAACCTTGGAAATGTTTACAAGTACCAAAATTGGTCTGCAAAGATGAACCGTCTATGGAAATCCTCTACGGTCACCACATGAATTAATAATAATGGCTTTTCCTAAAGTCGGACGAGAGTTTGACTCGACTGAGAAGATCACAGCCTATTGGCCCCCCTCATTGGGTCGGTAATGAATAAAAATGTACGCCAACAAAAAAATTTACCTGCATATTTGTAAAACGTCCATAGATGTCTTAACGGAATATTACGCCTTGACCTTGTGTCTAATCCAGGGGTCAGCAACCCACGGCTCTGGAGCCGCCTGTGGCTCTTTCATCCCTCTGCTGAAGCTCCATGTTACTGGTCAGCTCCACAATTGATAGGGCTATCGGTTAGGACAGATAGAGGAAAAAGGATGCCGCGCTAGGAGGAGACTCTATGGTAGGGGAACCAACTTCCAGTCGGCAGAGGAAAAAGGACACCTTGCAAGGAGGACACTCTATGGTGGGGGAACCAGACTTCCAGTCAGCTCCAGAATTGAACAGAAGCTTCCGGTTAGAACCTTTGTGGCTCTTTGAGTGTTTAAGGTTGCCGACTCCTGGTCTAATCCAAAGTGGCAGGCGGCCCTTGCTCTAAAGTAGACGCACGAACCACAACTTGCTTGAGTAACATGCATTGCCTAATCTAGCACAGCTAAGGGAAGAAAGGGGTGGGTAGGTGCAAAGGAAAACCTCTACTGCAAGCAAAGCTACAAACAGCACCGCTGCTCACCGAGCACGGGGAAGGATCATGCTTTTAAGATGGCAAACACAACCAAGGTGATTCATTCCAAGCAAACACATCACACTATGACACTTATTTCCTTAAGACAAACATTTTTTTTTCTCGCATAGCGATGAATGAAACGTGAGCTAAGGAGCACGGGAATGTAGAGGAGGACTAAGAGCGTTCATTCTTCATTTCCGACTTCTGTCTATGCTTATCCGAGACTAGTGATGTTGGAACGGCCCCCTGGTGGTGCGACGATACGGTGTCCGGTGCGGCGAGGATTATGGTCATCTACCTGAGCCCCTGCAAGAGAACATTTCAGAAGCATTAGTGTTCTAACCCAGCTCCCTAAACATGACAAACCCTCTGATGTGAACTCAAAAGATTCCTTTAATTGTGAGTGCCGGCAAAACGTTTCTCTCTCACCCCAAGTGAACAAGTCTGTCCGGCCAGAAGATGAATTGTCTGCCACATCTATTCACATCCACCCTCTGCCTTTTATCTCCAGACCTAGGGTGGGGCCTCACTAGCAGCAGTGGCTCTTCCTTCGCCAGGATCGGCCCATGGATTTCCACAGCTCTCCTCTGCCTTCTGCACATCCACACATCAGGACACTGAACCCAGCTGTTCCTCCTCTTCGTCATCCACCACCTCCAGACCTGGGGGCTGTTGACTCTCCATCTGAGGGCTGACGGACGACTCAGGCTCTGTCTCTTTCTTGGTTCTCCTCGCACATATGTGCTACTCATTCCCAACTCTAGGGGGTGGTACTCATCTCCACTTCAAAGCCAAAGAGCCAGGGCTATCTAAAGATGTCTCCGTGGTCATGTGGCCGGCATAACTAAATGCCAAAGGCGCACGGAATGCTGTTACCTTCCCACCAAAGGTGGTCCCTATTTTCTACTTCAATATTTTAGGGGCTTTTGAACGGCTAGGCTGGCAGAACCTGGGACAAGTCACAGTAGCTCATCCTGTTATGCAGCACTAGGGATTCAAGCCACTGAACTGCCGACCTTTCAATCAACAACTTCAGCATCTTAGCCACTGAGCCAGGCCTTAATGCCAGATGATATGGGACTATAATGAGAGAAATGGCATGGATCCAGCCCTTCTCTCAAGCCACTTTGGTCTGGGGTCCCTGTGCCTGGGGTTCAGTGGTGACAATCCGATTAGCCTCCTGCTATTGCCACTATGCTGGAAACTGGTTTTTGCCACCCCCTCTAGGGAAGAAGACTCCGCCCCACCCGCCAGGGTCTGATTCAATGCAAAAACGGGGAATGCAGCAAAAATGAGAATTTCAGGCCACTGGTCGGGGTGGAAACTTCAAATGAACTTTAGGAAATGGTCCCCAAGCAAGTTCGAGCTACCAAGCACCCCAAGGCCATTCTGCCTGTCTAAATGGCTGTGGCCTAGCTCCCCTTCCTACCAAACTGGAACCCCCAGAGAGGGGCAGCCAGCCATCCTCAGTCCTAGAACATCTGTGAAAAGACCCCACCTCTCCAAAGTACGCTTTCTCGCTCCAAATGGGGTGGCAACTCCATCCTAAATATCTCATGCCGGGGCCAATCTTTTCCACAAGCATTCTGTTTCCAAAAGATTTCAGAATCACCTGATAAACTGAAATTAGACTGATGGAGGTTTCTAATTGGTGGAGGCTGGTTTTTGGCAGGCGATGTTTTAGTTGAAGGGGCAGGAGTTGCATATTTTGCAGGAGTAGCTAAAACTTCATAGACCGGCCCATCGTACATTCCTCGGGAAACACCCTGTAATTCTGTTACCTGCAGGGCACAGAAAGAAACACATGTATATGTAGTACAATGCAGTAAGCCATGTGTAGATCTGCATCTTGGGGAAACAAAACAACCACTTCACAAATGCATGGCCCAACATAGGAGAATAAACCCATCAGGATAAGATTCAGCGGTCCATCTGCATTTAAAAGACACAGTCCACTCTTTTGAAGACAGCAAAGTCCACATTTTGGACAGAGTGGATTGCTGGTTTCAAAGAGGCCATCTATGTCAAAATTGAACAGCCCACTCTCAACAGAAGGGGGGGGGGGGTTACGACATCCTCTCTCTCTCTCTCCAGTCTACAACACAGTCCTTTCAGCAGTTCCAAGAAAGCTCCACACCCATTTGCATCACTCCGGTGACCTCCAGTAAACTTCCAGGTGGCCTTAACAACTTGCTAAAAGAATACAAATGACCAGCTGTCTACAAAGAGTATAAATCTTTCCATTCCCCACCATCCAGTCAGAGCTGATGAAGCTTCTTGGATGAGAAGCAAAATGTCTTCAAAGAAAAACCAGAAAGTCCTCTTGAAAAAAGCACCTTTGGGGACAACCATGACCTGGCTGTTGTGTAGACAAACCTGTATTCAATCTCAGTGGACAGGTGTTTACTTGTGTCTCTCCAACAACACAACCGTTTTGGCTTCTTACTCTCCTGTAGGTGATCCTAAGCAGTGTTCTGGACGCAAGGCCACTCCACAAGTAAGATCAATGCTGACTTAGTGTTATCCGGATTGTGTCCAAGGATAATCTCTTACAAAGGGAGCATTCTATTCCCTCCTATAATCAATCTCCCGGACTCACTGCAAGTTGATACCCCAAGAAGACTTAACCAACCCCAAGGGGCACAGATCCAGTACACAGGTGTTGTGGCTCCATTGCCTGAGCCTATGTTGTCAACAGATGCAGACTCAGAGAACGAAGCAGAGGAGTTGGCGAGGCCTCCCTCTCCAGGACCCTCCTCTCTGGCAATGCCTCCGGAAGACACCGGAGGCAAGAGATAGGCCCAGAGCCAAGCACGTGCTGGCTGGATCCTCGACAGCATCGCAGGGAGAAGCGTACGCAGCAGAGGAGGAGGAGTGCCAGAGATTAGCTGAGTCACAGGGCCATACCCCACAGAGCATAAAAGTGGGTGTGGTGGCTGGCTCCGTTTGTGATGAGCAAAAACTAGAAACAATCCATGGTCTCTGTGCTGCTGGAACTCTGCTTGCCTGCATTTGGGCTAATCCTTGTGTTGCTGGAACTTTGCTTGCTTTATCAGAATGCTTTCGGACTAATCTTTGTTTTGTGTGAGTAAAGTCTAAATTGGCCACCAGCCACTGGGTTGCTGCCAGCTTTATCTTCAAAGTCTCTGTCGTGTGGCTTATTAACTCCGGGCCGTCTGTGGGGGTGCGTATGTGAGACGGGGACAGAACAACAGGTGGCAGAACTCAGAGCCCCAAGTGGGCTTCCTCATGAGTAATCAGCTCCAACTCTTTCCAGGTAACCGATGTCCTATTTCCATAGACCTTGCCCAGCCACTATCCACCAACTTTCTCCAACAGATGCTTGGAAAATTTCTCACAATGGCCCACCAAGGATTCCCCCAGGCCCAAAAGGGATCTGGCCACACCCTGCCTATCCTCAAAACAATAACAACAGAGCACTAAACCTTCTTAGCACTTTTCTCATCGCAAGATAAACCTTCACAAAGGCTGCCATCTGTGCTCCGTAAGCTTAATTCCTTATATGTCTTGGGATATACCAGTGATTTACATGAGTGGTACGGTGGCCTAGAGGTGGAGCTCTCGCCTCACAATCAGGAGGCTTTGAATTCAATCCTAGGAAGAGGCAGATATTTCTCTCTCTGAGTGCGATGAGAATTTATCTGCTGAATATAACTCCGCATTGGCAACAGGAAGGGCATCCGGCCAGTAAACGCTCAGTTCCATTCAGTTGCCCAGACTCCACTCTGCAAGGGATTATGGGGTCATTAAAAGAAGATAATAATGATATACCAGTGATTTACATTTGGATGCTCGACCACCGACTCAGGTTTATGACGGTTGCAGTGTCCCAGGGTCACGTGATCCCTTTTTGTGACCACCTGACAAGCAAAGTCAGTTGGGGGGAGGGAACCAGATTCATTTAACAACCATGTCCCTAACTTAACAACTGCTTCTAATTAATGAAAGCAGGTTGTGTACTAAAGTGTAATATTGAAAGATGACGAGGAAGTGAGTAAACTTACCTTATTCCTAGTTTTGATCCTTTGATAAAGATATTCTGGAAAGGAGTTTCGTACGATGAACGACCCCGTTCCTTTCCTCACCGAGAGATTCCCGTCCTCGAACACAATCTTCCCTCGACTAATAACTATGTAGGGAGCCCCACGGCATTCCATGCCTTCGAAAATGTTATATTCAACAACCTAAATGATGACAACAATATATCATTACTAGCTGGACGCCCATGCTTCACTACAAAACTATGTGCTCGGGCTTGATAAATTGACACTTAAAGTCTGAAACTTAATGTAGAATGTGTAACTCCATAGCACCAGAGTTTGTTAATTCATATAAGGGAACTGACACTTGGAACAGAAGGGGAGGGGGAGTAGAATGTCCCAGCCCACAGTCCAGCTGAGTCCACGCTGGCCACACCTACACCCAGTTTAGCGAAGGGATAACATCAGAGCATGTTAATATAAGGCAAATGGCAGTTGGAACAGAGTTCTTTTCAGGTGGGGAGGGGGAGTAGAATGTCTAGCTCCTTAGCATCAGAGCGTGTGAATATAATACTGATCTGATGGTCATTTCGAAAAATCGTTTCTTAGCAAGCACCTAAAAGCCAAGAGGAACATATGTGCCAAATTTCAAGTTTGTAGGCTTTACGGTTCTGGAGATTTCGCGATTATGGCTGGAGTGGTTTTCGCTTTTATATATATAGATTAATGAACATCTAGGCAAGCTTTTGATTGCATTAATTCATGTGCCTGTGTGGGGTTTTAATAACCACTGGGGTCAAACTGCCAAATGTTTTGATTCTTGTTTCTCTTTCCATTGACCGCTTCTAAATGCTGGCTTGATTTATAATTCTCCTTATTGTCTGTATTCTTTTAAAAGAGCTTTATTTCTCTTCATTAATTAACCCTACCTGATTTTATTTTGATTAGGTAATTTAATCTACAGAAAGAACTCTCTCTTGTCTGTCTATTTTCCATCTGTTTATCTCCTCAAGAATGGCAGACAATGTCTAATAAAATACAGTAAAAATGCTACTAAGGTTGGCAACCGTTTAGGCACTGTATATTTTAAAAAGCAATAATTCTTCACTTGCTTTTTATTCTATCCAGCCAGGTGATTCCCTTGTGCACTTCTCTTCCATCATAGATTCAAATCTGTTTCTGACATGATATAAAAAGCAGTCACGTTTTTCCCAACTCCCTTTTTGAATGGATTTTCAATCAACTTTCTTCACGAAATCTCACTCTTATATTCTTGCAAACGGTTAAAAGTCACACTTATTATTTTTCAGGTTTATTTCAGTTGAACTCCGAGTGGCACGGTGGCCTAGAGATGGAGCTCTCGCCTCACTATCAGGAGGCTGTGAGTTCGACCCTAGGTAGAAGCAGATATTTCTCTCTCTGGGAGCAATGAGAATATCTCCTGAACAAAACTCTGCATTGGCGACAGGAAGGGTATCCGGCCAGTAAATACTCAGCTCCATTCAGTTTCCCAGACTTCACCCCACCCCCCCAAGGGATTATGGGGTCATTAAAAGAGGATGAGTCCAATAAAGACTTTAATTTTTCATATTCTTCACAGCATAGAAAACTGAGATTTGACACTTAATTTTGTGCATAAGTGTGTATTTCACTCCTTTCTAATCATGGAACACGTGCGTTTAAATAAAAATCACAGACCGGAAGGGACAAAACAACCCTTTGTAAGTTCAGTAAACCTTCCTTAATATTCCACTTCCGTAATTCTTGTTGAACATATTACTGGGGGGGGGATATAAGATTTCCTCACGAATCAAAATTTTAAAAGCTGAAGCTTTTAAACTTTCCTCCAGAAATCGTGTGTGAATCCTCCAACACTGGAAGTTTTTAAGAAGAGATTAGACAACCATTTGTCTGGAACTGTATAGGGGTTGGACTAGAAGACCTCCGAGGCCCCTTCCAACTCTTTCCTGCTGCATTCTATTAATTGAGATGTTCTGTCTTACCGATTTATGGCTTTTTGCTGTGATTGTCTTCTCTTTGTCGGGATCCCAAATAACAAGGTCAGCATCGGAACCAACTTCTATCCTGCCTTTTCGTGGATACAGATTGAAGATTTTGGCAGCGTTAGAGCTAGTAATGGCAACAAACTGGTTTTCATCCATTTTACCTGTAGACTAATCAGAAATTAAACCTATAGTAACAGGCATAGGTGCATTTATGTACAGATTAGACAGTGCATACCGTGTTTTATATTAATCTTGGCTCCAAAAGATGCAATAGGGTTTATTTTCCAGTTAGATCTTATTTTGGGGGAAATACGGTACTAAAATGCTTCCGTCTAGCTCAGGGGTCAGCAACCTGTGGCTCCTGAGCCACTTCCGGCTCTTTGGGCCCTCTGCTGTGGCTCCCTGTCAGGCGATCCCACTACTGGCTGGCCCCGCCCCTCGCCCTCCCCGTCCCTTGCCTTCCCAGTCACTCCTCCCCTGGCCTGAGAAGGTAAGGTCGACGGCAGGGGATGGAAAAGTGGCTGGGGCAGAGACATAGAGAGATGCAGAGAGAGGGGAAGAGAGAGAGAGACATAGAGAAATACAGAGAGAGAGGGAGAGACGGGGAGGAGGGAGGGAGAGATGTCAAAAGGGTTTTGTGATTCCCAATGTTTTTTAACAACTGGTTCTCTGCCCTAATGACTGGCTGGGTAGGCGTGGCTAGGAGGGGTCATGTGACTGGTGGAAGTGAGTGACATCAAGTTGGCTACGCCCACCCAGGTTTTGTGATTCCCGGTGTTTTCTTTTCTGTGGGAAATGGGTCGAAATGGCTCTTTGAGCGCTTAAGTTGCAGACCCCTGGTCTAGCTGATGTGCCTTATTTTTGGGGTAGGGCTTATATTACAAGCATCCTGAAAAATCATTTTGGGGCTTATTTTCTGGTTCGGTCTTATTTTCGGGAAATTAAATAATAAGGGGAAAATATTAGACCAGGGGTCTGCAACACCTCAAAACGACGCTATAGAGCACTGCACACCAGAACAACTAGACACAAGGACAGTTTTTTCCCCAAACGCCCTCACTCTGCTAAACAAATAATTCCCTCAACACTGTCAAACTATTTACAAAGTCTGCATTACTATTAATCTTCTCATCATTCCCATCACCTATCTCCTTCCACTTATGACTATGACTGTAACTTTGTTGCTTATATCCTTACGATGTATATTGATATTGTTTCCTGATTGCTTATTTCTACCCTATGACTATCATTAAGTGTTGTACCTTATGATTCTTGACAAATGTATCTTGTCTTTTTATGTACACTGAGAGCGTATGCACCAAGGCAAATTCCTTGTGTATCCAATCACACTTGGCCAATAAAAAAATTCTATTCTATTCTCTGCTTCATTGTGATGGCAGGCTGCCATAAGGGAATGGGGAGGTGGGGAAAGGAGGATACAGGGATGGGGGAAATGACAGGAACTTGAAGTGCCAAGCCAAGACAACAGCTGAATGATTCCAAGGACACCGGCGTGGGAACGGAACGTGAATGCCCACCAAAGAGCTGCCAAATTTTAGAACTGTTACCAAAACAACTAATTTGAACTTTATTGGACACCAGCAAGAGGGCTCTGGAGAAGGGGAAAATACCAACTTAATGTGGTAATTTTCATATCTACATTGTAGCCGCTTGGCTTTAGTAAAAGTATACCTTTCAATGCAAATGGAATCGAGGGTTTTCCTTTCATAAATGCCCAAGCTGGGACAGGACTGACACTGTGCTTCTTTCTTTTGCTCCACCTTTTGTTTCCCCCTCCCCTTCCCCTTTTATCTTTCCTTATATATTCCTTCCCCTTTTATCTTTCCTTATATATTCCACTCACAACACATTTATTCCACACCAACGTCATTCTTTCTTCAATTCCATTAACCCCTTCTGGGATGAGAGTGAAGTTTTCCTTGCCCAGAGCCTTTTGGGCTGTGTTGTAAGTACAGTGGCCGCTTCCAGTCACTTGCAGGTCTCCACTGAAAGAAAGGAAATATACAGGAACATCAATGAATGGACATTCCAGATCCATGGAGGAATACTTTCACTTTTTGTTTGTCACAACTGAAGTTGCACGTTAATTATGATCTATCCCAGGGGTCTGCAACCTTAAGCACTCAAAGAACCACTTGGACCCGTTTCCTACAGAAAAGAAAACACCGGGAGCCACAAATCCCTTCCTGTGCCTGACTATTTCTTGAGCGGCCACAAAACTAGTATATGTAGTTGAATTAAATGTTCTATTTTCTTCTGAAACTTTTCTCTTTTTTTTGGATTTATCCATGGTTGGCCTACCAGGGGTGAAAAGCTCAATAAATTGTGTGCTGGCGGATGTTGCAAATTGGCAGTTGTGATGCATATTTTGAGTGACGGAGCCGCAGCAAAGGGGTGAAAGAACCACATGCAGCTCCAGAGCTGCAGGTTGCTGATCCCTGATATATAGAATTAGTTCTCGACTTACAAACACCACACCACCACATGTTGTTAAGTGAGACATTCGTTAAGGGAGCTTTGCCTTTCCTTGCCATGTCTGTTAAGGGAATCACTGCAGTTGTTCAGTTAGGGACATGGTTATTAAGCAAATTTGTCTTCCCCATTAATTTTGCTTATCAGAAGGATGCAAAAGAGGATCAAGTGACCCCCCTCACGGACACGACGACCGTCATAAATATGAGTCAATTGCCAAGCATCCAAATTTGATCATGTGACAGTTGTAAGGGTGAAAAACAGTCATAAGACTTTTTCTCAGTGCCGTCCTAACTTTGAATGGTCACTAAATGAACTATTGTAAGTCAAGGACTACCGTATTTCCCCAAAAATAAGACCCTGTCTTATATTTTTTGAACCCTGAAATATGCGCTTGGCTTTATTATCGGGGAGGTCTTATTATTTTGGGATGTGTGGTGCAAAATGGGGCTCCTCTTGCCATCTTACCTGATTTCCAGCTCTGTATTTAAATATTTTTGGGGAGGGTTTATTTTCAGGGGGAGCCTTATTTTAAAGCATGCTCTCAAAAGCCCAATTGGGCTTATTATCAGGGGATGTCTTATTTTCGGGGAAACAGAGTACCTGTACTGTACTCTTTGACCATCAATACAACTTTGTTAACTGTTTCTGTTTTTATATTTCCCTTCAAGTGAGTGTTTACTCCCTAGGATATTCTTTTAAGGTCTTATTTTTTTTTCCCTCGAAGGAAAGTTATAGAACCATAGAATTATAGAAGGTCCATTTAAACCACGGCGTCCCAATTCTTCTGCTCAGTTAAGAATCTAAATTGAATCTCCGTTTTCAGAATTTTCTGTATTAAAATATAAATCACGCTCCAATTTTTATTTTATTTTTTTGCTTTATCACATGTTCTGAAAATGGAGATTAAAAATGAAACCGGAACATACATACATACATACATTTATTTATTTATTTAGTTTATATGCCACTCTCTCTCCGGAAAGGACTCAGGGCAGCTCACAGCGATAAAACAAAAAGATAAAATCAATATTAAATGCTAAAATCCATTAAAACTCCCCTTAAAAACTTTTCCTTTTGGGCCTCATGGAAAAAGAACTGGAGAAAAACAATTGGAACTTCAACACAATATACATGTTGACAGCATCAGCAAGAGGATTGTATGCGCAAAAATGGAAGAACATTTGATTCCTAACATGGAAGAACGGTTGCAGAAGCTGATGGAGTTGGCCGAAATGGCAAAACTGACTATTTTTGATTAAAGAAAAGAACATGAATAACTTTTGTTTCCACATAAAAACCGCTTCTGAACTTCGTGCTTGAAGTGGAAAAGAGTGAAACTTTGATTTTGGGTTTTATAGATTAGACTGACAGATCTTTTCAGAAATGACTTTTTCATATTATTGTGAAAAAACAAAAAATTGTGATCTCATGCTAATGCCTTATTCCACTGTAACAGAGAGAGTCTTTTTCCCCCACCCCTATCTTTCCTCACTTCACTTCCCCCTTTCCCCTTCTTCTAATTACTTTTGTATTTTATAATACTCTATAACTTAATTGTAAAAAAATTGATTCAAGAATCTAAACTGAATCAGTTCAGGAAGATGCTCTGGAGTCAGTCAAGAGCCACCACTGACTGACTGACTGACTTACTTCATCCATCCATCTATCTATCTGTCTGTCTGTCTGTCTGTCTGTCTGTCTGTCTGTCTGTCTGTCTGTCTGTCTATCTATCTATCTATCTATCTATTCTCTATCTATCTATCTATATTCTCTTTCTATCTATCTATTCTCTATCTGTCTATCCTATATCTATCTATCTATCTATCTATCTATCTATCTATCTATCTATCTATATATCTAATCTATATTCTCTATCTATATCTATCTATCTTCTTTATCATTATCTATCTATCTATTTATCTATCTATCTATCTATCTATCTATCCCTAACCTTAACCCTAACCCTAACCCTAACTATCCATGTAGCCCTGGAGTCATGACAGCCACCGGACTGCCTGAATTGCCCTCTCAGGGTGATGGGGTCCCTTAATGAACACATCACTGTCAACTCGCAAAACATCCCTGGTCTGCTCTCCAGTTGCCATAGGCCAGAGGGGATGGGAAAATGGCACAGCAGCCAAAGACAGATGCACGTTCCAGACATATCTTTCTCAAGGCTATCTCCCACGGTTACCCACAGCGGCTGGAGGGGAGTGATCTCTACAACCCGCAAAATTGCTCCTTTGGCAAATGTGATTGATGATGCACCCTGGGGAGAAGCGGGGAAACAGGGTCAAGCCTGAGCTGTAAATTATGTAGAGTCAGAGTTAGCTTCACTTGGGAACGTGCCGACATGGAGCTCCTAATAAATAACTGGATTTCTTTTGAAGCTTGGTTCGAGACTCATGATTTAATGAGGGCATCCGTCGGAAGCCTGACAGCCACTTTGCAATGGTAAACCTGATTCCCAACTGCTCTTTTAATATCTCCATAATGTCTCTACCATGATGGTTGATGCCCATAGTTTGCCAGCATCTGCCTTTTCTTACCAGGCTAAAAGTGAGGTCAGATGATCAGGCGTGGTAGGATCCAGACTCAGAGGTGGTGAGGTCACAAACGCTGCGGCCTTCGCCCAGTTCTTATTCCAGTAATGCGTGCCATCGGTCCCCAGACTGGCAGTGATCGGTTCCCCCAATACCAGAGCACCTTGAGTGGAGAAAAGACAGACCAGGGTGGATAAAAATCGATGAGGGTTTTTTTTTTAATAAATCAGATTTTTTAAAAAAAAATTAAATTGGATTTTTTAAATATATTTTTATCAAATTTATTTTAATAAAATGCTTTTGGAGTAAAAAAACTCTATCTAACAATAGTTTTCTATTTAAGATGCATTAATAATTTAATTTATTCCGCATGAAATGGAGCTTAGTTATGTAGCACGAGGCTGTATATTCTACAATATTGGGACTGTCGGTAAATCAACGGCGGGTCAGAGGAGGAACTGCTGCGGGATGGAGATGACCGTTTGCTCTTTAAAAATTATGATTTAAATCGAGTTGATTTAAATCAAGTCTTTTTGCTAGAGATTTAAAACATGATTTAAATCCAGTTGATTTAAATCAAGCCGTTTTAATAGTGATTTGAATCAGGTTGATTTGTGGCCAACTTTTTTTTTTTTTAACTTTTAAAACCCTTTTTTCTACAACCTCTTTGGCTGAAGAGGTTGTAAAAAAATGCTTGTAAAAGGCTCTGACAATCCCAGCTGAGTTGCCTGATTGTCAGAGGCTTTTTTTTTCTTTTAAAAGCCTCTTGACGATCCCAGCTGAGTTGCCTGATCATCAGAGGCTTTTTTTTCTTTTAAAAACATTCTTTTTACAACCTCTTCGGTGGAAGAGATTGTAAAAAAATATGCTTTTAAAAGCCTCTGACGATCAGGCAACTCAGCTGGGATCATCAGAGCCTTTTAAAAGCATTTTTTTACAACCTCTTCCACTGAAGAAGTTGTAGAAAAAATGCTTTTAAAAGCCTCTGACGATCCCATCTGAGCCGCACGATCATTAGAGGCTTTTTTTTTACTTTTAAAAGCATTTTTTCAACCGAAGAGGATGTAGAAAAAATGCTTCTAAAAATTAAAAATAAAAAGCCTCTGATGATTGTGCGGCTCAGCTGGGCATGGGGGAAGTTGGGGGGGCAAGGATTTTTGCTACCGGTTCTCCGAACCTCCCACCACCATCGCTACCGGATCGGGCGATCCGGTCTGAACCGGGAGCCTTTCACCCCTGGTTTGTAGGCTGGTTGTAGGCCAATGTGTCTGTTGACAAAACTGCATATGGCGTGCCAGGCTCCGATAAAGTTCTCTTAACTCCCGTCATGTCATTTTAACCCGAGACCCGGTGTGTGAAAGAGAAATATACGCATTCGTCAAGAAAACCTGAAGCCCGTACCTTTTTTCCTAGCCAGCGAGATTACGTCGGCTGCGCTCTTACTCATAACTTTAGTGATGTAGACAGGACAGTTGATTCGACTAGCTATAGTGATAGCCCGGAATACGGCTTCTGCTTCCAGCTGAACGGCAAATAGAAAAAAAGACCAAGTTTCATGACCACGAAGAACTTTCATATTTATTAATTATCATTGTTTACTTGTTACATTTCTATGGGGACCCATCTCAAGATAATGACTCTGGGTTTCACAGAATCTTTCTCTCCAGATCTCTAAACAAGGCCACTGGCAAGACTTTTATTTTCAATGTTTGACTCTATTGATCTTCTCCATAGTTTTTCATAGAAGTAACAGAGTTAGAAGGGACCTTGGAGGTCTTCTAGTCCAACCCCCGCTTAAGCAGAGGGCCTTCTACCATTTCAGACAAGTGGCTGTCCAGTCTCTTCTGAAAAGCCTCCAGTGATGGACCACCCAATGTCTGAAGGCAAAACGTTTCAGTGATAATTTGTTCTCAACGTTACAAAATTTGTATTTAGTTCTAGGTTCCTTCTCTCCTTGATGAGTTTCCATCCATTGTTCCTTCTCTTGCCTTCTGGTGCTTTGAAAAAACCCTCTGTGGCAGCTCTTCAAATATTGGAACAGCGCTATCATGTCTCCCCTGGTCCTTCTTTTCATTAAACTAGACATACCCAGTTCCTGCAACCGTTCTTTAAAAGTTTTAGCCTCCAGCCCCCTAATCCTCTTTGTTGCTCTTCTCTGCACTCTTTCCAGAGTCTCAACATCTTTATTTATATTGTGGTAACCAAATTTGGATGCAGTATTCCAAGTGTGGTCTTACTAAGGCTTTGTAAAGCGGTACTAATACTTCATCTGAACTTGATTCTATATGTCTATCAATGCAGCCTACGATTATATTGGGTTTTTTCGCTGCTTCCGCACACTGCTGTCTCATATTTAAGCGATTGTCCATTAGGACTCCAAGTTCCCTCTCACAGTTACTGTTTTTTGAGCCAAGTTTTACCCAATCTGTACCTACTTTTTTTTTTTTTTTTTTTTTTTTTTGCCTAAGAGTAAAATCAGCCTAAGTGTAAAATCAGTAACTGTGAGAGGGATCTTGGAGTCCTATTGGACAACCATTTAGATATGAGCCAGCCGTGTGCAGCAGCTGCCAAAAAAGCCAACACAGTCCTAGGCTGCATCAACAGAGGGACAGACTCAAGATCACATCAAGTGTTAATACCACTTTATAATGCCTTGGTAAGGCCACACTTGGAATTCTGCATCCAGTTTTGGTCGCCACGATGTAAAAAAGATGTGGAGACTCTAGAAAGAGTGCAGAGAAGAGCAACAAACAGGATTAAGGGGCTGGAGGCTAAAACATATGAAGAACGGTTGCAGGAACTGGGTAGGTCTAGTTTAATGAAAAGAAGGACTAGGGAAGACATGATAGCAGTCTTCCAATCTCTCAGGGGCTGCCCCAAAGAAGAGGGAGTCAAGCTATTCTCCAAAGCACCTGAAGGCAGGAGAAGAAGCAATGGGTGGAAACTAACCAAGAAGAGAAGCAACTTAGAACTAAGGAGAAATTTCCTGACAGTGAGAACAATTCAGCAGTGGAACGACTTGCCACCAGAAGTTGTGAATGCTCCAACACTGGAAGTTTTTAAGAAGAGGTTGGATAACCATTTGTCTGAAGTGGTGTAGGGTTTCCTACCTAAGCAGGGGGTTGGACTAGAAGACCTCCAAGGTCCCTTCTAACTCTGTTATTCTATTCTATTCCAATTATAATATTTAGTCATTTCAAACTAAATCAATAAAGTATTGCTGACGTCATTTATCTCATAATGGGGCTCGGAGCATTTATATATTGAGAGATCCCATCACCGCTAATCCAGAGACATCTTGTAAGTTTATATTTTTCCCCCTTTCCCTCCCCTTTTTATTAGGAAAGAGAGAAAAATGTATATACCTGTACAGGACATAATGTTGAAAGAGACATTTAGAAAACCATCTTTCCTTCACTGATATTAAGTTCCTCGTGGAAATTCATGCGCATACGATAAATTACAACATTGCACTTTTGAACTTCAAATCTAAACTTCCTTTTAGGTTGTCTTTGGCAGGGGTCCCCTGCCAAAGTCTTGGCAACTTTAAGACTTGTGGACTTCAACTCCCAGAATTCAACTTTGAACTCTGGGAGTTGAAGTCCACAAGTCTTAAAGTTGCCAGGCTTGGAAAGCCATAGTCTATGGAGATTCTCAGTCAGGATTGTCCCAAAGATACTTTTTCAAGAGGCAACAGGACTCTCTTCATTTTCTTTGAAGGCTACGGCAGAACTTTCTCCACCCCAAGGATAAAACACCCCAGACACAAACTGAACAATGTGGTCTATGCAGCACAATGCAGAGAGACATGTGCAGATCTGTACCTTGGGGAAACAAAACAGCCACTTCACAAACGCATGGCGCAACATAGAGAGCAAACCCATCAGGACACAATTCAGCGATCCATCTACATTTAAAAGATGAAGGCCACTCTTTTGAAGATAGCAAAGTCCACATTTTGGACAGAGAGGACCTCTGGTTTGAAGGAGGGGTCAAAGAGGCCATCTATGTCAAAACTGAACAGCCTTCTCTCAACAGAAGGGAAGGGATACCGTATAATTTTTCTCCAGTCTACAACACAGTCCTTTCAACAGTTCCAAGAAGACTCCACGCCCATTTGCACTACTCAGGTGACGCTGAGGACACAGACAAACCTCCAGGTGGCCTCCAGGACTCTCTAAAAGGATGCAAATGACCAGCTGTCTGCAAGGAATATCAATCCTTCCGTTCCCCACCATCCAATCAGAACTGAGAAGTGAAATGTCTTCCAAGAAAAATCAGGAAGTCCAGTTGCCTCTTGAAAAAAAAATAACACTTCTGGATTCCTTTTATGTTTCAGGTATTTCTGGAAGGAATCCTTTGGAAGGCAATGCAGGAATCCTCACCTCTTCAGGTCGGCTCAAAGCATGACCTTCTGGTCCTGTTATGCCCAATGCCAGCACCCTCTTTTGCTCCTGAAACAGAAGAGGCCATGGTCATTCCTTGGGGGCGGTGTGTGTGTGTATGTATGTGTAGAGATCCCCAAATCACAGGAAGCAGGTGGAGGCCTCCTGGGGAAATTAGAACCTGCCGTTCTCACTTACGAATGAATGTTTCTCACCTGAGCTATCAAATCTCCATTTTCTGCGTGCACCATGATAACGGCTCCAAGACTTTTCAGGAATGTAAATGCTTCATAGAGCTGTGTGCAATTGACAAAGAGGAGGAGGAGGAGGAGGAGAGGAAGAGGAGGAAGAGGGAGAAGGAGAAGGAGGAGAAGGAGGAGGAGGAAAAGAAGAGGAAGAAAAGAAAGAAGAAGAGGAGGAGAAGGGGAGGAGAGGGGAGGGGGAGGAAAAGGAAGGGAGGAGAAGGAGAAGAGGAGGAGGAGAAGGAGGAAGAGGAAGAAGAGGAGGGGCAGGGGGTAGGAGGGGGCAGAAGGGGGAGGAGAAGGAGAAGAAGAAGAAGAGGGGGAGGAGAGGAGGAGGAGAAGGAAGAAGAAGAGGAGGAGGGGGAGGAGGAGGAGGAGGAGGAGGAGGAGAAGAAGAAGAAGTGATTTTAGATTCTTATTGTTCTCTCAGTTTAAGATAACATGAGATTTTTTTTAAAAAGGCTAACTTCATCATGGATATTCATTATCTCCTCATTGGCAAAATGCATCAAGTTCCTGGGTCATTTGAAAGAGGACCCTCATGCTGGAAATTAACAGTCCAAGCATTCCATTTAGGTCTATATTCTCCATTAAAATTGCTCTGATCCTACAACGGGATCCTAAAGAGAGCAGAATCCTAATTCAGGACAAAACGGGGAGGTGTCCATCTCAACCCACAAACTAAAAAGAGAAGAGACGGTGGTGGAACAAAACACAAAACACGGCTGGCCAATGCCATCCCCTCCCTCTTAGTTAAAAATCAGATTTCAAAACTCGTTAAGGGGGGGGGGGAAATGGTACATACTTGGGAATCGGTCATTTGGTAGAGATCTTTGTAGCCCATGTAGAGTTGGAAAGAATTGATACCTATTGAGATAAAATTCAAATGAATTAATTCACACACAATACAGGTGGCCCTCAACTTGTGACTGCAAGAGAGCCCCAGATTTTGGTTGCTAAGTGAAAGATTTGTAATGCTGCACCCGTCGTAAATATGAATCAGTTGCCAAGCGTCTGAATTTTGATCACGTGACTACAGGCGTGTGAAAAAACAGCCGTAAATCCCTTTTTTCAGTGCCGTTTTAACTGAATGGTCACTAAATGAACTGTTATAAGTCAAGGACCAGCCATATAAGGGGATTAGAACTACCTGGTGCCATAAACACGAATTCCAACCAACGATATCCGGAGAGACTGTTTCATTTTAGGATTGATAAACTATAAATCCACTTCCTACGTACGTAACAGGGATAAGCTAATATTTTTTTTAGGTAGCATATGTCCAAATGTTACAGTGGTGCAGTGGCCTAGAGGGTGGAGCTCTCGCCTCACAATCAGGAGGCTGTGAGTTCAATCCTAGGTAGAGGCAGATATTTCTCTCTCTGGGCACGATGAGAATATATCTGCCAAATAAAATTCCGTACTGGCAACAGGAAAGGCATCTGGCCAGTAAACACTCAGCCACATTTAGTTGCCCAGACTCCACCCCCCCACCCCCCACCCCCACACACAAGGGATTGTAGGGTCATTAAAAGAGGATGATGATATGTCCAAATGCTGAAGCATGTAGTGAACATACTCACAAACTGCTCTCCCCCAAAAGCTCTTAGTACAAACCTTTGTCTTGCACCAGAGTTTCGAGATCTTCCTGGATCCCATCATACCAGTCGGTGATGTCCACGTGCAGAGAATAATCACAACAGGATTTGCTCTCCGCTGCCTCTTTCCATTTTGCAAATGCCGTTAATAAACTAGAGCCGGGCTCTGGAAGGACATGATCAACTGCAGGAGAAAGAGAAAGGAGACAAAGAAAGAGAGAGAGAGAGAGAGAGAGAGAGAGAGAGAGAGAGAGAAAGGGAGAGAGAAAGAGACAGAGAGGGAGAAAAAAAAAGAGAGAGAGAGAGAGAAACATGAAGAGAGAGAGAAAGAAAAAGAGAGGGAGAAAGAAAGAGAAGGGGAGAGAGAAAGAGAGAGACAGAGAGGGAGAAAAAGAGAGAAAGAGAGAGAAACAGAAATAGAGAGAGAAAGAAAGAGATAGAGATAGAGACAGAGACAAAGAGTGAGAGAAGACATAGGGAGAGAAAGAAAAAGACACAGAGAGAGACAAACAGAAAAACAGAAAGAGAGAGAAAGAGAGAGAGACACACACATATATATATATATTTATTAGTTTTCTAATATGTGCTTAATGAACAGTGTACTGTCGGGGTCAATTCATTTACGTAGTAATACTTCTTAAATTCCTAATTTCTACCCCTGTTGTCCACCCATTGATAAAACAAGTCCCAAGTTCGAAAATATTCTGTGTCTTCTTTTTCTTTTATATTCAGTGTTAATGTGTCCATTTCTGCAAAGTCCAATATTTTTTTAATGATATCTTCTTCCGTGTGTGTTTTCCTGCCTTTCCAATGTTGTGCAAAGACAATTCTTGTTGCTGTTAAAACATCACGTGATATCAAATATACATTCCCTTTATCATATTTTTCTGGCATTATGCCTAACAAAAATAATCCTGGCTTAAAATCTATACGCTGTCTTAACATTTTTTCTAACCACATATGCATTTTTTGCCTTTTTTTTTTTTTTTTTTGCTTTTGGGCATGTCCACCACAGGTGATTATAAGTGCCTGGTTTTCGATTACATTTCCAGCATTTGGTGGACATATTTTTAAACATTTTTGCTAGTCTCACCTGTGGCAAGCCCCATCTATAAAACATTTTATACAAATCTTCTTTATAAGTGGTTGCTATCGTCAATTTATAGTTTCTTTCCCAGAAAGGGAAAGAACTGAAGAAGCTCCTGGGATGAGAAGCGAAATGTTTTCAATGAAAACAAGAAAAAAACAACCTCAGAAAGTCTTTTGGAAAAGCACTTTTGGGAAAAGCACCTTTACTACCGGTTCGCATTGCGCCCACAGATCAACTTTGATGACATCTGGGTCAGTGGGTGGAGCCTCCCACTGGTTTTACTACTGATTCTTGCGAACCGGTCCGAACTACGGGCAACCCACCACTGAACCAGGGCTTGGGTGATAGAAAATCTCTGCAGCCATCCCTGTGGAGAAGTTGAAGCTCAACTGCTCCAAGACTTACTGACAGTGGTTGTGCCTCCGGACAACGCAGCCTTCGTTCCTTGATAAAAATCATCAGCTACTGTTAAGCCTTGAACGGATTTCTGCAAAGAAGTATTGCTGTCGATGCCGCCTGGAAGGATCATAAATCCGGTTGCCTCGATGGTTTTCGGGCTTCCAGGAATAATCAGATTCTCTCCAATTTGTCTAACAGGAAGAAAGCAGGATTGTTTACTCTTTTATCGAGGGAGGCCCTCAAACACCTCAAATGTACATTCCCCCACCCCCTTTAAAGCAGGGGTGTCAAACTCAGCTTCACTGAGGGCTTTTGTTGTGGCCCACCAGCTGCTAGTAGAACTGGCAGCAGAGTCAGACGATGAGGAGGTTGGGGAGGAACTTGGGCCCGTTCTAAAATCTGGGGAAAGCTCTGATGGATGCAGAGATAGAGCCAGAGCCGTCCAGCATTTCCCAGCCACCAGAGAAGCAGCTGCCTTTGGAGGCTGAGATGAGTGAGGAGGAAGAACAGCTGGGGCCTGTTCTAGATGCATGTATGCACAGAACAGTTAGGAGAGAGGAACAACGGAGGACAAGGAGTCGATTCAGGAAGGAAGGCACACATGGATGCTGAATGGCCCCTCCCTGGCTGGGGAATAAATAGAAGGAAAGGGAAATGGTCGTCGTAGTAGACAACCGTTCGTATTTCTGAAGATTTTGCTCATTGCGTTTCATGCCACAAACACTGCTTGCCAGAACTTAATTTGCAGCCTTTCAGCTAGGTGCTCACGGCCTGGCAATTATCGCAAGGAATGGATAAGGTCTCGTTATTGTAGTTAACTCCTTGCAGGACTCTTGCTTGGACTTTTCGATGAGTGAATGCCATTCGTTCACAAGAGGTAAATAAAGAGCAATGACAAGGAGTCTGTTTATTGCTTCTGCTAAGGCTGGATCAGAACAGCCTCATCAGGGTTGTGTTGGCCTTGGGGGGCCAGAGTGGGCGTGGCCAGCTCGATGTCACTTGTGTCGGGGGCGCTTGTGGTGGCCCGTGCACTCAGCCAGCGAAAACGGGCTGCCGAGCTCCGTTTTCGGCTGCAACCACATCTTGCAACCCTCTGCCAGTGAAAACCCAAACCTTCCCAAGCTCCGTTTTTGCTGGCGGAGGCACTGCAGGCCGGTCCTTCGCTGTTTCCAGGGCAGCCCCGTGGGCCAGATCTAAGGACCCCGCAGCCTGGATCTGGCCCCCAGGTCTTGAGTTTGACACCTCTGTATTATCTGCACTTGTGCTAGGTTTAGCACAGGAGCCATGAGGGTGAAAATTGGTCATAAGTTGTTTTTTTCAATACCACTGTAACTCTCAACGGTCACTAAATGAGCCGTTGTAATTCGAGGACTACCTGTATAACCGTTTAACCTTAACGCTGTCTGCTTTTTGCCTCTCTGTGCATCATCTGTTTAATTCGAGCGATTACCAAACCAAGTTAGCCAAAGCATCCTAAAAGAAGCCGCATCTTTTGTGTCGACCGAATGCGCAAATGAATTTCAGGGTTTCCACACACTAACTTTATAAGTCCGTCTTCCACGTAGACATCGGCGTAGAAGGAGTGGTCATCGTTGATTATTCGTCCGTTCTTAATGAATAAACCATCACCCTGAGTGGACAAAAAACAAACAAACCAGAAACGGTGAGGACAACGTACAAATAATTAGATCAGGGATCTGCAACCTTAAATACTCAAAGAGCCATTTAGACCCGTTTCCCACAGAAAAGAAAACACCGGGAGCCACAAAACCTGGGTGGGCATGGCCACCTAGATGTCACTCACTTCCACCAGTCATATGACCCCCTCCCTAACCACGCCTACCCAGCAGGTCATTAGGGCAGAGAACCAGTTGTTAAAAAACAGTGGGAACCACAAAATCCTTTTGACATCTCTCTCTCTCCCCTCCCTCCCTTTCCCCCCTTTCCCTTTCTCTCTGTATCTCTCTATGTCTCTCTCTCTCCACCTCTCTCTGTATCTCTCTGTGTCTCTCTACCCCTCTCTGTATCTCTCTATGTCTCTCTCTCTCCTCCTCTATATCTGTCTCTCTCTCTCCCTCTCTCTCTGTATCTCTCTATGTCTCTCTCTCTCTCTCCCCCTCTCTCTGTATCTCTCTGGGTCTCTCTCTCTCCACCTCTCTCTGTATCTCTCTGTGTCTCTCTACCCCTCTCCCCCTTTCTCTGTATCTCTCTGTCTCTGCCCTGGCTGCTTCTCCATCCCCCACCATCGCCCTTACCTTCTCAGGCCAGGCGAGGAGTGACTGGGAGGGGAGGGCAAGGGGCGGGGCCAGCCAGTGGTGGGATCACCTGATAGGGAGCCACAACAGAGGGCCCAAAGAGCCACATGCGGCTCCAGAGCAACAGGTTGCTGATCCCTGAATGAGATTGTATGGTCTTGTAGCACAATTTCAGGATCTAAAAGAAGGGGTGACTTCTTGCCTAGCCTTGGAGTCTTTTGAGAGGTCTTCTCCCTGGACAAACCACCATTCAGGGTTTACAATATTGTGGGTTTACAGAATTGTGGTTTTTTTCCAGAATTGTGGAGCAGAATTCCTCCTCCTGAGCGTACCACACACCTCTTCGATACGGCTCCTGAAGTGAAACCCTTCTGACCGTTTCTGAATTGGAAGAAGATGCGGGAGATTTAATAACTTCAGAGTTTGACATTCTGGGACAGAGCTGGCCAACCTTGGCAACTCGTGGACTTCAATTCCCAGAATTCCCCAGCCAGCCGACTAGGGAATTCTGGGAGCTGAAGTCCACAGATCTTTTAAAGTTCCTAAGGTTGGACATCTTTGCTCTAAGACAGGAGTGAGTAAAAATGGCACTTTTAGGACTTGTGGACTTCAACTCCCAGAATTCCCCCATCAGCTATGCTGGCTCAGGAATTCTGGGAGTTGAACTCCACAGATCTTAGCATTCCTAAGGTTTGACACCCTTGTCTAGGACAGGGGTGGGGAACGGTGGCCCTTCTATGACTGGTGAACTTCAACTCCCAGAATTCCCCTGTCAGCCATGATGTCTCAGGAATTCTGGGACTTGAAGTCCACCAGTCATAAAGGCGCCATCTTTCCCCACCTCTGCCTTAGAACCTGTGTGTTAGATATTAAAATGGCTGGCTCGGGAATTCTGGGAGTTGAAGTCCGCCAGTCATAAAGGCGCCATCTCTCCCCACCCCTGCTAAGAAAATTCTAGAAAGATCTAAACCGGGTCCCAAGCTGACTCAAACTAGGCTGTATGAACCAGGGAAGATTAGGGAGTAGTGGGCTTCATCTGGCAAAAACGACAAATGAATGCTTGCATATAAAAGTTTAGCCCTGACTAGACAACCCACAACGATAACAACCATTTTATTCGTCGTCCCTCCCCTTTGATGCTCTGCCTGGTTCTTTGTGTAAAAGGCATTCCTGACAGTTCTCATTATCGTCTGTCATCCGTCAGTCTTGCGATAAATTCTGACTTGAAAACCCTGGGGTTGGAGGCTCCGAAGCAGAGAATGGCTTTCAAAGTGGCCTTAGGGAAAACATGTGGGTTTTTTTCATGTGAAGTCAGACAGGCAGGATAAGCTCAGTTTGACCCAAATAAGGCTTTCAGCATCCAACCGAAGTAGACCTTCCATTAACCATGATTCAGGGTTCAGGAACAAGAGTTGGAAGAGGCCTAGTGCAACCCCTTGCTCACGAGGGGGAACTGTACTAGGGATTCGAAGAGTGGTGGAAATTCAAGTAATTTAACAACCGGTTCTCTGCCCTCATGATTTCTTCCAACAACCCATTTGCCAAACTGTTCAGAAAATTAACAACCGGTTCTCCCAAATTGGTGCGCACCGGCTGAATCCCACTGCTGGATTCGAACCGCCGAACTGCCAACCTTTCTGATCGACAAGCTCAGTGTCTTAGCCACTGAGCCCCCTAGTCAGACTTTGATGATGGTTTGGAAGTTGGTCGGTTGGTTTTCTCAACTGCCTGGATGAGTCCCTGCAATTTTTCTAGGCGGGATTTCGCAAGGGGTTTGTGCCATTGCCGCTTCTTCCTGGGCTGCGAGAAAGTGACCGGCCCAAGGTTACCACCCACTTGGCTTGGTGACTAAGGCAGGATTAGAACTCGGAGTCGCCCGGTTTTTACTCTGATGCTTTAGCCACTACCCCCAAACTCGTTCTCGACCCTGACATGCGTATGAGCATGATATATTTATTTTTTTTATCTGCGAAGCTGTTGTTTCGAACGACTCAGTAAGAAAGGATCCTACAATTTAAACATAATAAATGTAATAAAACTTGACAGGAAATAATAAAATAAATAAATAAATAAATAAATAAATAATAAAACTTCAAAAGGCAATTCAGCAAATAAGATATTAGGCCAAAGTTGGGCATAACTACGGCCTTTTTCCGACCTGTGAATTTCAACTCCCAGAATTCCTGACCCAGCATGGGAGTTGGAGTTCAGAGGTCGTCAAAAGGCTTGGGAATGCTGGGAGTTGAAGTTCATGGGTTGTAAAAGGACTCAGGAATTCTGGGAGTTGAAGTTCACGGATCATAAAAAGGGCTCAGGAATTTCTTTTTCTTTTCTTTTCTTTTCTTTTCTTTTTGAATCAAGTTTTATCGATTTTTTCCCCTCCACATTCACCCGCATCTTTTTTTTGAACAGAGTATTGGCCATTTCTTACCTTATACAATTTTTCAAGTTCAAATACATTTTACTCAATTACAGGTTTTGCCAAAATCTTCCTTTTCCCCCTATTTCTTTCTTTAATTCATATCTCAATATTTCTGTATTTACTTATATAAACAAACATCTTCATTCGCTCTCAGATTCTAATTTTCCTGTTTGTTCACATTTATTCTCTTTTTATTTTTTAACAATTTCTTCTTTATCTTCATATATTCATATGTGTGTTCGGGGTTGCCTTTCTTCCATTTCCTCTTTTTTGTTATACAGCAATCTTTCTTCTCAGTCTCTTCCCTCTCTCTCTTCCTTCCTTCTTCCTTTCTTTCCCTCTTCTTCTGCTCCTTACTACTTCCCCTTCCTTTCTCCTTCTCCTCCTTTCTTCCTCCCTGACTAACCCTCTCTCCTACTCTGATTTCTCCTCCCTTCCTTCCTCCCCTCTCTTCTATCAGGCTCGGGAATTTCTGATTGTCTACCCAGCTTTTTCTTTTACTGCTATGATAAATGGTGACTAATAAGTTTATAGTCTAAAATTCTGTTTGCCACCACTAAAGTGGAGAAATCACACTGTAGCCCCCTCCAAACATTTCACAGAATTATACACTCAAGATAGTCTCATTGAGCCCATGTTCCACTGCTGAAAACCACTTCTGACAAATGGCCACTATGTCTACTCCATTACTGGACAGCTGTGACCATTAAGGGAACTCCAACCCCAATTTACTTCCTCGTCATGTGAATTCAACGCTTCCTGTCCCGTCTTCCAGAAAATGTTCTGAACACCATGCTCCATCCTCAGTCTACACCATCATTAGCAACTTTGAAACTTGTGGACTTCAACTGCGCGAATTCCCACAAGTCTTAAAAGTTGCTGAGGGTGGACATCCTTGCCCAACATGATCCTACCTACCCAAAAAAGAACATTCTCATGCCTGCCCAAAATTCACCAGGTGAACCATATCCAACGCCTCCTATTATTCCTCTGAGGCAGGAGTCAGCAACCTGTGGCTCGGGAGCCGCATGTGGCTCTTTCATCCTTCTGCTGCTGTCGCCAGTCAGCACCACAGTTTTGAGAGGAGCTTCCAGTTTGGGGGTGGGGGGAAAGCAGGGCATGCCAGGAGGAGACTCTATGGTAGGGGGTGGGTTTTCAGGTCAGCCCACAATTGATAGGTTAGGACTGGAAGAGGAAAAAGGATGCCACGCTAGGAGGAGACTCAACGGTGGGGGAACTGGACTTCCGGTCAGCTCCAGAATTGAACCGGGGAATTCCGGTTAGGACCATTGTGGCTCTTTGAGTGTTTAAAGTTGCCGACCCCTGCTCTGAGGCGTTGTTCGCCTCTCAGTCAGCCAGATGTTCATGCTGGATTGGGCATTTCCTTCCCAAGAATCTGGGATAGGCAGATATGGATGATGGGTGGTGTTAGGGGTTTCCTCACGGGTTGTAAGCTGTTCGAAGCCAAGCTGCCTTTTACAATTGACCGATGGCGAGTTTGTCAATGCTGATTTTGAATTTGTGGGGAAGGCCGTTTTTACCCTCCCCAAGCTCCTAGAAAGGCTCTGGAGCCTCGGGAGAGAGAAAAACAGGCCTTCCCCATAACCACCACCACCACCACCACCACCCCGAGGCCCTCCGGAGGCAGGAAACAGCCTGTTTCCCTACTTCCGGTGGGCCCACAATGCCTGAAAATCAGCTGGCGTGCCGGAGCTGAGCTCACGTGCCCACCGATATGGCTATGTGCCACCTGTGCCCGTGACGGCGTGCCATAGGTTCGCCGTCACGGGTATAAGCATTGATTTCTTCCTCCCTAGCCGCTCAACTTCAATTTGCAAATTGTGATATTCTGTTATTTTGTTTTTCCCTAGCTGTTTCTCTTCAATTCGTGCATCGTATCAATCAACCAGAGGTTTTTTTTCTTCTTAACCACAATAGTGATGCCAGCCGTGTTATGAGGCCAGATATCAGTCTGTTTGGATTTGAAATTGTTGTTGTTGTTGTTATTAAAATGTATGTGCTGCTCATCTCATCAATTTCGTGTGACTCTGGATGGCCAGGCATTCCCTTCCAAGTCCCTTGCTCTCAACAATTATTTTGGGTTATGATCTGAACAATGCCTAATGAAAAGAAGCCATGGCTTGTTCATGCAACCTAGGACTGTTTTTTCCAGATTGCGTCTAGTGACTGATCCCGTATCTATCTATCTATCTATCTATCTATCTATCTATCTATCTATCTATCTATCTATCTATCTATCCCCCCTCTCTCTCCCTCTCTTTCTCTTTCTCTCTTTCCCTTTCTCTCTCTTTGTCTCCCTCCCCCTCTTTCCCCCTCTATCTTCCTTTTTCCCTCTCTCCTTCCTCCCTCTCTCTTTCTCTCTCTCCCTTTCTCTCCCTCTTTCTCTCTTTCTTTCTCTCCCTTTCTCTTTCTTTCTCTCTCCCTTTCTCTTTCTCTCCCTCCCCCCTCTCTCTCCCTTTTCCCTCCTCTCTCTCTCCCTCTCTTTCTCTCCCTTTTGCTTTCTCTCTCTCTTTCTCTCCCTTTCTCTCTCCCTCTTTCTTTCTCTTTCTCCCTCTTTCTTTCTTTTTCTCTCTCTCTCCCTTGCCTTTTCTTTCTCTCCCTTCCTCCCCCCTCTATCTCTCGCCCTCTCTCCCTTTCTTTCTCTACCCCCCTCTCCCTTCCCCCTCTCTCCCTTTCCCCCTCTCTTTCTCTCTCTCTTCCTCTCTTTCTCTTTCTCTCTCTCTTCTCTCTCATTCATACACCCCCCCCCCACTACTGTAAAATAACCAATTTTTTTGCCCTTCGCTCCATCTTGTCAAGACCCTCTCCTCCCTCTCCCCCTCTCTTCTTCCCTCCCTCCCATCCATCCTTCTAAGCTCTTCGCTCAACAAATCCTGTCAGTTGCAAAAAACGGCAAAACCCTCTTTTCTGGCCCTCCAATCAAGGCGGGTTAGAAACACACTTCAAACCCACCCACCCCCAAATAAAATAAGAATAAAAATAAAGCCCGCAGCCTTTTTTTTTCTCAGTTGAATCGGGCGCGCTGGGCCTCTTTCTACATTTTGAGCCATAGAAATGGAAGGATCCCAGTTCAATGCCTTTCAATAAAGCAGAATATTTGTGGGTCCTTGTGTGGGGGGGAGGTTTCTTGCAAGATGTTTCCTGACCCAAAGTAGGGAAGAGCATCACTGGTCTCTGTCCCCCCCACCCTCACATTCCCTTCCTGACCCAGAAAGCAAGGAACTCCGATCCAGCCTTCCTTCCTTCCTTCCTCCCTTCCATTCTCCTCTCCTTCTTCCTTCCTTCCTTCCTTCCATTCTTCTCTCCTTATTCCTTCCTTCCTTCCTTCCATTTTTCTCTTTATTCCTTCCATTCTTCTCTCCTTATTCCTTCCTTCCATTTTTCTCTCTTTATTCCTTCCATTCTTCCTTCCTTCCTTCCATTCGTCTCTCCTTCCTTCCTTCCTTCCTTCCTTCCTTCCTTCCTTCCTTTCTGCCCGGAGTTGCCAGCTTTCCCTCCGTGCCGTCGGACCGAGCCTTCCCTTCCCACCGGTTCTCCCAGCCGCGCCCGCTTCCCCTTTCCACGGCGGAGCCAAGCCAAATCAAGCCAGCAAGCAGGCAGACAAAGCCGTCTCTGCCAGAGACCCCCCCCCACCCCCACATCCTCCTGAGTCTCCCAGCCCCCCCTCTCCCCCCTCCCTCCAGCCCCTCTCACCTGCCGGGGAAGCCCCTCAGGATCCGGGGCGCGAGCCATGCCGAGGGGGGTCTCTCGGGGCGGGGGCGGGGGGTTGAGAGAGGCGGCGGGCGCCCCTTCCCAACGACGAAGCGAGGGGCTGCCTGGCTGGGGGGGGGAGACTGGCGACCCCGCCCTGCGCAGCCCAGGAAGCGGAAAAGGCTGAGACCCCCCCTCCCCTCCCCTCCCCTGCCCGCACCGGCATGTTCTCCGGTATAGATCTACCCACCCCCTCCCCAAAAGCACCCCCCCCGGGGACCAGGTGGGTCCCTCGCCTTCCCGACTCCCCCCCCCCCCGCGATCCCTCCCCGGACGGTGCACCTGCCGCGAGGCTGCCTCTATGCAGAAGGAAGGAACCCCCCCCCCACCCTCTCCCGCAAGGGGCTTGCCCGGCGACCCCCTTTTCCCCCCATCCCCAAATATCACCTGGGCCTCGCCCCCCCATCCCACCCCATCCCGGGGACCCCGAAACTCAACGAGCCCCTTCCCTGGTTCTCTTAGCCCTTCCCGCAAAGGGCTGGCGTGATTTGGGATGGTGGGTGGGTAGAGGGGCGAAGCGTTAGCTGAGACCCCCCAAACTCTTGGATCTTTTCGGACAGAGAAAAGTTTCGGGGGGCAGTCAAAAGCCCGAGAGGAGGCTGACACCTGCTCCGGCTTCCTTGTGAACAAGAATGGTACCCCAACCCCCTTTAACCTCTGCTTTCCCCCCACCCCCACCCCACCGCCCCCTCCTCAGGCTTTCTTCTGCCCAGAAGCAATGGAGGTGGGGAGATTCTCCTCCAGCACCAGCCCCCCCATCTTCCCACTGCCTCTGTTACACTCAGTCCTCCCTCTCACACATACACCGCCCCCCCACCTCCCACCCCCGCAGTCTTGGCTGTTCTGGTTGTGGGGGAGGCCACTTTAATCTGAACTAATCCTATGTCCAACATAGACATTTGTATTTCTACCTAGATAAGGGGGTCCTTGGTGCTCTCTGAGCTGAATGGCTGTCTTGAAGATGTTCCATGACCCATCTAGGGAACAGCATCAGTGCTAGAAGGGGGTGGGATTTTTCAGGAAGTGGGAAGGGGGAGAGGAGGAGCGAGGACTGTAGGCTCCTTGGTGCTCTCTGAGTTGGATGGCTTTCTTCCAGACATTTCACGCCCAAACTAGGGAATAGCATCAATGTAAGTAAGGAGTGATGTTTGCTGTCAGTTTATATTCTGGTGTCTTGCCTGTCTGTGGGGGTGGGGGTGGTCTTAGAGATTGTTTTGGTTGGGATGAATCTCTAAGACATACACACAAATACACACACCATCCACACAGAGAAGCAAGTCACCAGAATATAGTAAACATCACTTTGTACTAGCACTGATGCTGTTACCTAGCTGGGTTATGAAACGTCTAGAGGAAAACAACCAACCTCAGAGAGCACCAAGGACCCCCCTCGTGTCAACCCTGAGCTACAAATATTCTCCTTTATTGCTACCTAGATATGGATGCAATCATTTAATCAATCAATTAATTAATTTAGAAAAATGTATATTGCCGTTTTACCCGCCCACGGCGACTCAAGGCGGCTGACAAGGATCTAAAAGCACCACATAAAAGAAAGAAAAATAATAAATAGAAAAATAATCAAATAATAACCTCCCATCACAGCGTTTCCACCCCACTCCTGGGTAAGTTAAGATTTGTGCCAAGCAGAGGAAAATGAGCCTGGATAGTTCAGCAGACTAATGCATTGTGCATTGTGATTAACATCCAGCTGTCTGCAATTACAGTAAGTTCGAATCTCCCCAGGCTCAAGATTGACTCAGCCTTCCATCCTTTCTAAGGTAGATGAAATGAGGACCCAGTTTGTGGGGCAATAAGCTGACTTCGTATAAATATACAAAAGTATGAAGGCTATTGCTTAACGCATTGTAAGCCGCCCTGAGTCTCCGGAGAAGGGCAGCATATAAATCAAATTTTAAAAAGGGGGGGGGATGATGACAGCAAAAGCTCACATTCCCAAGACAATAAGCGTACTGGACACTCTTGTCTCAAGACTGCAAAAAACAATCCCATGCTCTTCTCCAGTAAGTTTTGTAAAATCAGGGATGTCACCAAATCATGAAACACTGCTAAGATTTCTTACACACATCACTTCTGGGACTTGCATGGAAAACATGCAGATATGACTGAATGTTGAAAGGGGGCTGAAACTCTTTTAAAGCATTCATATCTGTGGGGGAGGGGGATGTCACGTGATTCTCCTTTTGCGACTTTCCGAGAAGGAGAGTCCATGGGGAAAGCCAGATTCACTTAATAATGGTGCTACTCATTGAACAGCCGCAGGGATTCCCTTAACACATGTGGCAAGAAAGGGCGTAAAACGGGGACAAAACTCGCTTTATAAATGTCTTACTTAACATACATTTGGGGCTCAATTGTGGTCGTAAATTGAGAACTATCTGTTTTAGGTATCAGCTAATTCCCCATCCCTATATTTTCTCAGTGATTCCAGTCTGCTCAGATTAGTAAACTTGTTGTTGTTAGTTGTGAAGTTGTGTCCAACCCATCGTGACCCCATGGACAACGTTCCTCCAGGCCTTCCTGTCCTCTACCATCCTCTGGAGTCCATTGAAGCTCACGCCGACTGCTTCAGTGACTCCATCCAGCCACCTCGTTCTCTGCCATCCCTTTCTTCTTTTGCCCTCCATCGTTCCCAGCATTAGGCTCTTCTCCAGGGAGTCCTTCCTTCTCATTAGGTGGCCAAAGGATTTGAGTTTCCTCTTCAGGATCTGGCCTTCTAAAGAGCAGTCAGGGTTGATCTCCTCAAGGAATGACCAGTTGGATCACCTTGCAGTCCAAGGGACTCGCAGGAGTCTTCTCCAGTACCAGAGTTCAAAGGCCTCCATTCTTTGGCCTTCTCAGCCTTCCTTGTGGTCCAACTTTCACAGCCATCCATTGCAACTGGGAAAACCATCGCCTTGACTATACACACTTTTGTTGGCAGGGTGAGGTCTTTGCTTTTTAGAATGCTGTCTAACTTTGCCATGGCTTTCCTCCCCAGGAGCAAGTGTCTTTTAATTTCTTGGCTGCAGTCCCCATCTGCGGTGATCTTGGAGGTGATTACTACAGTTAGTAAGACCCAAATTACTTCTTGTCCTTCGAAATTTGGAACTGAGGCCCCAAATTTAGGAAGAGGCTTGACTGGGAGGGTGGGGCAGGGGTCCAAACTCAGATTCTCCATTTCCACCCAAAGGATGCATTTGCCCCCAATGGAAGAAACCAAACCACACAACTCATGTATCACACATTTTCTGCATGGAGGAGAAAAATGGGAGGGGGCATGTCAGAAGAAATGAAGCCCCCTCCTCATGGTGGGCATGGGATAAAGCCAAAAAAAATGGAGCATGATTCCTATTTTAATACAGAAAATTTTGAAAATGGAGATAAAGATGAAACTAGAATTTCTTCCTTTGGGGTCTCATGGAAAAAGGCCTGCAGAAAAAATTTGGCATTATATATGTTGACAATATTGTACGCAGAAAAATGGAAGGACACTTTGGTTCCTACTATGGACGAACGGTTGCAGAAGTTGATGAGAATTGGCCAAAAGGGCAAAATTGACCATTTTGACTGAAGAAAAGAACATAAGTACTTTTGTTCCCACACGGAAACCGCTTCTGAACTTCATGCTTGATGTGGACAAGAATGAAACTTGGATTTTGGGTTTTACCAAGTCGATCGATAGATCTTTATAGAAATGACTTGTTCATATTATTATGAAAAAACCAAGAAGTTATGATACGATGTTAATGCCTTATTTTACTGCCACAGAGAGAGTCGGAAGTCAATGTTCCTTTTTCTTTCTTTCTTTCTTTTTCTTCTTATCCTTCCTCATTTCTCTTCCCCCCCCCTTTCTCCCCACTCTTCTCCTATTTACTTTGATATTTTATATCTTATCTTATAACTCAATAAAAGTGTTAAACCTAAAGGAGGAGGAGGAGGAAGGAGGAGGACGACGGGGAGGAGAAAGGAAGGAAGAAGATGATAGAGGGAGCAGGAGGAGGAAGAAGGAGGAGGGGGAAGAAAAAGAAAGGAAGAAGGAAGGAAGGAGGAGGAGGAAGAAGAAGAAGAAAGGGAGGAGGAAGAGGAAGAAGAAGAAAGGGAGGAGGAGGAGGAGGAAGAAGAAAAGAAGAAGATAGAGGGACGAGAAGAAGGAGGAGAAAGCGGGAGGAGGAGGAGGAAGAAGAAGAAAGGAAGAAGATAGAGGAAGAAGACGAAAGAGGAGGAGGAAGAAAGGAAGAAGATAGAGGAAGGAGGAGGAGGAGGAGGAGAAGAAAGAGGATGGAGGAGGGAAGAGGAGGAGGAAGAAGAAGAAAGGAAGAAGAGGATAGAGGAAGAAGAAGATGATGATAGAGGAAGAAGAGGAAGGAGGAGAAAGAAAGGAAGAAGAAGATAGAGGGGGGAGGAGGAGGAAAAGGAGAATGAGAAAAAAGAGGAGGGAGGAGGAGGAGGAAGAAGAAGAAAGAAAGAATAGAGGAAGAAGAAGAAGATGATAGAGGAAGAAGATGGAAGAAGGAGGAGGAGGAAGAAGAAGAAGAAAGAAAGAAGAGGATAGAGGAAGAGGAAGAAGATGATGATAGAGGAAGAAGACGAACGAGGAGGAGGAAGAAGGAGGAAGGAGGAAGAAGAAAGAAAAGAGGATAGAGAAGGAGAAAGAAGAAATGAAGAAGATAGAGGAAGAGGGAGGAGGAAGAGGAAGAAGCCAATGAAGAAGAAGAAGAAGAAGAACAGGAAGAGGAGAATTGGGAGACTTTCTGCCCGACAACCGGCAAAAACCAGGGCGGATTTGCCCATCCCACCACCATCTGGCCAGAAGACCCCCAGGATTACCCTGTGTTTGAGACCGACACGGGAGATGGGGGAGGGCGGTGGAAAGGGAGGATGGAGTGGGGGGAAGGGAAGAGCTGGGGGAGGGGTCCGTGGAGAAGGCGACTCCCGAGTCTGCCCAAGGCCCTTCCTCCGGGGGGGGGGGACCCCACCCACCCAAAACCCCAGGCCTAGAGACCCTTCCCCCCCACCCCCCACTCCGCCAGCCCCTTCCCCCTCCCCAGCTCTCCCGAGACCCCCACCCACCCACCCCCCGGCCTTTACCTGGCGTCCCTCGGGGCCCCGCCGGAGCTCGGGGGCCAGCGGGGTCCGGAGCTCGAGGCAGACGGGCCGCCCGTGGTTGGTCTCCCCGCCGGGGGAGCCGACTCCGGAGCCGCACCCTTCGCCTCCGTCGCTCTCGCCGGCTCGGTCGAGCAGCTCGGAGCGGCTGCCGCTGCGCGGGGTGCGGGCTCCCTTCTGGCCCACGCTGTAGGCCTCGAAGTCGATGGTCTTGTTCTCGAAGGCGCCCTCCACGGCCGCGAACATCCCGCCGTACTTCTGCCGGGGCGTCTGGGCCGCCGTGCCCGGCCGAGCCAGGTAGACCGGCAGGTCCTCGGCCTCGCCGGCCTCGCCGCTCCGACCGCCCTGCCGCTGCCGCCCGGCCATGCCTCGCCCGCCGCCCACCCGGCCGCTCCGGGGACGGGGACCATGCAAATGCGCCCGAGGGGGGGGGGGAGACAGGGGGAGAGGGAGGGAGGGAGGGAAGAGATGACGAGCGCAGCCGCGGCGGGGGCTGCTGGGGGGCTGGGGGCTGGGAGCCTGACTGGGGGGTGGGGGTGGGCAGGGGGACTGGCTGGCTGGCTGGCTGGCTGGGGCCTGGCTGGCCGGGGACTTGGGGTTGGGGGGCTGACTGGCTGGGGGCCGGGAAGCCTGGCTGACTGGGGGGCTGGGAGATTGGGGAGCTTGGGGGCAGGCTAACTGGGGGGCTGGGAGGTTGGGGGCTGGGAGATTGGGGAGCTGGGGGGCTGGGAGGTTGGGGGGCTGGGGGCCTGGCTAGAGAACTGGGGGGGCGGCTGGTGGCTGGGAGATTGGGGAGCTGCAGGGCTGGCTGGAGGCTGGGAGATTGGGGGGCTGGGGAATTGGGGGGCTGCCTGACTGGGGGGCTGGGAGGTTGGGGGCTGGGAGATTGGGGAGCTGGGGGGCTGGCTAGGGAACTGGGGGGCTGACTGGGGACTGGGAGACTAGGGGGTTTGGGACTGGCTGGCTCCGGGGCGTTTCCAGCCGCCTCCTTCGGAGGACGGAGCCGCGCGAGTCAGAAACCAGCGAGCCCGAAAGCAGGAGAGCCTCTCCGGGCAGCCGTGAGCTGGGAAGTCCGGTTTGTGGCGCTGGGGAGGCGGCCTGTCTGTCTTCAGGAACCGGCGCCTGCCGGCTTGGGCGGCCGAGCGGAGACCGGCCCTTTCTCGGACCAAGCGGAACGCGCGAGTCCCGGCTCTGGAGCTCCGGGCGAGGCCGAGCGGCAGGCCCCTCCGGCTGAAACGCCCGCAGGGCAGCCCATCCGAGCCGGCGCCTCGAATTAAGGCTGGGGTGGGGTCGGGGGGCTTCGGAGGCCGGGAAAGAGCAGGGCCGGAGGCAGCCCCCTCCCACCGCGCGCAGCCCCTCCCGCCCCCAACTTTAACTCTTGGAGTGGGGGGGGGGGTTCCAGATGCTGCTGGGAGGAGGGGTGGGCGAGGAAAGTGGCAGATGGGAGGGGCGGCCTGGGAAGACCAGCCCCCCCTCCCCGGCCAGACCCTCGCGGGGGACAATCGGAGCTTGTGGAGGGGCTCAGGAGGTGGGCAACCGCCCCTTGCCCAGCTCCGCTAAGCTTCTTGCCGTAGAAAAAGCCGCGTGGCTTTTGGGGAGGGGGGCACCGAAGGGAGGCTCGGTCCCGGCAGCCGCTGGGCTGGGGTCCTCGCGGGGGGAGGCGGCCGTGGAGGGCCCGGGGTACCCTGGCTTGCTGTCCCCCCGATCCACGCTGTGGTGCCCAAGGAGAGGCGTTTGCTGCTTCTGCGGTTGGCGCGCTGGCTTCCCGGCCGTGCTTTCTTCTCTTTGCAGCTGAAGGCGTGGAAAAAGGACGCGTGGCTTCTATTGTTTCATCCGGCACATCCCCAGCGCCCTTTGGTGCTGGGTTCAAATCCAGCCGAGCAAGAAGGAAGCGGCCCCGGCGCGGGGCAGCCCAGGACGAGACCGAAAACGGAGCCCGTCTGCTTAATGCGCCGTTCCCTGGACAAGGGAGCTGTCCTTCAGCACCACGGGCTCTCCGGTGGAGAACGCCGGAGCTCAGCTCCGTTCGAGACCCTGCTTTGGTCACTTGGGGGATAGGGCAGTGGTGAAATCCAATTTTTTTTAAACTATCGGTTCTGTGGGCGTGGCTTGGTGGGCGTGGTGCTGCTGGGTGGGCGTGGCAGAGAAAGGATATTGCAAAATCCCCATTCCCACCCCACTCTGGGGCCAGCCAGAAGTGGTATTTGCCGGTTTTCTGAACTGCTCAAAATTTCCTCTCCCGGTTCTCCAGAACTTATCATAATTTCACCTCTGGAATAGGAGGAAGGGGGAGGGAGGGAGGGAGAGCCCCCTGTCCTGGCACGGACCACGTACGCGTAGTTCTCGAATTACAACAGTTCATTTAGTGACCGAAGTTGCGACGGCACTGAAAAAAAGGAATTTAGGACCTGTGTTTCACAGTTACGACCTTTGTAGCATCCACACCCGCTCGTTGTGATCCAAATTCAGACGCTTGGCAACTGGTTTCACATTTATGACGGTTGCAGTGTCCCCAGGGGTCACTTAGGATCATTGAGGTCATGTGATTCCTCCGCTGTCAAACCTGAAGGCTGTATTTTATCCTCTGCCAATCTCCTAATCTGCATTTTATCCCTTGTCAATCTGCTAACTGATATGAACCTATGGCATACACAACGTATTTGTCAGTCATACATTATAAGTGTATTATACATTCATCAATTAAAGACAAATTTTAACTATTTCCTTTCCTTCCTTCCTTCCTTCCTTCCTTCCTTCCTTCCTTCCTTCCTTCCTTCCTTCTTTTTCTTTCTTTCTTTCTCTTTCTCCTTCTTTCTTATTTCTCTTTCTTTCTTTTCTTTCTTTCTTCTTTCTCTTTTTCCTTTCTCTTTCTTTCTTTCTTTTTTGAGCACTCCATGTAAAGGACTCCTCTAACCACGAAGAAAAATATACTGTTTATCTAATAAATTTCCAATGATATTATCAACACAAACAATGGCTTGAATTTAAAACTGGCTAGATACTTTTCAATAGCCTCCTTCAATCTCAACCTGTCCTATATATCTTAAGAAATATACTGTTCTCGGGTGCTTGAATACTAAAGAAAGCATCTTTCTTGTTTCTTGAAGGAGCATGGCCTTGCAATAATGTTCACAGATAAAAGTATCAGCGCACACAGCCAGAAGGCAATTTTTGGCACACGCTATTACTATAAGAAATTAAAAGATGCTTGATCCTGGGAAGGAAAGCTATGGCAAATCTAGACAGCATTCTAAAAAGCAGAGACATCACTCTGCCAACAAAAGTGTGTATAGTCAAGGTGATGGTTTTCCCAGTTCCAATGGATGACTGTGAAAGTTGGACGATAAGGAAGGCTGAGAAGGCCAAAGAATGGAGGCCTTTGAACTCTGGTGCTGGAGAAGACTCCTGCGAGTCCCTTGGACTGCAAGGCCATCCAACCGGTCAGTCCTAGAGGAGATCAACCCTGACTGCTCTTTAGAAAGTCAAATCCTGAAGAGGAAACTCAAATCCTTTGGCCACCTAATGAGAAGGAAGGACTCACTGGAGAAGAATCTCATGCTGGGAACAATGGAGGGCAAAAGAAGAAGGGGACAGCAGAGAACGAGGTGGCTGGATGGAGTGACGGAAGCAGTTGGCGTAATCTTAAATGGTCTCTGGGGGATGGTAGAGGACAGAAAGGCCTGGGGGAACATTGTCCATGGGGTCGTGATGGGTCGGACACGACTTTGCAACTAACAAGAAATTACTATTTCCCAAGATAACCATTCTTCCCCGTATAGAATTCTTTGGTCCGTGAATTAAAATATTCAATTAAACAGAATTTGTGTGCCAAGATGGGTTATATCCGATAGATAATAGTTCTCTTTTAACAGCAGAGTGTGTTAAAAATTCACCCAAGTCTTCCATAAGTTGATTCAGGGTTCCTACATTTCCTGAGTATATCTTAACTTCCTTATCAAGAGTCAAATTACTCAAATTACTATATCAAGAGTGTTAATGGGCCTCAAAAAAACAATATTTAGAGTTTATTGGATTCCAGTACACTTATATAGAAAAAGGCAATCAAAGACAGCGTTTTGTTGAAAATGTAGTAATGATAATGCTTGTTGAAGTATACAGTAGGTTTATAGTATCAGCAAATTGTCCCCCAACCATCTGGGTCCTCATTTTACCCACCTCGGAAGGGTGGAAGGCTGAGTCAACCTTGAGCCGATCAGGATCGAATTCCAGACTGTGGGCAGGGTTAAACTCTAATCCTGAATTCTAACCACTGTGCCACCATGGAAAGGAGGGAGGGAGGGAGAGAGGGAGGGAGGGAGGGAGGGAGGAAGGAAGGAAGGAAGGAAGGAAGGAAGGAAAGAAAGGACTAGCAATAGCACTAGTATAAGTCTTATACCGCTTCACAGTGTTTTACAGCCCTCTCTAAGTGGTTTATAGTATCAGCGTATTTCCCCTGCAACAATCTGGGTCCTCATTTTACCAACCTCAGAAAGATAGAAAGCTGAATCAACTTTGAGTCTGGTGAGATTCGAACTGCCAAATTGCAGGCAGCCGGCAGTCAGCAGAAATAGCCTGCAGTACTGCACTCTAACATTGCGCCACCACAATGTTGGAGGGTCACTGCCGTACAGCTAATCATTAGCTTATGTCCATCATTGAACTAACCTATTTTGATCATAAGTCATGACAGTCGTAACGCAGGATATCATGTGACCGGATCAATTTTGATAACATTTCTGCGTCAGTGGTTAAGCGAATGCCATGATTGTAAACCAACAATCTCAGTTCTGGAGGGGCTTCAGTTGTGAAAAGCAGACCAGATGTCAGGCACGGCTGCCTTGATGCCACTTCTACAGGCAAACCCATTTTAAAACCAGGATACCACACACAGAATGATGATCAGAAAGCTAGGCCACTTAAGATCCATCTGAGTTTACTCTTCAGATAATTGTTCCAAAAGTGTTTTTTTTTCAAGAAGCAACTGGAGTTCCTTGTTTTTTTTTATTGAAGACGTTTCGCTTCTCATCCCAGAAGCTTCTTCAGCTCTGACTGGATGGTGGGGAATGGGAGGATTTATATTCTTTGCAGATAGCTGGCCATTTGCATTCTTTTAGAGAGGGGAAACAAAACAACCACTTCACAAACGCATGGCACAATATAGGAGAACAAACCCGTCAGGACAAGATTGAGCAGTCCGCCTGTGTTTAAAAGCTGAAGACTGCTCTTTTGAAGAGAGCAAAGGGGCCTGGTGGCTCAGCAGACTAAAAGCATTGTGATTAACACCAGCTGTCTGCAATTACTGTAAGTTCGAATCTCACCAGGCTCAAGGTTGACTCAGCCTTCCATCCTTTCTAAGGTAGGTCAATTGAGGACCCAGTTTGTTGGGGCAATAAGCTGACTTTGTATAAATATACAAAAGTATGAAGGCTATTGCTTAATGCGTTGTAAGCCACCCTGAGTCTCCGGAGAAGGGCGGCATATAAATCAAATTAAAAAAAAAGAAAGCAAAGTCCACACTTTGGACAGAGAGGACCTCTGGTTTGAAAGAAGGGTCAAAGAGGCCATCTATGTCAAAATTGAACAGCCCTCTGTCAAAAGAGGGGGAGGGATATGACATCATCTATCTCCAGTCTACAACATGGTCCTTTCAACAGGTCCACAAAGGCTCCATAGCCATTTGCACTACTCAGGTGATGCTTTTAACACAGACAAACCTCCAAGTGGCCTCAATGACTCTCTGAAAAGGTTGGAAATGACCAGCTGTCTGCAAGGAATATAAATCCTTCCATTCCCCACCATCCACTCAGAGCTGAAGAAGCTTCTGGGATGAAAATCTCCATCGACATGTTTAGATAATCCTTTAAATCCAGAATTCTAAGAGTTGGAATTCAAGCGCCTTCCATTTTCTTGATCCCTGTGCATTTTATTCTTCAGCTGGTTTTCTTCTCGTTCTAGTCTACAAATTGAAGTCAGGTAAAATAAATGCCACTCAATTTTTCAACAGGGTAAAAGAAGGAGATTTAGTGCGTAAAGACTCCAGCAAAATGAAAAACCTCAGGAAAGGGGATGGATAACAAAGGTCCAACAACAGGAATGACGTTATATAAAAGTGATGAAATTATTGGATATGAAACCGAAGAGGAGCAATGCTGAGAGGAATATTTGAGAGACTTTAGTGGGAAAGATACAGTAGTGGCCAAAATTGTGGAAGCCTTTTGGGAAAAGTGTATTTTCTAAAACTAGCTCATGACACCACTTTTTTTTCTTTTTTGCAGTATATTCCATTGATATATATATAAAATTATATATCAATGGAAAGATAATTTAAACAAGAACGTCATGTCATAACTTTTAGGATGGATTTGCTATTAGAATAGCAGTTACAGTATAAAGAAGTAAAGGGAAACATGTAGAAAAAACGAGATATACAAAAATGATCACCCTAGAAAAAAGGGATACGCAAAAATTGATAGTCTGTGAATCCTTCGTTGGGTAACCTTTAGCATGAATGAGGGCCTTACAATGTCTTCCCAGGGAACCAAGCCTTTGAGTTCTGCAGCTGTTCTCATGTGAAATCAAGATTGAATGATGGCTTCTATTAACTAGGTTTTATTGCTGGGTCGCTTCTGACTAATCAGTTTCTTTAGTCAGCTCCATAGATTTTCCATTGGGTTAAGGCTAATGGGCTATTCCCAGGCCATTCCAGCAGTGGAATAGGATGATCTTGAAACTCCCCCCCCCCCCCAAAAAGTGGTGTTATTAGCCATCAAACCTCAAAAATACACTTTTCCCAAAAGGTTTCCACAATTTTGGCCACTATTGTACTATTGTGCCAGACTTCAATTCCCAGCATAGATGGCTGGGGAATTCTGGGAATTGAAGTCCACATGTCTTAAAGTTGCCAAGATTAGGCACCCCATTACTGAAAGTCAGATGAGCCAGCTCTTCATCTGTTGGAAAACAGAACAAAAAGATTGATTTTTTTAAAAGAAGAAGCAAATTTAAAGGAATCTGCAAAAGAAGGTTCTGAAAGGCCTAATGTTGTCCCCAACCAACCACAGACGATATTTCCAGAGAAAAAGGAAGTCCTAATAAAAGGAAGCAGAGGGTCTTTGCTTCAAGGAAAATAGCTATTTCTGATGAATTAAATGCATATTCCAAATATTCCAGAAGGAATATTCAATTGATTCTTTCCTTCCCCCATATTAGACTAAACTAGGTCAATAGTTTTTAAATTTCCTGAGTTGTTGAACTGTCTATAAACGTTTGTACATTTAAGACTGTGCTCCTAATTTTTTATTTTAAAATCTTTAGAATTGAAGTTTTCTATGGAATATTCTGAAGATCTGTAATATACTCAGGGATGAAAAGCTTGTATCAGACCACCGCCACCTAGTGGTGTGCAAAGAGCATTACACTTACCCCTGCATTTTCTGTTTTAAATCAGGTTTTGTTTTGTTTTTTAATTTGATTTATATGCCGCCCTTCTCCGGAGACTCAGGGCGGCTTACAATGCGTTAAGCAATAGCCTTCATCCTTTTGTATATTTTATACAAAGTCAGCTTATTGCCCCCACAAACTGGGTCCTCAATTTACCTACCTTAGAAAGGATGGAAGGCTGAGTCAACCTTGAGCCTGGTGAGATTCGAACTTACAGTAATTGCAGACAGCTGGTGTTAATCACAATGCTTTTAGTCTGCTGAGCTAACCAGGCTCTAACCAGTTGTATTTTTAACGTTAGTATTTTTAAATATTTTGTAAAATGGTGCACTATTTTGCAGGGAGGAAAATTCTGCCCCATGGTATGAAGGCAGGAATGAAAACAAAGCAAGATAGATCCATTTGGAGATTCGGGAATAAAAGCAAATCACAACAATTTGTTGAGCACCTGCTTAGAAAAATGTTTCAGATACATGGATTAAGCATAAATCCATTTATTTATTCAGCTAGCAGAGGAATTAATCAAAAATTCCTCTGCTAGACAATTGTTATACTTAATTAACCTATAAGCATAATTAACCTATAAGCATAATTCTGAAATGAATAAATAAAAATTAAAAGCCCCTAAAACTCTGTATATAATACAGGTAGCTCTTGATTTACAACAGTGACCATTCAATGCAGTGGCCTAGAGGTGGGGCTCTCGCCTCACAATCAGCAGGCTGTGAGTTCAATCCTAAGTAGAGGCAGATATTTCTCTCTCTGGACACGATGAGAATATATCTGCTGGGGGGAAGAAAAACTCTGTACTGGCAACAGGAAGGGCATCTGGCCAGTAAACACTCAGCTCCATTCAGTTGCCCAGACTCCACCCCGCAAGGGATTATGGGGTTGTTAAAAGAGGATGATTTAGTGACCGTTCAAAGTTAAACAGCACTGAAAAGAGTGACTTATGAGTGAGGTCGTAAGGGTGAAAGAGTGACTTTCACCCTTAGGACCTTTGCAGCATCCCCATTATCATGTGATCAAAATTGACTCCTACTTATGATCATCGCCGTTCCTTTCAAGGATCCTTTTGAAACCTTTTGACGAGAAAAATCAACGGGAAAACCAGATTCACTTAATAACCGTGTCACTAACTTGTCCATTGGGGTAATTCACTTCACAACTGTGGTAAGAAAGGGGCAAAACTGACTTAACCAATGTCTCGCCTAACAACAGAAATCTGGGGCTCAGTTGTGGCCGTACGTTGTCGTAAAATGGGGCAAAGCTGACTTAACCAATGTCTCACTTAACAACAGAAATCCGGGGCTCAGTTGTGGCCGTACGTTTCACGGATTTCTTCTAAGGTAGTAGTACTGACCTCAGCAAGATTTCTCCAGGGGTTGCTGGAATTTTGTCCATTTTATCTGTGGTTGAGGAAGCTTCGGAGCCAAGAAAGTTCGTTTCAGATCCAAAATATATCTCCACAACATGCATCTGAAATAAGACCAAATTTGCTGGTTAGAAAGATCGGAACGGATCGCTTTTCTTCCCACTACGAAGCCACTTCCGTTCAAAGCAAGAGGGAGGTGGAGTCACTCAGAATCGCCCACCACAAAGACACGGTCTCTATATAAATTTTCAATAACGAAATTAGGACAGTTAGAACAATTAATCAGGGGAACGACTTGCCTCCGGAAGTTGTAAATGCTCCAACATTGGAAGTCTTTGAGAAGAGGTTGGATAATCATTTGTCTGAAGTAGTGTAGGGTTTCCTCCCTAAGCAGGGGGTTGGATTAGAAGACCTCCAAGGTCCATTCTATTCTATTCTATTCTATTCTATTCTATTCTATTCTATTCTATTCTATTCTATTCTATTCTATTCCATTCCATTCCATTCCATTCCATTCCATTCCATTCCATTCCATTCCAATATCTATTCTATTCTATTCTATTCTATTCTATTCTATTCTATTCTATTCTATTCTATTCTATTCTATTCTATTCTATTCTATTCTATTCCATGCCATGCCATGCCATGCCATGCCATTCCATTCCATTCCATTCCATTCCATTCTTCCTATCCTATCCTATCGTTCTATTCTATTCTATTCTATTCTATTCTATTCTATTCTATTCTATTCTATTCTATTCTATTCTATTCTATTCTATTCTATTCTATTCTATTCTATTCTATTCTATTCTGAGTCCATAGTAGACAGATAATATTTGAAAGCACCCAAAAAGGACAACTCCCTGATACCCTGGACTATAAGACAGAGGAAAGCATACAGCACAATCAAACTTTCAAGATTCTGTTATGATTGAGAAATGGATTATGTATATCAAATTGTTTTCAACTCCTAGCTACCATATATACGTTTGGTATATATGTATTATTCCAAAGGTCCAAGTACAGATTAGGCGAAAACTGGCTCAACAACAGTAACTGTCAGAGGGACCTTGGAGTCCTAATGGACGATTACTTAAGCATGAGCTGGCCATGTGCGACAGCTGCCAAAAAAAGCCAATATAATCCTCGGTTGTATAAACAGAGGCATCGAATCAAAATCACGTGAAGAGTTACGACCACTTTATAAAGCCTTAGTAAGGCCACACCTGGAATACTGCATCCAGTTTTGGTCACCACACTACAAAAAAGATGTTGAGATGTTGGAAAAAGTTCGGAGAAGAGCAATTAAGAGGATCCAAGGCCTGGAACACTAAAACGTATGAAGAACGGCTGCAGGCTTTGGCTAGTCTAGAGAAAAGAAGGACTAGCGGTGACACGATAGGAGCCTCAGATAGCTCAACAGGCTAAGTAGCCTGTTATTAACATTCAGCTGCCTGCAATTATTGCAAGTTCGAGGCTCAAGGTTGACTCAGCCTTCCATCCTTTCTAAGGTAGGTCAATTGAGCACCCAGTTTGTGGGGGCAATAAGCTGACTTTGTATAAAAAATATACAAAAGTATGAAGGCTATTGCTTAACGCATTGTAAGCCGCCCTGAGTCTCCGGAGAAGGGCGGCATATAAATCTAATTAAAATAATAATAATAACAACAATATTCCAGTATTGGAGAGGCTGCCACAAAGAGGATGGGATCAATTTACTTTGCAATTCATCAGAAGGCAGGACAAGAAACAATCGATGGAAACTAATCCAGGAGAGAAGCAACCTGGAATGAAGGAAAAACTTCCCGACAATCAGACCAATAAACCAATGGAACGCCTTGCCACTAGAAATTGTGGGTGGTTCATCACTGGAGGTTTTTAAGAAGAGACTGGACTGTCACTTGTCTGAAATGCTTGAGAAGGGGGCGGAAGACTTCCCCAAGATCCCTTCCTGCTCTAATTTGATCGATTGATTTTCTCCGTGGTAATCTGTCCCTGTTTCTTGAAGTCTTCCACCTGTTGCATTCACTGTCACTGCAACTGAGTCTACCCATCTTCCCGCGTGACGTTTCTTCGTTCTGTCCGAATTCTGTCTTTGTACCTTCAGATATTCTCCCCACCCCCACCCCGCATGGCAATAAGGATATCCTGAAAGGTTTAATCTGGCCACTTCATTTTTTATTTTTTTTTTCATAAAAAGAAGAGACAGAATATTCTAGAATATGGAATAAATGGTATAATTGGCTTAAGACTAACAATTGATTTGATTTATATCAAAGGATATAACTGAGGAAAAAAACTGAGGAAAATATTAAGTGGGTGTTAATTGGAAGTTAAGATTTGTTAGTGATTTGTATTAATTTGTGACCGGATCAATGCTCCGCTTTGGGAAAGATGTGTTTTATGTTTGCGTTTTAAAAAAATAAAAAAAAACAACTTTTTTTAAAAAAAATTAAAATAAAAATGCCTATCCTAGGAGTTGTTATTCCACTTGCCTAATGCAAAAACACTCAGAATCACTCACTGCTTCTCATTACCGTGTTTCCCCGAAAATAAGACCAGGTCTTAGATTCATTTTTGCTCCAAAAGACGCATTAGGGTTTATTTTCTGGTTAGATCTTATTTTGGAGAAAATACGGTACTAAATGCATCCATCTGGCTGACAATCTTCACTGGGCTTTATTTTGGGGGGTAGGGCTTCTATTACGAGCATCCTGAAAAAATCATGCTAAGGCTTATTTTAAGGTTAGGTAGGTCTTATTTTCGGGGAAATGGGATAATAAGCCAAAGAGAGACCAAGAAGGGCAAATCTTGCATTAAAAGAATTAAGCAGGAATTAAGAGCTGCTTACCTTCGTGCTTGTAAGTCATTTCTTGGCATCCAGAAAAATAAAGGCACACCAGGGCGCAGAGCGAGACGAAGAAAGAGAAGTACAAAGTGAGAAACAGGAACTCCATATCGAAGGAGCAGCTGTTTATAATCACAATAATTTCTTTCCTAAACGATAAAGCCCCACGAGATCATCGGATGCAACCCAATTCCAGAGTCAGCAGTTAAGAGGCACGTTGCCAGGGGTTTGTTATTCCCGTTTAAATTGAACCTCATTGAGGTTTAACGTTCTACAAAGTCCTTAAGGTGAAGAATGTAAAAACCATGTAAGGTACTTCTTCTTACGATGAAGTGGAGGGAGCTTCATCCTTGGAAGCTTTCAAGAAGAGACTGGACAGTAATGGTGTAGGTGAGGGGTTGGACTAGATGATCTACTGGGTCCCTTCCCACTCTGTTATTCTGTTCTGTTGTCACTCAATGCTTCTTCTCCTTCGTGCCCAGGGCACAGCTTCTGCACTAAAGAAGAAAACATTTCTTTGGAGCGTCCCACGAGAATGAACAAGCTGCCTAATGAAAGATAACATAGCAACAGTTACTTAGCAATCATAGCTTCTTGTAGTCTCTCCTCTGGCACAGACCTGTTGTGACCCACCAGCAGCCAGTGGAGCTGGCAGGCAAGTCGGACAGTGAGGAGGTTGGGGAGGAACTTGGGCCAGTCCTGGGGGCTGTGGAAAGCTTGGACAAGGGCTCTGCTGTCGGAGGCAAAGAGGGAGCTAGACAGCAGCGAGGCAGAGGAACGGCTGGAGCCCATTCCCAGTGTGCGCATGCGCAGAGCTAACAGAAGACAAAAACAACTCAGAAAGCAGGGTCGACTCAGGAGTAAAGCCACATCTTGGAGGTGATTGGCCCCTCCCATACGAAACAAAAGAGGAGCGAACAGGGAGTGGGCTTTTGCAAGAAACAATTAGTTTGTTCGCTCCGTGACTCTGAGAGACTCTGTGCCAAGTTTTGCCTTGCACTGCATTTGGAAATTAGTTACCTGGCAGCCTTCCAAGCGAGATAAGCTCTGTGTTGATAAATATTCCTTTGAAAAACTGTTCGGACAGGCCTTGCTGACTGTGTATGAAAGGAATCATACATAGTCAGCATCGGGACCAAGACTCTGCTTCCGGCTTTTTAAGGGAGCTGTTGTGGTCCGCCAGCAGCCTGTGGAGCTGGCAGTGGACTCAGACAGTGAGGAGGCTGGGGACGACAACGGGCCAGTCCTGGAATCAGTGGAAGGCCCGGATGAGGGCTCTGCATCAGAGACAGAGATGGGGACAGGGCCATTGGGAGCGATGCACGGATTCCGGACCCTCCAGAGGCGGATAGCAGAGACTTCCTACTGCATGCATGTGAAAAGTTGCTAGAAGACAAGAGCAGCTAAAGCAAAAAGGACGACTTGGGAGTAAGGCCAGGAGATGATTGGCCCCTCCCAGAAGGCTTAAAAGAGCAGCAAGGGCTCTTGGGCTCTTTGTAGGAAAACAAGGTTGCTACATTTGTTTCTTGTCAGCGTCTCTTCCTTCTGAACCTTTGCCAAGAAAAGCCTTTGGGGTAAAGAGGGGCAAAGACCATTTTTCCTAGTGTTGGAGAATTCACCGCCCTGTAAAACTAAATAACTAAATAACTAAATAATTAAATAACCAAATAACTAAATTAAATAAATAAATAACTAAATAAGTAACTAAATAAATAACTAAATAGTAGTAGCTAAATAACTAAATTAAATAAATAAATAAATACTAAATAGCTAAATAAATAACTAAGTAAATAAGTAAGTAAGTAAGTAACTAAATAGCTAAATAACTAAATAACTAAGTAACTAAGTAACTAAATAAGTAACTAAATAGCTAAATAGCTAAATAACTAAATAACTCAGTCAATTTATTTATTTTGTCAAGTATACATAAGATAACAGGTAAAAATATAAACATAATTTGAATACATGAAAAGAGTAAGAAAAAAAGGAATATTAGGACAGGGACGGTAGGCACGCTGGTGCACTTATGCATGCCCGCTTTCAATCAATCAATCAATCAATCAATCAATGTTCCAGGAAAGCATGAGAAGATGAGATGTTTCCCAGTGTTGGAGAATTCACCGCTCCACAAAAATAACTAACTAACTAATTAGCTAACTAACTAACTCAGTCAATCAGTCAATCAGTCAGTCAGTCAATCAATCAATCAATGTTCCAGGGAAGCATGAGAAGATGAGATTTTTCCCAGTGTCGGAGAATTCACCGCTCCGCAAAACTAACCACTAACTAACTAACTAACTAACTAACTAACTCAGTCAATCAATCAGTCAGTCAGTCAATCAGTCAGTCAGTCAATCAATCAATCAATGTTCCGGGAAAGCATGAGACGATGAGATTCTTCCCAGTGTCGGAGAATTCACCGCTCCGCAAAACTAACTACTAACTAACTAACTAACTAACTAACTAACTCAGTCAATCAGTCAATCAGTCAGTCAATCAGTCAGTCAATCAATCAATCAATCAATGTTCCAGGGAAGCCTGAGAAGCTGAGAGAAGGCTCCATCCTCCCCCCACCACCCACTCAGCCCTCCCAAGCCCGGCTCGGAGGCTCCGCCGCCTGCCCGCCTTCCGTCCCGCCCGGCGAGGGCCGTCCCAGCCGGGGAAGGCAGAGCTACCCAGCGGCGGCTCCTCCTCCCCGGGGATCCCGCTCGCCTCCTTCCCTCCCGTCCGCGCAGGGGCAGCCGAGGAGGGCCAGGACCGCGGCCGCCCTGCAGCCGGGAAGCAAGCAGAGGAGGCAGGCAGGCAGGGTGGGTCGGTGGGCTGGCGGGCGGGCGGGCGGGGGTCTCTCTCTCTCTCCGCCTCCCCCCACCGGCTCCTCTTCCCCGCCGAGCTCGGCCAGGCGCTTGCGGGTTCCCGAGTCTTTAGCTGCCTCGCTGTCCGGGAACGGTGGACGGCGGGGTTTGGGGAGGGGTCGCGAGAGAGACCCCCTCGCTGGGCTTTGGGGAAGTTCCAAGCGGGGTTAAGGGGGGCGCTGGGGGCTGGCCGGGTGGAGTGGGGGGTGGGGGTCTCCACAGGGTTGGGTTGGGCGTCTTGGAGGGCGGGGGTGGCGAGAGACCCCCCCCCCGCGGGGCTTTGGGTTCCCCCGCTCCCTTGCGGGAGGAAAAACTCCAAACCGAGTTAAGGGGGGGTTGGGCTGGCCGGGTGTGGGGGGGGGGGGGGGTAATGCGAAGCTGCAGGTACTTTAATTCCCCCCCTCCCTAGAAAGGCAGAGAAAGCCCCCTCCCCATCATCCCCGCCCCTCCCTTCCATCTCTTCCATGCATTGCTCAGCTGGCATCTGGCCAAAGGTTGCAGATCTCTTTGCAACCAAGGGGTGGGGGGAGGGGGGAGGGGGGGAAAGCAACGACCCCCCCCCCAAGAAGCGATTCCCACGTTTGCAAACTCCGGGGGGGGGACACAAGACTCCTCCCCCTGTGATGGACACAGGGCTGAATATTGGGGGGGGGGGTGGAGAGAAACAAGGTGTTTTTTTTAAAAAAAGATGATGATGAGTGGACATCTTGAGCCCATCCCTCCGGCCAGCCTTGTGACTGGACCCGCCAGCTGCAGATGCCTCTGTGGAGGGAGGGAGGGAGGATGGCGCCCAGCTCCACTTAGGGAGAAGGAGGGGGTGGGGGGCGGAGGGGGGGCTTTGCAGGGCTGGATAAACAGCCGGTCCCAGCACACCCTTAAAAGGGCCAGAGAGAGAGAGAGTTATGCACTCAAAGTAAACCTCCTAGAGATATTTGGCCAAGCCTGGGATATTCTGGATCCCAGTTGGGATTTCCTGGCACCCACTGACACTAGAAAAATCTCTAAACAGGAAGAGAGAAGATGTATAAAAGAGGGAGGGAGAGAAAGAAGGGAGGAGGAAGGAAAAGAGGAAGAGAGGGAGGGAGGAAGATGAGGGAGGGAGGGTGGGAGAGAGAGGAAGGAGAAGGAGAGAGGATAGGGAGGGAAGAAAGGAGAGAGGAAGGAAGGAAAGAAAGAAGGAAGGAGGGAGGGAGGAAGATGAAGGAGGGTGGGAGAGAGAGGAAGGAGAAGAAGGGAGGGTTGGGAGGGAGGAAAGGAGAGGAAGGAAAGAAAGAAGAAGGGAGGGAGAGGAAGATGAGGGAAGGTGGGACAGAGGAAGGAGAGGAGGGAGGGTAGAGAGGAAGGGAGGAAAGGAGGGAGGGAGGGAAGTTAAGGTGAGGGGAGGGAGAGGGAGGGAGGGAGAGTAGAGAGGGAGGGAGGAAAGGAGAGAGGAAGGAAAGAAGGAAGGAGTCAGGAAAGGGAAGGGAAGGAGGGAAGGAAGAGGGAGGGAGGGACAGGAAGGAGAAGGAGGGAAGGTAGAGAGAGGGAGGAAAGGAGGAAAGGAGAGAGGAAGGAAGGAAATGAGAGAGGGACGAAAGAGGGAGGGACGAAAGGAGAGAGGAAGGGAGGAAAGGGAAGGGGGGAAGGGAAGGGAAGGAAGGGGGGACAGGAAGGAGAAGGAGGGAAAGTAGAGAGGGAGGTAGGAAAGGAGAGAGGAAGGAAGGAAATAAAGAGGGAGGGAGAAAAAAAGGAGAAAAGGGGAGGGAAGAAAGAGAGAGGGGAGGAAAGGAGGGAGAAGGAAGGAAGGAAAGGGAAGGAGAGGGAGGAAGGAAAGAAAGGATGGAAGAAGGAGAGTGGGAAGGAAGGAAGGAAAGGAAGGAAGGAAGGAAGGAAGGAAGGAAATATTTCTAGGCCTGTTTGTTGAAGGGATCTCCTGCAGCCAGGCCTCGTGTAAATGACCCTGTGGTGCCTTCTCCCCCACTCTCTGGCTGGGCCCTTCCGCCACTTTCAGACCCTGGACCTGAGCCCTTTTCAGACCCTCCCGTTGCACCCAACTGGGAAGGTCAGGGATGAAAAGATAGCAGAAGCTGAAGTCCAACCCCAGAAAAATCGACACACCCATCCCAGGAATTTTTCTTTTTTTAAAAAAACACCTAACAACTTTTAGTGATGCTTGCTCCCCTTCCCTTTGTTTGTTTCCCCAATTACTAACCTAAATATTTCTACATTTCATGATCCTTCCACTTCTTATTATTTTATCTTGGTTACTGTTACAACCAAAGTTATATTTCAGCCGAGCAGTTTTAAAAACGTGGCTTGATGCCTAGCCAACCACTTAAGGTTGGGTTTGAAAGATGCTCGTTTTGGATGGCTCTGCCATTGGCTGCAGAATTGGGCTAAAGCTTGGCATCCCAACCTTAGGACATAATGTGGTTTCTTAACAGCAGCTCAGATGCTATTTTTTGGGGTGGGGGGGATCCCCCAAGGAAGAGCCCCTTGCACCTCGCTTGAAAAGAGCTCCGTTTCGATCTGCGTTGTAACCCCTCCTTTAATTTAACCAAACTTCCAAAGTCGTTCCGTAATCCTGTCCTTTTGGAGATGGTTTGAAGTGACAGAAGTGGAGATCATTAAACACTTTTAGATCAGTTATGTATCGCTGGTCAAATATTTAAACGATTGACCTCGTCGCAAAAGAAATGTAAATTGCCGGACACGTTGTGAAATGGGAGTATATTACATTTCTAAATTTCCCAAGTTGGTTTAGACCAGGGGTAGGCAACCTTAAGCACTCAAAGAGCCATTTGGACCCGTTTCCCACACAAAAGAAAACACCGGGAGCCACAAAACCCTTCCCGTGCCTGACTATTTCTTGAGGGGCCACAAAACTAGCCTATGTAGTTGAATTAAACGTTCTGTTTTCTTCTGGAACTTTTCTTTTCCTGGATTTATCCGTGGGGTTGAAAAGCTCAATAAATCGTGCGGCGCACATTGGCAGTTGTGCCGCATATTTTGAGTGACGGAGAGCCACAGCAGAGGGTGAAAGAGCCACATGCAGCTCCAGAGCTGCAGATTGCTGACTCTTTTGGTCTAGAGAGGCAGTAGCAGCAAAACTCCCTAATTATTGTCTATATTGGAATTTCTGTCCTGGAATTAATGTGCCAAGTTGTTTCAAGGACAACAAATGACTGGATTTTCTCCCTTTAAGGGTGTTGGTTGTATCTTAGGATCATAAACCAAGTCTACTTTTTGAGGTGTGTTTAAATTGCCTCGCTACTCAATGCCATCGAAGGAAAATATTTTGCTTAAAGGACTTCACTCCTTGGAAAAGAAGTCTTTTAAGCAAAATACACTCCTTCTTTTCCAAGGAGTGTATCACCCAAGGAGAACTGTCACAAGGTGCTAAGCCTTGCCGAAAGGCTGGCACCCCGGGCTGAGAGATTGACACCCGGGGCCAGCTGTCTCTTTTGCCCTCTTGGTGACGCAGTGGATTTGAGAACTCTCCTGTCCTTGCGATGGGGAGATCGCAGGGCTGTGAGTAAAGCTGGAAAATCTCTCTCTCTTTCCCTCCACCCGTCTCTCTCCCTCCCTCTCTCTCTTCTGGCTTTTCTAGAAATCGCGATGGATGCCCCCAATTTTGAAGAACTGCTGGCCAGAGCAAAAGCTGGAGAGCCGAAGTCGCAAGCAGAGGTTATTGTGCATGCTTTCTTACTGTCCTTACCTTTTTTTTCGTTAAACATTTTAAGGAAATAATATAGACCAAGAGGCATTGAAAAAGAATACAAAATAAAAAGTATGTAAACAAGGGCTCTAGAGAAGGCTGCGGGGAGTACAGTTTTCCTAGATATTACAAGTACTTCTCCACAATTCTCCACTTACCACCACAATTGAGCCCCAAACGTCTGTCGTTCAGCGAGACATTTGTTAAGTGAGTCTTCCCCTGTGTTATGACCTTTCTCGCCTGGGTTGCTAAGAGAATTGACACAGATGTTAAATTAGTAACATGGTTGTTAAGAGAATCTGGCCTCCCCTATTGATTTTGAAGGTCGCAAAAAGGGGATCATGTGACCTTGGGACGCTGCAACGGTCGTAAGTATGAACCAGTTGCCGAGCGTCTTGATTTCGATCACGTAAGTGTGAAAAATGGTCCTAAGTCACTTTTTTCAGTGCCGTTCTAACTTTGAAAAGTTGCTAAATGAACTGTTGTAAATCGAGGACTACCTGTAGACGAGTGAAATAATAACTGTTATTATTTTATATTATATATAAAACTCCGCATTGGCAACAGGAAGGGCATCTGGCCAGTAAACGCTCTGCTACATTCAGTCGCCCAGACTCCACACTGCAAAGGGTTACGGGGTCTTTAAAAAAAGATAATTATATATTATATTATATTATATTATATTATATTATATTATATTATATTATATTATATTATATTATATTATATTATATTATATTATATTATATTATACAAGAGTTCTAGAAGGCCTTGGAGATGACAGTCTTCCTAGATATTACAGGTCGCCCTCAGTTTATGACCACAATTGAGCCCAAAATGTCTGTCACTAAGCGAGACATTTGTTAAGTGAGTTTTGCTCTTATTTTATGACCTTTCTTACCCTTGTTGTTAAATGAATCACTGCAGTCGTTATGTGAGGAATGCATTTTTCCGATCGAAACGTGGGTTAAACCTTCCGTTTTTCACAGGTGGGGAAGCACTACCTGAAGCTGGCCGAAGAGCAAGATGAGGAGCTGAACAGCTGCAGCGCCGTGGAGTGGTTGATCCTGGCGGCCAAACAGGGGCAGAAGGAAGCCCTCCAGATCCTGCGATCCTGTTTGGCCGAAGGAAAAGGTAGGATCCCGCGCTCTCACGCGCACGGGCGGTCCTTGACTTACAACAGTTCGCTCCGCAACCGTTCAAAGTTGAAAACGGGGACTCGCGGCCTTTTTCAACGTTTGCCGCTTCCGTGTGATCACCCGGCCAAAATTCAAACTCTCGGCCACTGGTTCCTATTGATTACCGCTGCGGCGTCCTGTGGTCACAGGGATCACCTCTTAGCGACCTTCTGACGAGCAACGTCTATGGGCGAGCCACCTGCGCTTCACAGCCATGGTACTACTTAGCAACCGCAGCATTTCACTTAATAACTGCGGCGGAAAAGGTTATAAAATGGGGCAAAATTTACCTAACAACTGTTTCACTTTTGGGCTCAGTTGTGGTTGTAAATCCAGGATATCAATTGATATAATTAACAATTCCAGTTAATAATTCTTGTCTGTCTGTCTGTCTATCTAATTATCCCTATGGTATCTATCTATCTGTCTATATCTATTGTCTGTCTGTCTAATTATCTACCTCTATGGTATCTTTCTTTCTATCTATCTATCTATCTATCTATCATCTATCTATCTATCTATCTATCTATCTCTATATATATCTATAGTCTTGTCTATCTAATTATCTCTATGGTATTTATTGCTATTTTATCTATCTCTATATCACTATATCTATAATCTGTCTATCTAATTATCTATCACTATGGTATCTATCTATCTATCTAATTATCTATCTATGGTATCTGAATGGGACGCAGTGGCGAAGATGCTGAACTTGTCGATCGAAAGATCGGCAGTTCCGCGGTTCGAAACCGTAGTGCCGCGTAACAGGGTGAGCTCCCGTTCCTTGTCCAGCTTCTGCCAACCTAGCAGTTCGAAAGCAGGTAACAAATGCAAGTAGAAAAATAGGGACCACCTTTGGTGGGAAGGGAACAGCATTCCATGCGCCTTTGGCGTTGAGTCATACCGGTCACATGACCACAGAGATGTCTTCGGACAGCGCTGGCTCTTTGGCTTTGAAATGGAGATGAGCACCACCCCCTAGAGTCAGGAATGACTAGCACACATGTGCAAGGGGAACCTTTACCTTTATGATATCTGTCTGTCTGTCTATCTATCTATCACCTATGTATCTATCTATATATCTCTTTATCTATGTCTGTCTGTCTGTCTGTCTGTCTGTCTGTCTGTCTACCTACCTACCTACCTACCTACCTACCTACCTACCTACCTACCTATCTATCTATCTATCTATCTGAATTCTCTCTCCATCCATCCATCCATCCATCCATCTAATTTTGAGGCCAGCCATCTCCCTCATCGAGGGACTTTGTGCAGTCTACCAATAAAATATCAAAACATATCAAAACTCTACCAACAAAAACATCAAAACTCAACAGATAATTGTACATTTTTTAAAAATTCTTTTTTCATCTGTCCCTAGTAGTAGTATCTGATCTAATTCCGTTGGATCTTTATAAAAGCCATATATCCTCGCATCTTTCTCATGCCTTGATTGAATTTGGCCAGACGGCCACCAACCATACCACATTTCACAAATGCTTTTAGTCTCTTCATGTGGCTTTCCGTCAGAGACCAACTTTCCATTCTGTGGAGCAGGATACAAAACCTCCGAAGAGTGGTGGGTTTTTTAACTGGAGGAAGTCAGATCTAACCTTGGCCATTTTCTCTTCTCTTCTCCTTGAGGCATCACTTCAGAAAACGTGGAAGAGGTGAAGAGATTATCATCCGAGACTAATTTGGAAAGAGCCGTGAGAAAAGCTGCTTTGGTCATCTACTGGAAATTAAATCCAAAGAAGAAAAAGGAACTGGCTGTTTCAGAACTATTAGAAAATGTTGGCGAAGTGGACAGTGAAGGTCTGTATCATTTATTTGCACTTTAAATCTGTGTGCTTAACCAGAGTGGCTTGGGATAGCCGAGTTGAGTGGTTTATAAGTTTAATAAAAAACTTATAAATATTCCTCGACTTACAACACTTTATAGGGACCCTTCAAAGTTTTGAGTGGACAAAACTCATTTAACAAACATCTCACTGAACAAGAGAAAGGTTGGGCTCGGTTGTGGTCGTATGTCGAGGACAACCGGTACTTCTGTTTCAGGGTAGAAGGCTGATCTTCTCCCCTTTCTAGACACGCTTCCGAATGGCCGAGGATGTGCAGAAGCGCTTCACAAAAAAAGTGTGTAGAAGTCACAATCCTAGCTTCATTTATATCAAGGTGGTTTCCATCCTTTCTGAAGATTTCCTCCTGCTGCTGTAGTATTTCTTGGCAGCAGAAGTCCTCGGGCCAACTCTCCATCCACAGTCATTTTCAGCTAATTGCACACTCTCGTGGGTTTCTGAACAGAGTTGTCTAACCTTATCTACAGCGTAGTTATTCTGCTCTGCCGCCTGACCCTCATTGCCTGTGGGCCAGCCTGGAGAAAGATTGCTATCTTGTTTGGATGAGTTCAGGAGTTCATGTTGGCCCAGCTCAGCCTGGCCAGATCTCAATCTCAGCATCTTGAACATGTCAACATGTCCAGTTGACGAATCCAGAAAAAGAAACTCCTTTACCAACTTTACTGAATAAATTGGCACAGAAGCAGCAAAACCAGCTCTGGACTTCCCGCGTGAAAGCACGCATAGTTCATTCCAATCCCTTTCCCCACGGGCCACTCACACTCCATTACATCCACCAATCCCTTTTGTTATGGGAACCAGCCTGCCACTCTGGAACATCTGCCCCGGGTGTCCTTGAAAGGGGGAGCCATATCTCATGGGAATCACGATGCTTGGATGCCATCCCCGCCCCCTTGCAGCCCAATCCACCAGCACCCTTATTCTTCGTCAAGCTGCGAGCAAAGCAGAATATAGGTGAAAGTTTGAGTCAGTCTTGACAGGTGAGTTTCAACTCCATTCATGCTGGCTGAGGAATTCTGGGGAGTGTGGGGAGGGTTGAAGCCCACCCATCTGAAAAGTGGCTGAGACTGGATGTCTGTGGAGATTCTCAATCCTCCCGGTCTTGGTTGTCTCCAAGGTTCTTTTTCCAAGGGTGAAATCTACTTACCTTCCCAACCAGTTCGGAAGTGCACGTACATCAAGTTGCACTTGAAACCTTTCTGCGCATGTGCAGAGGGTAAAAAACAGGTTACTACCTGGTTAAAACCAGGAAGTAATGTCAACCGGGTGAGTGGGTGGAGCGTTGCTTCGCCATCGCTACCGGTTCTCCGAACCACCGGCCGCCATTGCTACCAATTCGGCCGAACCGGTTCGAACCAGGATAATTTCACCCCTGGCTTTTTTCCCAAAAGACTTTTTTTTTTAATTTTATTTTTCTTTGGAAATGTTTCGCTTGGTGGTGGTTTAACAATTGGTTCGTTGAAGGCCTAAGGCGCTTGTGCACAGCACTGAAAATGGCGCATTTAGAAGCTCAGCTACTTACCTCCCAAGTCAGCAACAGTAAATAGAACAGTGAGGGGATGGGTAATCATCTGTGCCACACGATTGAGAGGAGCTACAAAGCAGGAAATAAAGGACAGGATAGAGCGGGGATGGATGGGTGGGCGGGCCAACTGATCATCCGCACTACCAGTTCGCCCGAACTGACTGAATTCCATCTCTGGTTTCGCTCCTCATCTAATTCTTCAGTTTAATTCTTATTCAGTTCAGTTTGCTGAAGCTGAGACACCCTTGCTGAGATGATCTCAGGGCCTGCCAATGAGTGGGGTTCCTAGCTATAGGGAAAGGCATGGGGGCTTTCTATGTGCATGTGGGGGGCTTCCTGGGGCGGGGGCTATTCATTTGTTTTAACCCTTTTGTGTTCCGCTTCTCTTTAAAACTCTTCACACCTACCTGTGTTTCCGAGAACAGGCCAGGGAGACCAGCGTCCGGGACCTCTTCCAAAGACTGTCCAGAAGCAGAGAAGGATGCTGGAGAGATTGGTCAGCAGCGAAGGTAGGGGAGCGATACCTGGGTGGGACCCTCTCCTCTTGGACCCTTCTGGCACCTTCCACTGATAGAGATTTTTTTCTCTTGAATGTTTTTTAGCTAAGAATTACATCGCCTTTGATGACTTCGTTGAAATAACCAAGAAGTACGCCAAGGGTATCATCCCATCAAGTATGATCCCTCAGGATGAGGATGATGAGGACGATGAGCTGACAGGAAAGAGCCCCGAGGAGCTCCCCTTCCAACAAAAGGTGAATGGCTGGAGGACTTCGATGCCATACTTTCTCACCACCCGTTTGTTCAGGGTGGGTGGAGGGTACACAGAGGACCCTGAAAGGGTTCCCGGAGAGCAGCCCAGAAAGGAGGGAGAGCATGGCAAGCATGGACCAGGTGGGCGAAAGAACCCCTTCATTGGAGAGTCTCCAGAAGGCCCAGTTTCAGGTCTTAGGTAGTGGGGCCACTGGAACCACCCAGACTCAGGTGCAGAGCCAAAGGTGGGTCTTATCGAGACTCTCCAATTGTAGTGAAAAAGGGAAGAGCTTGCTTTGTTGAGATTCAGCCCATTGGTCACGGAGTTGTGTGGTCTTCAGCTCCTGGGCAGCACCCTCCAAAGATCTGTGTACCACTTCTTCATACACACTTCCCAACCTTGGTTGGGCAACAGATTAGAGTGGGTGGGCCTTGGCTGCAGCCCCTTTGCAGGTTTACCTACCTGGGCTTTTTCTGATCTCTTGTGGCTTACCCCTGGAGCAGGGATCTCCAACCTTGGCAACTTGAAGACTTGTAGATTTCAACTCCCAGAATCCCTCAGCCAACAAAGCCTTTAAGACTTGTGGACTTCAACTCCCAGAATTCCTCAGCCAGCTTTGCTTTAAGACTGGTTTAAAAGCTGGCTGAGGAATTCTGGGAATTGAAGTCCACAAGTCTTCAAGTGGCCAAGGTTGGAGACCCCTGCACTGGAGTAAAGGGGTGCGGTTGGGCCTCTCTGTCCCTTGGGAAGATAACTTTGCAGTCACACCCAACACGTTTATTTGTCTGAAGGGACAAAACAGGGCCTTGACAGGTGTAGTTTTGGAACTTAAGTTTGTTTCCTATCCTAGTCAGCCCACCAGTCTTCTCCAAAAGGAACTTTTGGGGTTCATTTGGCCCCCTCTGCTGTTTGGGATGACCTGTGCACGGCCTTCTCTTTCCAGATCATCAAGTATCCCCTCCATGCCATCATGGAAATCAAAGAGCACCTGATCGAGGTGGCCTCCAAAGCTGGGATGCACTGGTTGTCCACCATCATCCCGACCCATCAGATCAACGCCCTGCTCTTCTTCTTCGTCCTCAGCAACCTGACCATCGACTTCTTTGCCTTCTTCATCCCCCTCGTGATTTTCTACCTCTCTTTCATTTCCATGGTGATTTGCACCCTGAAGGTCTTCCAGGACAGTAAAGCGTGGGAGAACTTCCGCACCCTCACGGACCTCCTGCTTCGTTTCGAGCCCGATCTGGATGTCGACGAGGCGGAAGGGAATTTTGGCTGGAATCACCTGGAGCCCTATTTCCACTTCCTTCTCTCGGTCCTCTTCGTCCTTTTCTCCTTCCCGATAGCCAGCAAGGAATGGATGCCGTGCTCCGAGCTGGCCACCGTTTCCGTTTTCTTCATGGTGACAAGTTACATGAGCTTGTGCACCAGCGCGGAGCCTTACACGCGAAGGGCCCTGCTGACCGAGGTGACTGCGGGGGCCCTCTGCCTGCTGCAAGGGGCCCCTGACCACTGGGGTCACGTGAAGCTCCTGGGTAAAACATTTTACACCATTCCTCTCGGTAGCGTCCTGGTGCTGAACCTCAGCCTTCCTTGTCTCTTGTTCCTGTACTTGTTTTACCTTTTCTATCGCATGGCACGACTGAAGAAATTTAAGGGCATCTATTGCTACTTGATTCCTTACTTGGTCTGCTTCATGTGGTGTGAACTCTCAGTCGTGATTCTGCAGGAATCAACTGGCCTTGGTCTCCTTCGGGCTTCTGTGGGCTACTTTTTATTCCTGTTCGCCCTTCCGATCTTAATGTTGGGCATCGCCCTGATGGGCTTTTTCCACTTCCTAAAATGGCTGGTAACGTTGGAGCTGACCAAGATCGTGGTCACGCTCGTCCTCTGCGCGGTCCCTCTGCTCTTCCACTTGTGCACGCGGGCCAGACTCTCCGCAGTCGAAATGGTGAAGTCCTTAACCAAGAGTTCCATTGTGAAGCTTATTCTGGTCTGGCTTTCTGCCATTGTGCTGTTCTGCTGGTTTTACGTCTACCGCTCGGAAGGGATGAAGGTGTACAATTCGACGTTGACGTGGAATCAGTACGGGTTTCTCTGCGGGCCCCGGGCTTGGAAAGAAACCAACATGGCGCGAACTCAAATTATATGCAGTCATCTGGAAGGGCATCGGGTCACCTGGACGGGGCGATTCAAGTACGTCCGAGTAACCAGCATTGAGAACAGCGCCGAGTCCGCTATAAATATGCTTCCATTTTTCCTTGGGGACTGGCTGAGATGTTTGTACGGAGAAACGTACCCCGCGTGCGACCCCAAAAACACCACCCTGGAAGAGGAGGAACTCTGTCGCTTGAAGTACTTGACCAAGCACAACTGTCACATCAAGAGGTTCGACCGGTATAAATTCGAAATAACAGTGGGCATGCCCCTCGGTGGCGGGAATGGCAACCGGGCCCCCGAGGAAGACGATGTCACCAAGGACATTGTGCTGAAGGCCAGCAATGAGTTCAAACAGGTTTTGCTGAACCTGAGGCAGGGCAGCCTGGTTGAGTTTAGCACCATCCTGGAAGGCCGCCTGGGGAGCAAGTGGCCGGTCTTTGAGCTGAAGGCCCTTTCCTGCTTGAACTGCCTGTCGAAACTCTCCCCGGCAGGCCGGCACGTCAAAGTAGAACACGACTGGCGAAACACGGTTCATGAAGCGTTCAGATTTGCCTTCAACTTTTTGTTCTCCCCTTTCCTGTCCGTTGCCTATTGAGCTCCGCTTGCTACCCTGTTTCCCCCCAAAATAAGACCTCCCCTGATAATAAGCCCAATCGGGCTTTTGAGCGCATGGCGATAAGGCCAAGCGCTTATTTCATGCTTCAAAAAAAATATATAAAACAGGGTCTTATTTTCGGGGAAACATGGTAACACCTGTTCTTGGTTGTCGCAGTTGGATATAACGGCATGTAGTGCGGTACGTCATGCGGTCCTAATACTTTTTCTGTCTTGCACGATGATCTCTACATCTAGAAGCTGCATATTGATGGAAAACATAAGAAACAGGGTTTTCTAAAGGACTAACTCCATGATGACGAACCTATGGCACGCGTGGGCCGTCGCTAGCTGCTCTTTTGGTTTCCGGCGTGTGCATGCATGCTGGCCTTCGTGCGTGCCAGAGCGCCATGAAACCAAAGATCAGCTAGCATGCATTCACGTGCTGGAAACGCAAACACCAGCTGGCGGCTAGCTAGTTTTTGGGTTTGTGGCGCTCCAGCGCGTGCACGCATGTTCTGGTTTGGGCACTCGGTGCCAAAAAGGTTCGCCGGCGCTGGACTAATCTATCTAACCAAAGATGCTAAAAACACAGCTTTGCCTTCTATTTATTCTCAATAATCGACTGTATTCCACAGGCGACAGCTGTAACATTGACAAAAATGTCAAAATGAGGGTCAGAGTGATGAAGCCCGGGTGCAAATGCTCCAATTTACGACTTGTGCCAGGCGCCACGAGAACGGTGCTTTGGTGTGGACATGACTTTCCGTTCTCCGTTTGCTCGTAAGCCCCATGGACTGCAGAGGAACTGTGTTCCGGAGGAAATAAATTCTCTGCCAGTAATTAAATCCTGCGAACAGAATTGAACTAATTCAGCGGTACGAGTGGGTGATTATTTTTTTTTTCCAGAGGAAGGGGCCTTCGTTCAGTCCCCGTTGGTTCTTTTCCTCCAGAAAGAAGGCGGAGAGGAAATGGTTTAAGGGAATAAACATGATTGCTTAATTCTGGAAATGGTAATGAAGCATCCGGAGATAAATCTGTCCTTCTGATCACAAGCATAAAATAATGATTTAAAAATATGACAAACACTTTGCCATCTTTTGTTGTTGTTGTTGTTGTTTCTTTATATGCACATAGTATGTTAACATACCAGATTCTGCATTGTGCATGGAATAGCCACTGGAGATTTTGTAGCACGCCTCACCTTACTTTGGGGTCAAGTAAATTGTCCTCAGTTCTGGGTTAATGGATCCTCCTCCCTGTCTCCTTTTGAATCTTTTATCAGCCTGGCTTAAACACAGAGAGGGCCTTGCCCAATTATTCATCTTTATTCCTAATTATTAGGGTTTCTCGGGAAATAGAAGAAATTTGAAAGAAAAGCCCACCGACATCCCAACCCGCGATCTCTGCTCTTTGAATGGAGGACACCAATTCTGAAATGTAATAATAATAGTAACACAGTCGGAAGGGTCCATGGAGGTCATCTAGTCCAACCCTCTGCTGTTAGTAGCTTGGGTTGGTATTTAGGCTGTCAGTTTGAGCCCCGAGCCCGGCGATTTGGCTGCAAACATTTCGTCACCATTCGAGGAGACCTCGTCGGTGAGCTTTGAATTGTGCTCGTCCGTACAGACGAACACAATTCAAAACGCACCGACGACGTCTCCTCGAATGGTGACGAAATGTTTGCAGCCAAGTCGCCAAGCTCGGGGAGCTCAAACCGACAGCCTAAATGCCACTTATATTTTAAGAGTTTAGTTTCCCTGTTTTTAAGATTTTTCTCAAGGCTGGCTGGGGCAGCAGGATGAAGCTGGGTGGCGTATATTTACCCCAGCATCAGGTTGGGGTTATGCAGTGGTGGAATGCTACTGGTTTAACAACCAGTTCAGTAAGCATATGTTTAAGGCAGTGTTTCTCAACCTTGGTAGCCTGAAGATGGGTGGACTTCAACTCCCAGAATCCCCCAGCCAGCTGGCTGGGGGATTTTGGGAGTTGAAGTCCACCCATCTTCAAGCTACCAAGATTGAGAAACATTGCCTTAAGGCATTTGCGCGCAGCACTGAAAATAAAGCATTTACAAGCTCAGCTGCTTACCTGCTTATCTTCCAAGTCAGCAACGGTAAGTAGAACAGTGAGGGTGGGGAATTGTGCCGCAAGATTGAGATGAGTTACAAAGCAGGAAATAAAGGAGAGGATAGAACAGCGGTGGATGGGCGGGGCCATCTACACTACAGGTTCATCTGAAGCGGTCCGAACAGGCTAAATTCCACCTTTGGGGTTACGACATCTGATCACAAGGAACGTGTCGAACATAAAACCAGAATAAAATGATGAGTAATGAAACAGACGCCAGCCACCTGGTCGTAAGGAGAATTTATTTTGGAGATGACTCTATGGCGGTTGCAATGAATTAAAATATAGAGTGGTCGCCAAAGGATTGGGTGGTGGGTCATGGAATAATTAATCCACATACATCTTATTGCTGCAGACATTTACTGGGGAGTAAGCTCCGTCGATTTGCAGGGTGTTTACTTCCCAATAAAGGTTTTTCTTTCATTAAGCAAGTAGCAATATCAGTCCAAAGATATGTCTCTCTCTCCCTCTCTCTCCAGTGGGACCTAATGCACTTCCGTGTTCATTTTGTCTTGAAAGATATACAGATTGTTTGTGGCTGCAATAGCAATGATGTTTTCCGTGGGGTGCCAGGCGGTGTGCAAAATTTTTTGGGTGAAGTCCAGGCTGTCGGCGCTGATATCATCTTTCCGCCTCTTGCCCCCGGAGCACACCCGGCGAGGCTTCAGGATCGCCCGTGGCTTGCTGTTCTCGCGGGAGGCTTCCAAAGTCACGTCGCGCTTCGTGTTTCGGTCGAACATTCGGAAAAAATTGTTGTAGGCCCCGGTCATGATGACGCTGCAGTAGAAGAAGAGCAAGGAGATTAGTTAGCTGGCTAGGAAGGAAGGGAAATTCCCTGCACTGCAGCCTTCACCCCATGTCAGAAGGCTGCCAACGTAATTTATGCATAACGCTTTGATGGGTGAAGTCTGCAGGCAGAAAATGCTGACACTGTAAGGCACGGGTGTCAAGGCCTGCTTAAATCTGGCCCGGGAGACCAGCCTGCAAATATCAAAGGACTGGCCTGTGGTGCCTCTCCAAGCCAAAATGGGCCTGCACGGCCCGTTTTCGGCCTCCCCGGACTCCAGCACACTCTGCTGGCCAAAAATGGGCTCCACAGAGGTCCCACGAGGCCCCATATGGCCCATTTTCAGCCTCCCCGGTCTCCAGCAGCACTCTAGCTGCCATTGCCACACCCACCCTTGGGCATTTCCTCCCTCTCCAGGCTCCAAGGTCAAACACCACCCTGATGTAGCCCTCAATGAAATTGAGTTTGGCACCCCCTGCTTTTAGGCCATCATGAAGAAGAGCTAGGACCACCATCTAAAGAGGTTCTTTTCTTTTTCTTTCTTTCTTTCTTTCTTTCTTTCTTTCTTTCTTTCTTTCTTTCTTTCTCTTTCTTTCTTTCTTTCCTTCCTTCCTTCCTTTCTTTTCCTTCCTTCCTTCCTTCCTTCTTTCCCTCCCTCCCTCCCCTCTTTCTTTCTTTCTTTCTTCCTTCCTTCCTTCCTTCCTTTCCCTTCTTTTCTTTCTTTTCCTTCCTTCTTTCTTTCCCTCCCTCCCTCCCTCCCCTCTCTTTCTTCCTTTCCTTCCTTCCTTCCTTTCTTTCCCTTCTTTTCTTTCTTTTCCTTCCTTCTTTCCCTCCCTCCCTCCCTCCCTCCCCTCTCTTTCTTTCCTTCCTTCCTTCCTTTCTTTCTTTTCCTTCCTTCCTTCTTTCCCTCCCTCCCTCCCAGTGGTTAGAATGCAGTACTCTGTAAACTGCTCAGAGAGGACTGTAAAACCCTTATGAATCCATATATGTGTCTAAGTGCTGTAGCTATTACCTGTCGGACCCGTTCCATGCACATTCAAATTTGTCAAAAATGCAGTCGTTTTCATAGAGTGAACACAACTTGCTTCTAAGATAATCATGAACCTGTTTGGTACAAAAAAGAAGCAGGTCATTATTCAAGATCAGACTATTCATCCGTAGCCCTCGCAGCCTTACATCATCCTCTTTTAACGACCCCATCATCCCTTGCAGGATGGAGCCTGGGCAACTGAATGGAGCGGAATGTTTACTGGCCCGATGCCATGCCTGTTGCCATTGCAGAGTTTTGTTCAGCTGGTAAATTCTCATTGTGCCCTGAGAGAGAAATACCTGCCTCTACCTAGGATTGAACTCACAGCCTACTGATTGTGAGGCAAGAGCGCCACCTGTTGCATCATGGAGATGCTGCAAAGGTTGTAACTGAAAATCGGTCATAAGTCGCTTTTTTCCATGCCGTTGTAACTTTGAATGGTTACTAAACGAACTAGTGAAGGACTCCCTGTACATAATTTTTAAAAATGTCTAGATAAGAAATAGAGAGAGGGAGCAGGGTAGAAAGGGAGAGAGAGAGAGAGAGGGAGAGAGAGAGAGGGAAGAAGAGAGGGAAGGAAGGGAGGGAGAGGGAAGGAGAGAAAGGGGAGGGAGGGAGAGAGAAAGAAAGGGAGGCGGAAGGAGGGAGGGACAGGGAGAAAGAGGGAAAGAGGGAAGAAGGGAGGGAGAAAGGGAAGGAGAGGGAGGGAGGGTGGAAGAGGGAAAGTGAGAGGGAAGGGAGGGAGAGAAAGGGAAGGAGGGAGAGGAAGGGAGGAAGAAAGAGAGGGAGCAGGGTAGAAAGAGGGAGAGAGGGAGGGAGGGAAGAAGAGCGAAGGAGGGAGAGAGAAAAAGGGAGGGGGAGGGAAGGGAGGGAGTGGGAGAGAAAGGAAGGGAGGGGGAGAGAAAGAAAGGGAGGGGGAAGGAGGGAGGGACGGGGAGAAAGAAGGAAGGAGGGAAAGAGGGAAGGAGAGGGAGGGAGAGAGGGAGGGTGGAAGAGGGAAAATGAGGGAAGGGGAAGGAGAGAAAGAGAGGGAAGGAGGGAGAGGAAGGGAGGAAGAAAGAAAGAGGGAGCAGGGTAGAAAGAGGGAGAGGGAGGGAGGGAGGGAAGAAGAGCGAAGGAGGGAGAGAGAAAAAGGCAGGAGGAGGGAAGGGAGGGAGGGGGAGAGAAAGGAAGGGAGGGGGAGAGAAAGAAAGGGAGGGGGAAGGAGGGAGGGACGGGGAGAAAGAAGGAAGGAGGGAAAGAGGGAGGGAGAGGGTGAAAGAGGGAAAAAGGGAGGGAGAGAGAGGGAGGGTGGAAGAGGGAAAGTGAGAGGGGAGGGGGAGGGAGAGAAAGAGAGGGAAGGAAGGAGAGGGAGGGAGGGAGGGAGAAAGAGAGGGAAAGGGAGGGAGAGAGAAAGAGGGGGAAGGAGGGAGAGAGAGAGAGAGATTGGTTTCCTCTTGCTTCAGTCCGGCCAAGGGTTGATTGGTTGGACAGCCTCCTGGGTAGGTGGGCTTTGGTGAAAAAATAGCAGCCCCCATCCCAACCCCTCTGGGAGAGAACATTTCTTATGGGGCCCGATCTCTTTGGCGCAATGGCGCAGCAACACACTCACATCGCTTTCATGGTATGGTACATAGAAAGACACAGGGGGGAAATACCTGATATATTTCTATAGGCTTTGTTTCCATATTCAGATCCCAAACTTTGACCGTGAGGTAATCCCTCGCTAGCAGGTAGCGTCCACTGTGGCTGAATTTCACATCGGACACCGAAGAAATAATTTCGGAGAAAAAGGAACGGCTGTTGGGATCTTCCGGTTCTTCATAAACTGGGGAAGGAATGAAAGGAAGGGAGAAGGGAGGAAGGAGAGAAGAGAAAGGGAGGGAAGGAACGAAGGAATGAAAGGAAGGAGGGAGGGAGGAGAGGAGAAGGAGGGAAGGAAGGAAGAGAAAGGGAAGGAAGGAAAGGAAGGGAGAGAGGGAGGAACAAAGGAGAGAAGAGGGAGGGAAGGAAGGAGGGAGGGAGGAAGGAAGGAAAGAAAATTTAGAAATATATCACATTTCTACACAGTTGCTTTTCCTGTGACATTTAACACTTCTCATTTTGTGAAGTCTTTTGCATATTTCCCCTTGCAATGCGCGTAAAAAGAAGCCTCTCTTCCAATTCATCCTTTCCTTGTGGTGTGGAGTCCATCTCTCGTCAAAAGTTCCGTGATCAAACTGGACAAACCAATTCCCATCATTCCACAGCAGGGGTGTCAAACTCACGTCGGCGGCGTCACATGATGCATCGCGACTTTTCCCCCCTTTTCGCTAAAACGGGGGTGGGCGTGGCCAGCACATGATGCATCCGGCCCCTGGGCCGCAAATTTGATGCCCCTGTTCTCCAGAATATGTCTGTCTGTCGGCCACAAGAGAGGACATAAACCTGGATCTGTGCTCAACAGCTGGCTATTGCAAGCCTCCTTTTCCGTTTAAACAAAGCTAAACCTAGTAAGGCAGGGTGAGCTCCTGGGGGTTCGGCGGAGTCTCGGGTGATCCTCTAGACAAGGATCGTCGCGATTCGGCAAATCCCCAAATGTCATCCCTGGCTGGCCCCGCCCACCCCTCCCAGGAGTCTTCATGCAGCCTATTCATCATTCCAGGTAAGTGCAGGGGCCACATGGAGAATTTGGGAGGACGAAAAATGGGCCTTCCAGAAGTCCAAAAACGGGCCTGTTTCTGGCCTCTGGACCCCAAGGGAAGCAGTTTTCGCCCTCCTGGAGACTTGAGGAAAACCTCTAGAGCTTGGGGAGGGCAAAAAACACCCCCCTCCCGCCGTGGTGCAGGCGGCCGAGTAGGCCACGCCCATCATGGCCACACCCATCTCGCAACGGGGCAGCGAATCCATTGCTAAAGGATCTGAAGCCCAACCCTGCTTGTAAGACATTTGCAATCATTGCAAATCTGGCTGTGACCCCCCACCCACCCCCGTCTTGTGGCTGAGATGGGACAGACTCAGCTACCCTTGTCCTTCTCATGCCACAGGAAGAAAAAAGTTAACCCAAGAAGACACCCTTTGGAAGTCCCCCCCCCCAACATAATGTCTCGCCATGCCCTGCCGCCCCACCGAAAGCTCGCGGAGAAGGCGGCTCCATAACCTACTCTTGAAATGCTTGTCGCAGAGCGCCGAGGCCCTCATGTCGCACAGTCGGAGGGACCCCTTGCTGCTGCTGTAGACAAAGAGGTTGCAGTGGTGGGGATGGAACTCCGAGGCTGTGATGACTTCGGTCAAGTCCTCCATGTTGTCGGGTTTGATGTCCACAATGTCTGTGTTGGGAAACCCGCTTAAGGAAAATCGTCGCCAGACCAGGGGTGGGTTGTACTTACCTTTAATACCGGTTTGCAACGAGCCGCGTGTGTGCAAGGAAGGAAGGGCAATGGCACTTAGACTTATATGTCACTTCATACTGCTTTACAGCCCTCTCTAAGTCAGCCTATTGTCTGCAACAATCTGGGTCCTCATTTTACAAACCTCGGAAGGAAGGACGGAAGGCTGAGTCAACCTTTGAGCCCGTCAGGACCGAACTGCCAGATTGCAGGCAGTCAGCAGAAGTAGCCTGCAGTACTGCACTCTCACCACTGCGCTACTGCGGCTCTTCGTCGGACTGTTTATGCGCATAACGGAGAAATGAAAAATGCTTTGCATGGAGCACAGGTGTTTATTCGCATCCGAGGTGCCTGAACTCTACGGGCGATGCCACCTCCCACAGGATCAGGGAAGGAGCCCGAGTAGCGTAGGGGGCTAATGCCTCCTACTAAAGGCATTAATACTAAATTCAATCCTAGCCAGGCTCAAGGTTGACTCAGCCTTCCATCCTTTTTAAGGTGGGTAAATTGAGGACCCAGTTTGTGGGGGCAATAAGCTGACTTTGTATAAATATATACAAAAGTATGAAGGCTGTTGCTTAACACGTTGGAGGCCGCCCTGAGTCTCCGGAGAAGGGCGGCATATAAATCAAATTTAAAAAAAAAAAAGCAATGCCAAAGGATACTGAAGCTCCGGTCGGTAATGGCTAAGTGCCAAAGGTTAATCCTGAGATCGTCTGCAGACATATACGTCTCACAATCGCTGTTGACTGAAATGGAATTCACGTGGTAGGTGTGTCCGTTTGCAAAAATTTTCCTGGGGCTGACTTCAACCATCAAGTCGGTGGGCTTTAGCACAGGCACCTGTAGAAATAAATACAACAGGTTTCTTTTTCGGGGGAGGTCTTTGGAAGGGAGCGTACCATACAGGTAGTTCTCGACTTAATAATTCGCTTAGTGACCATTCGAAGTTACAACGTCACTGGAAAAAAACCCTGACTTACGACCATTTTTCGGTCTCGCAACCATTGCTGCATGGATCCCCATGGACATGTCATCCAGATGCTTGGCCACTGGCTTCCTCTATTTATGACGGTGGGTTCCCCTTTTGCTACCTTCTGAGAAGCAAAGTCAATGGGGAGGGGGAAGCCAGATTCGTTGAACCGCCGTGCGACTCGTTTAACGACCGCCGTGATTCCCTTAACAAAAGTGGCAAGGAAAGTCGTAAAACGGGACAAAACCCACTGAACGGATTTCCCACTCTCCAACGTAAATTCAGGGGTCGGTTGTGTTCACGAAGTCGATGACTTCCGGCACCACGTTTTTGCAAAAACCTACCTCTGTCTCCTGAAAAAAGAAACGTGGTCGTCAGTGTGAAAAACGATCCAAAGTCACTTTTTTCAGTGACGTCGTCATTTTTAAACGGTCACTAAATGAACTGCTGTAAGTCAAGGACAACCTGTATTGTCACCAAGTTGTCCTGGATGCATCCCCAAGGGTCTTTGTGCAGGACCTGAGATCCGTAAGGAAAGCCGAATCAGAGAAAACAAGAAGAATTTCGTTCTAAGAGGCACGTGAAAATACAAGTCAGACAAATCAGGGTGTGAAATGCTTTGAAGGTTCCAAAAAATAGATAAGAGTGAAATACATTCAATCGGAGGCCGTTTTGTGGGAATGCCATCCTGTCCCACCATAAATAATGGGTTGCAGGTTACTCATCGCGGAGAGTTTTTTGCTAAATTGGATGACACCAACTTTTCCAGGGAATAGAATTTGCAGTAAACTATCAGTTTGCTTTTAAACGGATCAGTAATCAGCAGGAGGAGTTAAGTGCACATTCCCGGCAGGGGTGGCATTCACTTACTTTCCCTTCCGATTCGCAAATGTGACCCCGTGCATGTCCACGCATGCGCCCGGCCTTCCACGCATGTGCTTTCTGACACACACCCCTTTCGCGGATGCACCCGGCCTCAAAAACATGCCTAAACAGGATGGCATAGATTCGGGGCAGGTGAGCAGGGCCATCCGTAATTTTTGTTACCGGTTCGGGTGAATCAGTCCGAACCGGCTGATTCCTGGGTCCCGGTACAGAGATACATCCATGCAAAAAGAATAACAAATAAAATTTGTGAATAAATATATGATTTATTCACAGAAGTCCAGCTCAGGTACTATGGCATTTTTGCTAGAGCAGGAATCAGCAACCTGGGGCTCTGGAGCCAAATGCAGCTCTCTGGGCCCTCTGCTGTGGTTCCCTGTAAGGGGATCCCACCACTGGCTGGCCCTACCCCTCACCCTCCCCTCCTAGTCACTCCTCGCCTGGCCTGAGAAGGTAAGGGTGACAGTGAGAGATGGAGAAGCGGCCAGGGCAGAGACAGGGAGATACAGAGAGAGGGGGAAAGAGAGAGAGACAGAGAGATACAGAGAGAGGGGAAAAGAGAGAGAGAGACAGAGAGATACAGAGAGAGGGGAAAAGAGAGAGAGACAGAGAGAGATACAGAGAGAGGGGAAAAGAGAGAGAGACAGAGATACAGAGAGAGGGGAAAAGAGAGAGAGACAGAGAGAGATAGAGAGGGGGAAAGCGAGAGAGACAGAGAGATACAGAGAGAGGGGAAAAGAGAGAGAGACAGAGAGATACAGAGAGAGGGGAAAAGAGAGAGAGACAGAGATACAGAGAGAGGGGAAAAGAGAGAGACAGAGAGAGATACAGAGGGGGGGAAAGAGAGAGAGACAGAGAGAAACAGAGAGAGGGGAAAAGAGAGAGAGACAGAGAGATACAGAGAGAGGGGAAAAGAGAGAGAGACAGAGAGATACAGAGAGAGGGGGAAAGAGAGAGATACAGAGAGAGGGGAAAAGAGAGAGAGACAGAGATATACAGAGAGAGGGGAAAAGAGAGAGAGACAGAGAGAGATACAGAGAGAGACGGAGAGGGGAGAGAGAGAGATGTCAAAAGGATTTTGTGGTGTTTTTTAACAACTGGTTCTCTGCCCTAATGACTGGCTGGGTAGGCGTGGCTAGGGTGGGGTCATGTGACTGGTGGAAGTGAGTGACATCAAGTTGGCCACGCCCACCCAGGTTTTGTGGCTCCCGGTGTTTTCTTTTCTGTGGGAAACGGGTCCAAATGGCTCTTTGAGTATTTGAGGTTGCAGACTTCCTGAATTCAAACCATGCAAGAGATCATTTTAAATAAGAGAAAGAATTACAATCTAAACAAGGGAAAACCAAAAATTATTCCAAGCACCCACCTGAAGTGAGGTCACCATAGATAATTCCTTGAGCTTTCCTTCCTCATCTTTTAAATTGTATCCCTCAGGTTTCTTATCTCGCTCGGTAATCTTCCACAATTTAATCGTTTTATCTTCAAAGAAACCGAAAAGCCATCGGAGTTATGAAAAGGAACAGGTTTCATCTTTTAGTCATCACTTTGTTTTTAACATCGTACAGGAATTTCTCGACTTGACAAGAAAGTTTGTTTATGGACCAAAGTTACAACAGCACTGGAAAAAGTTGAAACGCCAACTTGCGCTCCATTTTATGACCGTGTTTCACCCCAATAACTGATTCGGCCGTCCCCATGGTCATGTCATCAAAATTTGGATGCTTGGAAGCTGACTCGTATTTATGACAATTGCATTGTCCTGGGGTTACGTCATCACCTTCACCTCTGGGGAAGCCTGATTCATTTAACAACAGGGTTGCTTACATAACAACAGCAGTGATTCATTTAACGTCGGTGGCGAGAAAAGTACGAAGCAAGACTCACTTAACAACTGTCTTACTTAGCAACGGAAACGGCCTCCAATTGCCGTTGAAAGCTGAGGACCATCTGTACTTGTGAAACTTATTTTTTTATATTACAAATCTGTGGCTTGTTTATTGATTGCCCCGTTTTAAATAGGTTTTCTTTTTTTAAAAAAAATAAGAACCATGTTTCTAGCACAGGCGTTCATTAGTCATGGCTAGAAATAAATCTATGGGAAATGGACGGGAATACCTGAAAGATTTTGGAAGGGTTTTTTTGCATTTTCAAAGCACTTCTGATTTTATTTTTCATCCCCAAGTATATATATCCTGCTATGAGAATAGAATAGAATAGAATAGAATAGAATAGAATAGAATAGAATAGAATAGAATAGAATAGAATAGAATAGAATAGAATAGAATAGAACAGAACAGAACATGGGAGGGGAGGGGAGGGGAGAGGAGAGGAGAGGAGAGGAGAGGAGAGGAGAGGAGAGGAGAGGAGAGAAGAGAAGAGAAGAGAAGAGAGTTGGAAGGGACCTTGGAGGTCTTCTAGTCCAACCCCCTGCTTAGACAGGAAACCCTACACCACTTCAGACAAGCGGTTATCCAACCTCTTCTTAAAAACTTCCAGTGTTGGAGAATTCACAACTTCTGGAGGCAAGTAGTTCCACTAATTAATTGTTCTCACTGTCAGGAAATTTCTCCTTAGTTCTAAATTGCTTCTCTCCTTGATGAGTTTCCACCCATTGCTTCTTGTCCTGCCTTCAGATGCTTTGGAGAATAGCTTGACTCCCTCTTCTTTGGGGCAGCCCCTGAGATATTGGAAGACTGCTATCACGTCACCCCTAGTCCTTCTTTTCATCAAACTTGTCATACCCAGTTCCTGCAACCGTTCTTCGTATGTGTTATCCTCCAGTCCCCTAATCCTCTTTGTGGCTCTTCTCTGCACTCTTTCTAGAGTCTCCACATCTTTTTTACATCGTGGTGACCAAAACTGGATGCCGTATTCCAAGTGTGGCCTTACCAAGGCCTTATAAAGTGATATTAACACTTCACGTGATCTTGATTCTATCCCTCTGTTAATGCAGCCTAGAACTGTGTTAGCTTTTTTGGCTGTAGCAGCACATAGCTGGCTCCGATTTAAGTGATTGTCTGCTAGGACTCCAAGATCCCTCTCCCAGTTACTGCTATTGTCTGCAAAGAGTATAAATCCTTCCATTCTCCACCCATCCAGTCCGAGCTGAAGAAGCTCCTTGAGAAGCAAAATGACTTCAAAGAAAGAAACTCCAGTTGCCTCTTGGGGGGGGAAAAAAAAACATCTTCAGGATGACCCCAGAAAAAGTAATGCAAACCCCGAGCTGTTTCCTTCTTATATTTTTGGAAAAGTGCTTGGGTTTGGGTGAAAGAGACGACTTCTTGAAGTCATGGAAACAGGGAAAAATCTGCATCAAGAATGCAAAGGCACAAAATTTGAGGATTTGATGTCCTTGATGCTCTATTCTGCTGGGGTGGGGGGGAGGTGTATCCCTGGAGCTCATCTGGGGAAGGGAGGGCATTCTGCCCCATGGGGCACGTTGTGTGGGTCAGCAAAACTCATGGAAATTCAAGATCGTGTAAACCTGAAATCTACCTGCTGGACAGGGGTGAAATCCAGCAGGTTCTGACAGGTTCTGGAGAACCGGTAGCGGGAATTCTGAGTAGTTTGGAGAATCGGCAAATACCACCTCTGGCTGGCTCCAGAGTAGGGTGAGAATTTTGCAATATCCTTCCCCCAGGAGTGGGGAGGGAATGGGGATTTTGCAGTATCCTTGCCCTGGAGTGGGGTGGGAATGGAGATTTTGCAGTATCTTCCCTTGCCACGCCCATCAAGCCACGCCACACCACACCACACCACACCCACCAAGCCACACCCAACAGAATCGGTAGTAAAAAAAAAAATTGTATTTCACCACTGCTGCCAGATTCTAATCAGGGTTAACCATACGTTGGTTTTTTTTTTACCGTTCGTTGACAGAAGAGCGTGGGCGGCATTCTGCTGCGGCAACCATTTTATCTTGTTTATTTTTTCCTCTATTTCCAAGCTCTTCAAATAGTCAAATTCAGGTTCGTGGCTCTGGAAAGTGCTGTAAACGTTGTACTCGCCTTGACAGTAAGGTGCATTTTTGCTCTGCAAGCAAGAAAATAACGACATTCAGGGTTTATCTCTGCCTTATAAATAAATAAAATAAGTAAATAAACTTTATTGTCATTGTATGTGTATACATAGTATACACATACAAGGAAATTTACTTGACACCCAAAGACCAGGTCCAACACACATAACAATCCTTAAACACACTCCCACCCACCACAAATTCCCCACCCCTATACCACCCAAACATCCACACAACAGACCAAGTAATGCTGTCCAACAGCTCACTGATGGTGGCCCTTTAGTTCATTGCTAAGTGCCATTATAGCTCTGAGATAAAAACTATTTAGAAAACGTGTGGTCCGAGTTTTAATTCTTCTGTATCTTCTGCCAGAAGGCAACAGTCCAAAAAGATGGTAAGCAGGATGGGAAGAGTCTCCGAGAATGTTGTGCAACTTTCTCAAACAGTGAGATTTGAAGATGTCGTCCAGGGCTGGTAGCTGGAATCCGATGATATTCTGGGCAGTTTTAATGATTCCCATAGAAAAATATATGACCAGGCTCAGGAATCGATTCTAAAACAGCGAATTGCAACTGGGGTGGAGGGGTGGGGGATCTGCTCAGGGGGAAAGTGGAATTAAAATTTAGCCAAATTAGGGAGCGTAACTGTTCGAATGCAACCCATGCTTTTATAGAATAGAACTCTTTATTGGCTAAGTGTGATTGGACACACAAGGAATTTGTCTCCGATGCATACGTTCTCAATGTACATAAAAGAAAAGATACGTTTATCAAGAATCATAAGGTACAACACTTAATGATAGTCATAGGGTACAAATAAGCAATCAGGAAACAATATCAATATAAATCGTAAGGATCCCAGCAACAAAGTTACAGTCATACGTGGGAGGAGATGGGTGATAGGAATGATGAGAAGATTAATAGTAATGCAGACTTAGTAACTAATTTGACAGTGTTGAGGGAATTAGTTGTTTAGCAGAGTGATGGCGTTAGGGAAAAAAACTGTCCTTGTGTCTAGTTGTTCTGGTGTGCAGTGCTCTATAGCATCGTTTTGAGGGTAGGAGTTGAAACAGTTTATGTCCAGGATGCGAGGGGTCTGTAGATATTTTCCCAGCCCTCTTTTTGACTCGTGCAGTAGACAGGTCCTCCATGGAAGGCAGGTGGGTAGCCATTGTTTTTTCTGCCGTTCTAATGATCCTCTGACATCAGTGTCTGTCTTGTTGGGTTGCAGAGCCAAACCAGACAGTTACGGAGGTGCAGATGACGGACTCCATAATTCCTCTGTAGAACCAGATCAGCAGTTCCTTGGGCAGTTCGAGCTTTTCTTTATTTCTAGGTCCGCAGATGTGTTAGAAACAGAAGTCTCGCTTCACTGATGTTGGAAGATATGATATATTCTGGATAGAGGGTGGGAGGTGGGGGGGGGGGCGCGAGAGGCAGCCTGTCAAGGAAGAATATTAGGGGACAGCTACTCATCTGTTCAGGCCGAGTCTGAGAAATAGGGCAGCGACGGGGGTGGGTGGGAGGCCGACAGATGGCATCTCTATTTATGACTGTGCGTGGCAGAAAGTGTCCAAACCGACACGCACGTCTTGAGACTTTCCATTGTGTACCTTGTTAGTGTGAAGTTAGTGTGTAACCCCCAATGAACGCACGCTAAGCACTGCAATGCAGCTTTTCAGCTCCGTCGAACGCATAACTTCCGGTTGGCATGAGCACAGAAACTGAGTCCTCTTACCTTGACCCTCTCCCAGCCGATTGTGCACCTTCCTCTACCTCCCCTCTAAGCGGTGTCTTCTTGCGGATAAACACACCCAAGGACATCCTGGCTCTGCCTGGACGTTTTGATTCGGAAATGGAATTCCCTTATGTAGACTCAGATCAGGCCGATGATACAGTTTTACGGAGGGATAGTCAAATCTGTCCATTTGTACCTCTTGAATTGTCTGGTTTGGCACAGCCCCCTAACAGGAGAGGCACAGACTTCAACGGATAGTTAGGACGGCAGAAAAAAACAGTGGCATCCAGCCTGCCTTCTATCCATCGAAGATCTGTATATTGTGCAGGTTAGAAAGAGGACTGAGAAAATATCTACAGACCCCTCACATCCTGGACATCGACTGTTTTGACTTCTCCCTTCTGGATGCTGCTAGAGGGTGTCGCACACCAAAACAACTAGACACAAATATATGTCTTTTTTTCCCCCGTGTCCATCCCTCTGCTAAACACCCAATTCCCAACAGCACTGTCTTAGGCCTCAAGATATTTATCCATGTAGTAGTGCTGTATTGCCCTTATCCTTCTCATCTTTCTCGTCTTATCATCTTTCCTACTATGTTCTCCTGTGAGTATTTATTATTTATTTATTTATTTTATTAGTTCGATTTATATGCCGCCCTTCTCCGGAGACTCAGGGTGGCTTACAATGCATTAAGCCATAGCCTTCATACTTTTGTATATACCTGCTTAGTAGGGCTTTCACCCCTCCCCCCAAAGTGGGGTTCTTTTTTATACAAAGTCAGCTTATTGCCTCCACAATCCGGGTCCTATGTATCTTATGATTTATCACTTGTGGCTTGTATCTGATGATTAATGATTGATTTATGACCTATCTGATTTATGATTTATGATCACCTATCACCTTGTTGCTTGTGTGTACACTGTGAGCTTATGCACTGAAAACAAATTCCTTGTGTGTCCAATCAACACTTGGCCAATAGAGATTTCTCTTCTCCTCTTCTCTTCTCTTCTCTTCTCTTCTCTTCTCTTCTCTTCTCTTCTCTTCTCTTCCCTTCCCTTCCCTTCCCTTCCCTTCCCTTCCCTTCCCTTCCCATCCCATCCCATCCTTCTCTCCTCTCCTCTCCTCTCCTCTCCTCTCCTCTCCTCTCCTCTCCTCTCCTCTCCTCTCTACTCCCCTCCCCTCCTCTACACTACTCTACTCTACTCTACTCTATTCTATCCTACTCTACTCTACTCTACTCTACTGTACCCTAACCTACTGTATTATCTTTCAGAAAACCATCATTCACTCTCCCTGTTCTTCTGCACAATAGAGTAAGATAAAATCCATGCTGGGGGAAAAAACAACAACAGAGGGTTGAATAAAGAGCCCCTCCTGGCTGGGACCAAAACTCTGCTCAGTGGGTCCCTCCAGGCTTCTCTGTAGATGGAATCTAGAGTCACACTGAACATTAACTACAAGCTACCAAGTATCTCCAATCTACGGGCTTTCATGTGTTGCTCCAGAACACCAAGATCTTCTGAAGAAGAATATGTATAGCTCCGGGCTGACATGAGGTGTCCTTGATGGTCTCTGAGTTTGGTGGTTCTCGACCCTAACTAAGTAACATCATCAGTAGCAACCAAGCTTGGAGAGCACTAAAGACTTCTGGCCAAGATCTTGGCTTCAAATCTGCATTAATGGATCAGAACCCGGTCCCTTGCCCCCCCCCCCGACTTGATGTGTTCTGTACTGAAACAGTTTCTTTGTAGAGCCCTTCCTAAAATTATCCCTTCCGCCTCTGCTTTTCTAGAGGTTATTCATACGCTCCCTGGCGTAAGTCATTCTTCCGCCTTCTGTGAGGGGAGCCGTTCCCTGAACTCTCGGAGCATTGCATAAGCTCTTCTTACAAATGCAAGATCCTTTAACTGCGGGATCCCATGCCAATTCCTGCCACCCCAGCTCGATGAAAAAGGGGCTGCACGGCACAACTACACCCAAACCAATCTTTGCGAGCTTTTCAAAGGAAATCGGTCAAGGGAGGTATTTTTCTCTGTAAAGGTTCAGCAACGAATACAACAAAAGTCATCCGCTGTGAAAAACAAAACTCCCACTGAGAACAAGGAAGCAAACTCTTGGCGCTGGGCAATAGAAGAAGGCGCAGGGAAAGGTTTTGGGGTAACCTGGAATTTGGGCACAGAGCTACTCGTAGTTCAACACTTCCAGAGACAAGAGTTCCTCTGACATTACCTGGAGATGTTTATAGGGTGGGGGGGGAAGACATACCTCGGGCTCCCTCTGGAATATCACAACACGGCCGCCTTTGTCCCCTGTGGCTAATAATTCCCCCGTCTGGTTGAATTCAATAGTTGAAATAATATCAGCTACGGAAGAAAGAAAACAAAAGAGAGAGAGAGAAAATTACACTGATGATGCCGGTGTCAATTAGAAATATTCGGCGCATTTGATAAGGTCAGATAGCAACAGCAATAGCAGTTAGATTTATATACCGCTTCACAGGGCTTATACATCCCTCTAAGCAGTTTACAGAGTCAAGCTTCTTGCCCTCAACAACCTGGATCCTCATTTTACCGACCTTGGAAGGACGGAAGGCTGAGTCAACCTTGAGCCGGTCAGGATTGAACTGCAATCGGCAGAGTCAGCCTGCAATAATGCATTCTAACCACTGCGCACCAAGGAAGGAAGGCAGGCAGGCAGGCAGGCAGGCAGGCAGGCAGGCAGGCAGGAAGGATGGAAGGAAGGAAGGAAGGAAGGAAGGAAGGAAGGAAGGAAGGAAGGAAGGAAGGAGAGAGGGAGGAAGGACTAGCAATAGCGTTTAGATTTACATATCGCTTCACAGTTCTTTACTGTAAGCTATTTACAGAGTCAGCATATTGCCTGCAACAATCTACGTCCTTATTTTACCGACCTCGGAAGGACGGAAGACTGAATCAACCTTGAGCTGGTCAGGATCGAACTGCTGGCAGTTGGTATAGTCAGGCTGCAATACTGCATTCTAACTACTGCGCGCCAGGAAGGAAGGAAGGAAGGAAGGAAGGAAGGAAGGAAGGAAGGAAGGAAGGAAGGAAGGAAGGAAGGAAGGGACTAGCAATAGCACTTAGACTTACATACAGCTTCATTGAGCTTTACTCTAAGTGGTTTACAGAGTCAGCCTCTTGCCCCCAACCATCTGGCTCCTTGTTTTACCGACCTCAGAAGGATGGAAGGCTGAGTCAACCTTGAGCCGGTCAGGATCGAACTGCTGAACTGCTTAGCAGTTGGCAGTCAGCAGAATTAGCCTGCAATACTGCATTCTAACCAGCACTGCGCCACCACGGCTCAAGATACTCCACGAAGCGGAACATTAGGTGACTGACTTTCCTTCTTCTCCTCTTCTCTGGAGTAAATGCAAGGAGGGACCGCCGTGGGGCCTTCTCCCAGGAGGAAGAACCACACCCCCGCAGGGCCAGCATTTTGAAAGCTCTGGCTCAGAACTCTAGCGCTCCTGATGTGGTCTCGCTGTAGATGCCAGCCAGTTCAGTCCAAAACCCAACTGAGACTTTGAGACTCCACTCCATAAGACATTGCGATGGACATGTTCAAAACAAGTGCAAGTTGCATCTGATACTCCATCCATCCCAGGGGTGAAATCTACTTACCTTCCCTACCATTCGGAAGTGCACGTGTCGACCCTCTGCGTATGCGCAAATCCTTCTGCGCATGCACAGAGGGTAAAAAACAGGCTACTTCTTGGTTTTAACCAGGACCGGGCGGGTGGGCGGAGCCTCGAGCTGCCATTTCTACCAGTTCTCCAAACCACTGGCCGTCATTACTACCGGTTCAGTCAAACCGGCCCAAACCGGGAGCATTTCACCCCTGATCCATCCCTTTGATGAGTTTGACCTCTGCCTAGGAGGGAAAGTCCCACATGAATGAATCCACGAAGGGAAGCAGGTGAAGGTTATCTTGAAGGTATATGGGAGTCCCCAGGGTTGTCTCACCTGGATACCTCCAATACCTTCCTTGGGGAGAGTTCAGGAGCTGAGAGTAGCTTGGTTGCTGAGAGTAGCTGACCCCTGGCTTATACCACAAGAATTTAGTCCTAACGCCAGCGATGTAGGGTGGGCATCCCTCACAGATACGCCTCTTCCCAAAATGTTTGGGTAGAGAAATCTGGTGCTTTCTTCAGTAAAAATTTCACACCCTTGCAATGAATTCAAAATTTTAAAAAAAAATTAAAAAGAGCTATGCAGGTAGCCTTCGACTTATGACCACAACTGAGCCCAAAACTTCCGTTGTTGTGTGAATTTTGCCCCCGTTTTACAACTTTTCTTGCCCCATTGGTTAAGTGAATCCCTGCCGTCGTTAAATTGGTAAGAAGGTCGCTAAGTGAGTCAGGCTTCTCCCTTGACTTTGTCAGGAGGTCGCAAAAGGGGGTCATGTGACTTCAGGACACTGCGGCCGTCATAAGTGTGAGTCAAAGGGTAGGTATGTCTTATAGTCCGGAGCGTCTTATACTCCGAAAAATACGGTATGCATTGTATCATTCACCAGTCTTGTTAAATAATAAGTAATAGTATTAAGCCTATTGTGACCAGATGTTTAAAAATTTTCTCCGATTTTCTGATTTTTAACAAAACAAAGCAAAACAAAAACCCCAGGTTTCAATGAGAATAATTATAATTATAACAGATATTAAGCTGCTTTGATAACCATTTTCCTGAACTGCTAACAAAATCAGAGGTAATCCCTCACACACACAATTTCCCCAATGGGGCTAATAGCAGTAGTGAAATCCAAATTTTTTTACTACCGGTTCTGTGGGCGTGGCTTGGTGGGCATGGTGTGACTTGGTGGGCGTGGCAGGGGAAGGATACTGCAAAATCTCCATTCCCACCCCACTCCAGGGGAAGGATACTGCAAAATCCCCATTCCTTCCCCACTCCTGGGGGAAGGATACTGCAAAATCTCTGTTCCCACCCCACTCCAGGGGAAGGATACTGCAAAATCCCCATTCCTTCCCCACTCCTGGGGGAAGGATACTGCAAAATCCCCATTCCCACCCCACTCCAGGGGAAGGATACTGCAAAAATCTCCATTCCCACTCCATTCTGTGGCCAGCCAGAGGTGGTATTTGCCGGTTCTCTGAACTACTCAGAATTTCTGCTACTGGTTCTCCAGAACCTGTCAGAACCTGCTGGATTTCACCCCTGGCTAATAGTAATTTAGAACTTAATAGTTCTAAGCAATTTCCATTTTTTCTAAGCTAAAACAACCATTTTTAATAGTTGAGTGCTGAAAGGAAATTCAATTTTTTTGTTGTTGTTTGTTTCAAACTAAACTATTTTCCTTCCAAATTGTAAGAAATATTTATGTGGAAATACAGTCCAGGATAATGTGCAGTTTCCCAATGCATTTCCACGTTACATTTGAGGCTTTCCCAAGTTTTATCTCTACACCAGTATTTCTCCATTTTAAGATGTTGTACTTCAACTCCCAGAATTCCCCAGCCGCCATGGAGATGGCTGCAAGGCTGGCTGGGGAATTTTGGGAGTTGAAGTCTATCCACACATTGTAAAGTTGCTAAGTTAGATAAGCACTGCTCTAGGCCCTATAAAAGAACTGGGATATGATGAGATAATAGACGGGGGAGCACGGGGGGGGGCAGGGCGCAGAGAATTATGGATGTGGGCACACGTGTGTGTGACCCCATTGCGCTCCCCTGACTTTTGGCACACGATGGCAAAAACGTTAGTCATCACTGCCCTATACTATTTCAGATACATGGTTGTCCAGTCTCTTCTTAAAAACCTCCAGTGTTAGTACATTTAGGATGATTCGTGTGAAATCAGTAAAATAGAAAAGAAATTGAAAAGAAAGTAAATATAAATAGAAAATTGGGGTTGCTCGGATACCACTTTGGAAAATATTGACTTGAAAATGAATGCAACAATGGAGAGAGAATGGAAAGAGGAGGAGAGGGATAGATAGGAGAGGAGAGGAAGGAGAGAGAAGGACAGAAGAAAGGGAAAAGGAGAGGAAGAAAGGGAGGGGAAATAAGAGTAGGAGAGAAGGTTAGAAAGGGAGGTCAGGGGGAGAGGAAGGGGAAGGAGAGGAGGGGAAGGAGAGGAGAAGGAAGAAAGTAGAAGAGGATAGAGGAAGGGAGCGAAGGGAAAGAGAGGAGAAGGAGAAGGATTGTTGTAAAATAAGGGAGATGGAATGGTAGAAGAGCAACCCCGAGCATCCTTAAATTTTTTAGGATGAAGAATGTACTACTATGAAAGTTAAAAGAGAATATGTATGATTAGCAATGGATAAGAGACTGTACATCTAAGACATGTTTATGAGAAATAAAAATTTTAAAAAATTTCAAAAAACAACACAAAAAACTTCCAGTGTTGGAGCCTTCACAACTTCTGGAGGCAAGTAGTTCCACTGATTAATTATTCTCAATGTTAAGACATTTCTCCTTAGTTCTAGGTTGCTTCTCTTCTTGATGAGTTTCCATCTGTTGCTTCTTGAACCTGTCCTCAGGCGCTTTGGAGAATCGCTTGACCTCCCTCCTCTTTGTGGCAATAACACAGTTGTGGGTTTCAAAATTTTTTACTACCGCTTCTGTGGGCGTGGCTTGGTGGGTGTGGCATGTGGGCATGGCGTGGTGGGCGTGGCAGGGAAAGGATACTGTAAAATCTCCATTCCACCCCACTCCAGGGGAAGGATACTGTAAAATCCCCATTTCCTCCCGATCAGCTGGGACTTGGGAGGCAGAGAAGAGATGGGGGCGGGGCCAGTCAGAATTTTTACTACCGGTTCTCTGAACTACTCGAAATTTCCGCTACCGGTTCTCCAGAAGACCATTGGAAGACTGCAATCTGTCACCCCCTCCAGTCCTTCTTTTCATGAAACTGGACGTACCCAATTCGAGCCACCGTTCTTAATATGTTTCAGCCTCTGGTTCCCCCTAATTATCTTTCCTGCGGTCCCTCCGCCCAGCGGCTGGACTCCTTCCCACTCACCTCCAGAAGTGCCCTCTTCAGCAGGGGGTGGAGATTCATTGGCATGGCAGTGGAAGGAACCTTGCATGGCTGCCACCGCCCATGCTATGCCACTCCTGTGGAGAAAGAGAGGACCTCAATTTCCAGGGCTCCAAATCAGGACCTTTGATGGTCCGGGCACATCAAATGGCGCAACATCCCTCCAACCTAGGAAATGCCGATCTCCTTTCCTTGTAGAAAGGATGAGGAAAAGCTACTTCACCTACAGTTCTTGGTTTCGGCAAAATCCCTTTTATTTACACGACTGTGAATTCCTTCCATTCAGAATCAGCAAGGTCTGTCCAAACAGTCTTTCAGAGGAATATTTATCAACACAGACCTCATCTCGCTTGGAAAGCTGCCCTGTAACTAGTTTCCAAATGCAGTACAAGGCAAAACTTGGCACAGAGTCTCTTAGAGTTACAGACAGATCTTTCCACTCTTGAAACGACCAAATGAACAAACTGTTTCCTGAAAAAGCCCACTCCCCTTTCGCTCCTCTTTTGTTTCCTATGGGGGGGGGCAATTGCCTCCAATGTGTGGGCTTTACTCCCAAGTCGACCCTCCTTTCTAAATTGTTCTTGTCTTCTGGCAGCTCTTCGCATGCGCACACTGGGAACAAGCTCCAGCTGTTTCTCTGCCTCACTGCTGTCTAGCTCTCGCTTTCTCTGCCTCCGACGCAGAACTCTCATCCGAGCTTTCCCCAGCCCCCAGGACTGGCCCATGTTCCTCCCCAATCTCCTCACTGTCCAACTCTGCTGCCTGTGGGCCACAACTAGGACCGAATGGCCATATCTCTCTGTATCCACTGTGTAGTGTTGGGAGAAGGAAAGGAAAAGAGGGAAAGGCCATTTTCTACCCATGATGCGTTTCCATGATGTGAGCCACAATGACTCTCAGAGAGAGTACTAGTGACCAGATGACTGCAAGGAATAGAAATCCTTCCATTCCTCCCCATTCATTCAGAACTTGAAGAAGCTTCTTGGATGAGAAGCGAAATGTCTTCAAGGGAAAAACAAAGTCCACTTGCCTTTTGAAAAAGCACCTGTGGGGTTACCTCAAAAAATATGAACATATATGCATTTTCACCGCTAGTTTCAGGCTTCTTACCGCAAGGAAACAAGTAAGTACTTTATGATCATGGTAGTAATAATTCAGAAATAAAACTGTGGAACATTTTTCAACCAAGGTTGAAGGAGAGCTGGGATTCTATGAGTGTTACATTTTGGGTTTTAATTCATTCACCCCCAGAGATTCACCAGGATTTTAAATCATCATAATAGTATTAATCTGAATCAGAAAATTAGAAATGTTAACCTGTGCCAATCATGCGACAAAGGTATCTCTGTCAAATGAATGACCACTTTTAGAATTATCCACGCAAACCTTAAAACGAGTATGAAGTACATTTGACATTCCGATGAATGGAATAATCTGAAAAACCTATCAAAGTATTAAACAATGTCCACACAGTTCGGTACAAATTAGTCATTACCAATAAAGAACAAAAATACCATTGGTATGTAACTAATATATGTTCTCCTCCACCCACTCTGATGTTCAAAATATCCTTCCTTCTCCAATAAACCCAGCCAAATAATCCCAACATTATTAAACACTTCTAGGCTGCATTAACAGAGGGAGAGAATCAAGATCACGCAAAGTTTTAATACCATTTTTATAATGCCTTATAAGGCCACACTTGGAATATTTGCATCCAGTTTTGATCGCCGCGATGTAAAAAAGATGTGGAGAGTCTAGGAAGAGTGCAGAGAAGAGCAACAAAGAGGATTAGGGGGCTGGAGGATAAAACATACAAAGAACGGTTGCAGGAACTGGGTATGTCTAGTTTAATGAAAAGAAGGACCAGGGGAGACATGATAGCAGTCTTCCAATATCTCAGGGGTTGCCCCAAAGAGGATGGGGTTCTCCAAAGCACCTGAAGGCAGGACAAGGAGCAACCTAGAATTAAGGAGAAATTATCAGACCATGAGAACAATTAATCCGTGGAACAATTTGCCTCTAGATAGAAGTTCTGGATGCTTCCAACACTGGAAGTTGTTAAGAAGAGATCGGGCAACCATATATCTTAAATGCTATAGGATTTCCTGCCTGAGCAGAGGGTTGGACGAGAAGGGAGTTCAACAGGGGGAGAGAAAAAATGAGGCCTGAGGCAGCATTCTAATTGGCGAGGTGAAAATTCCATCTGTGTAATAAATCACCTTAACTAACAAGTTGGGAGTATCGTATTTTAAGCCAATAGCAAATTTTTAAAGAGAGAAATGATTTTATTTATTGATTGATTGATTGATTGATTTGTTTATTTATTTATTTGCTTCCTGCCCCCCGCCCCCTTTCATGGCGTTGATGTTTCATCTTTTCCAAGCCTTTGGTTTAACAGGTCCATTATTTGCATATTTATTTATTTATTGGTTCGATTTATATGCCGCCCTTCTCCAGAGACTCAGGGCGGCTTACGATGCATATCTTTATTTATTTATTTATTTATTTATTTATTTATTTATTTATTTATTGGTTCGATTTATATGCCGCCCTTCTCCGGAGACTCAGGGCGGCTTACAATGCATATCTTTATTTGTTTATTTATTTATTGGTTCGATTTATATGCCACCCTTCTCCGGAGACTCAGGGCGGCTTACAATGCATACCTTTATTTACTTGGTAAATGTCTGGATTATAGCAAAACAGGAACTACTAATCAGGGGTGAATTCTACTTACCTTCCCTACCGCTTTGGAAGAGCACTCACCGTGAGTATGTGCTCGCTCCGCTCATCCCATGCGCGCATGGACTCTCTGAGCATGCACAAACCCTTCTGCGCATGCGCAGAGGGTAGAAAACCAGGAAGTAATGAGGACCGGGCGGGTGGGCGGAGCCTCCTTCCGTCATCGCTACCAGTTCTCCGAACCATCCTCCGCCATCACTACCAGTTTAGCTGAACCGGTCCGAACAGGTAGCATTTTACCCCTGCTACTAATGCCTTGCTATTCAAGGTGCCTTTTAGATTTTCCAGCCCAAATAAGGAAGAAGGGAAAAAAACAAAAAGGGTAGGGAATAAACTCCGGTCTGATGAGCCTCTGAAAACAACCGAAAATTGAAGATCTAAAGGTACTCAAGAAATGCATTAGGCTAAGTGAAAATGAGTCACTTTCATCAGGGAGCCAGTCTGAACCATTTTAATGATGTGAAATCTCAGAAGATAATAGACCCGATTTCAGCCCTGAACATGGATGCCCCTTTAACTAAGCATCAAGCAATAATTTAACCAATCAGAACGGAGCTGGAACGGGCCTTGGAGGTCTTCTAGTCCAACCCCCTGCTAAAGTAGGAGACCCTAAACCCGTGATGGCGAACCTATGGCACATATGCCACAGGTGGCACGCGGAGCCATATTGGCGGGCACGCAAGTGTTGCCCTAACTCAGCGTCGGCCAGCTGATTTTTGAGCCTTCCGGGCCCACCGGAAGTCGGGAAACAGGCTATTTCCAGCCTCCGGAGGGCCTCCAGTGAGGTGGGGAAGGCTGTTTTCGCCCTCCCCAGGCTCCTAGAAAGGCTCTGGAGCCTGGGAAGGGCAAAAAAACGGGCCTTCCAGTCCCACCGGTAGTTGGGAAACACGCTATTTCCAGCCTCCGGAGGGCCTCCAGTGGAGTGGGGAAGGCCGTTTTCGCCCTCCCCAGGCTCCTAGAAAGGCTCTGGCGCCTGGAGAGGGTGAAAAATGGGCCTTTCAGTCCCACTGGAAGTCAGCAACTGGGCTATTTCTGGCCTCCGGGGGGATGGGGAAGGCTGTTTTTGCCCTCCCCAGGCTTCAAGAAAGTGTCTGGAGCCTGGGGAGGGTGAAAAACGGGCCTACTAGGCCCACTGTGCCATTGCGTGCCAAAAGCAGGGGGAGCTTCTGTTCCACTGGTTAATTGTCCACACTGTTAGGAAGTAAGTCCTTAATTCCAGGTTCCTTCTCTCCTTGATGAGTTTCCATCTATTGCTTCTTGTCTTGCCTTCTGGTGCTTTGGAAAATAACTTGACCCTTAGAGCAGTGGTGGGGTTCAAATACTTTAACAACCGGTTCTCTGTCCTAATGATTTCTTCCAACAACCAGTTCACCAAGCTGCTCAGAAAGTTAACAACCGGTTCTCCCGGAGTGGTGCGAACCGTCTGAATCCCACCACTGCCTTAGAGGGATTATAGGAACAAAAGGTCACATCTCCGAGAAGAATTTCATCCCTTGAAAGAAAAAAAACACAACCTAAGGGTTTAATCAAAATTGGCCGCCAGTTCAATGAACTCCATCTCTCCTTGAACTGGGTTGAACAATTGAGCATTATATTCCTGCTGTCCCCTGGAATTAATGAGAAACTTGTTTCCTAATTAACCCCCAATTTCTAAACTTCTAAATTTACAATCTAATTAAGAAACAGGAAAGCTTCCTGCAGAGCTAATAAAAGCTAATGCAGAAGGGTGGTTTTTGCGGAATCAACTCTTATGAAAGTTCCTTGTAGGTTGAACAACCCATTGAGTCACCAGGAGGACACAGCAAAGCTTGTCCAAGGACCACGATGGGCTTTAGCTATTCTTCATGTATAAAAGGAATTGGGTATCAATCAGATTAGATTATTTCCCATATGGGAAGGAAGTCAATCACACAGTTTATTTATAGTATAGGTTTATGGGTTGCTTTGTGTTTTTTGTGTGTATTGTGGTCCACAAGCAGCCTGCGGAGCTGGCAGTGAGTTGGACAGTGAGGAGGCTGGGGAGGAACATGGGCGAGTCCTGGAGGCTGGGGAAGACCCAGATGAGGGCTCTGCATCAGAGGCAGAGATGAGGCCAAGGCCATTTGGGAGTTATGTGCGGACTCTGGAGCCTCCAGAGGCGGATAGCAGAGAGGAAGAGGAACAAGGAGGAGCCTGTTCCTAGTGCGCACATGCGCAGAGGTGCCAGAAGGCAAGAGCAGCTAAAGCAAAAAGGAGGACTCAGGAGTAAGGCCAGGAGATGATTGGTCTCTCCCATAAGGCTTAAAAGAGCAGCAAAGGCTCTTGGGCTCTTTGTAGGAAAGCAACGTTGCTAAATCTGTTTTCCAGTCGGTGTCTCTTGTTTCTGAACTTCGTGGGGCTTTGCCAAGGGTGGCGAACTTGTGGTAATATTGGAAACCCACTGCTGGTTGGGTTGTACAAAATACAATATCTAGAACCATTTCCAAAAATTCAGTCTTTACCATGTCAAAGATTTCCTTGTCATTTTTGAAAGATGGAGATCAAAACACATTGATTTTGGTTAACGGACAGTTGATTCTAATGTCACATGTATGTATTGCACGTATATGGGCAAATGACAAAATTAACTGGATGTTTAGTGAATATTTTGCACATGATATAACAAAATGTGTAGCTAGGTGCAGAGTAACAAAGTCATGCGTCACCGTAAATAAAACTCCGCAGAATGACTAGGAAATGTATTTAAATGTTGTGGCCTGTTAATTGCTGGCCACTCCGGCAGCCGAATCGGAGGAGGAGGAGGAGGAGGTGTGGGAGTCAGGATCAGCATCAAGGCAATCTGAGAGCTCTGAGGAGCAAGAGGGAACGGAGCTGGCAGAGAGAGAGAGAGAGAGAGAGAGAGAGAGAGAGAGAGAGAGAGAGAGAGAGAGACGGAGGTGGAGCCTGGGCCGTCCGTCAGCCCTCAAATGGAGAGTCAACAGCCCCCAGGTCTGGAGGTGGCTGATGAGGAAGAGAAGGAATAGCTGGGTCCAGTGCCTGATATGCAGATGCACAGAAGGGAGAAGAGAGGAGAGGAGTGGAAATCTATGGGCCGGTCCTTGGGACGGAAGAGCTAGTGAAGCCCAGCCCTAGCTCTGGGGATAAAAGGCAGGGGACGGAGATGAATAGGTGTGGCAGACAACTATTCATCTCTCTGCCGGATGGAGTTGTTAGCCTGCCGTGAGAGAGAAATTTTTTGCTGAGGCTGCCAGCACTCCTAATAAAGGAATCTTTGAGTTAACTTCAGAGGGTTTGTTGTGTTTGAGGAGCTGGCTCAGAACATTAAAGATGGAGTTATCAACAACTATTTTCACCAACTAAGCCGCAAACTGGGGTTTTTTTAAAAAATTTCGTTATACTTTACATTACCTAACGTTTTTCATTCTCCTCCTCTGTTGAACTGCCTTAGGATTTGCAACCAGCTTCTGCCTTGAAAGTTTGTACCTCCTATATAATAATAATAAAACGTATTTGTGGACTGCAAGGAAACACTGGAGCATCTGAGTTTAATTATTTATGCCTTACTATTATGATTCCAGATTAATACTGAGAGTTTCAAGAACCTTTGATGTCAGCGCTTCAGTGAAAGTCAACTAAGCACATGGCCATTTCTAGATTCTGCCTGAAGCAGAGGTGGGTTTCAGGAGGTTCTGACCAGTTCTGGAGAACCGGTAGTGGAAATTTTGAGTAGTTTGGAGAACCGGTAGTAAAAATTCCGACTGGCCCCGCCCCCATCTATTCTCTGCCTCCCAAGTCCCAGCTGATTGGGAGGAAATGGGGATTTTGCAGTAACCTTCCCCTGCCATGCCCACAAGCCACACCCACCAAGCCACACCCACAGAACCGGTAGTGAAAAAAATTGAAACCCACCACTGACCTGAAGGAATTAAAAAAAAAACTCCACTTGGACCATTAAAAACAAAATTGCAATAGAACAGAATTCCGTAGAAAACAGCGACCAGAAATACCATCAGGGAACACCAACATGGCTGTTCTGAGCCAGCTCCCCAAACATAACAAACCCTCTGAAGTGAATTCAAAAGATTCCTTTCATTAGGAGTCCCGGCAGCCCCAGCAAATATTTTCTCTCTCACTGCAGACACTCTCTGGACACTCTACCACATCTATTCATCTTCGCCCTCACACAAAGCTAGGGTGAAGCTTTGGTGGCTCTTCCATCCCAAGGACCAGCCCATGGATTTCCACTGCTCTCCTCTCCTCTGCTTCTGCGCAGCTGCGTGTCAGGCACTGGAGTTTTATTTATCGTAACACATGACTCTACACGTAACTACGTTTTGTTATGGCATGTGCAAAACATTCACTAAACATCCATGCATCAGGCACTGGACCCAGCTGTTCCTCCTCTTCCTCATCAGCCACCTCCAGACCTGGGGGCTGTTGACTCTCCATCTGAGGGCTGACGGACAGCCCAGGCTCCACTTCCGTCTTTCTCTCTCTGCCACTCCATTCCCTCTCCCCACTCAGAGCTCTCAGGTTGCCATGATGCTGGCCCTGAACTCCCACGCCTCCTCCTCCTCCTCTGATTCGGCTGCTAGAGGGGCCGGCGGCCGACCTGCCTAAAGCAACAGCTGGGTCTTCCAGACCTCCCTGAAGGATAACAAGGAAGATCCGACACAAATCAGATTTCAAAAGGTGATGGCTCCAAAGAGATGATCCACCGCAGAGAAGGACTACTTCCAGAATCCTTACGGGAGGCCTCGATTTACAAAAAAAGAATAATGGAGTATGTCCATTCTGTTGAGATGGGCAGAAATCATCAAAGGCAAGCTGTCCCGCAAATAATCTGGTCTTAACGCCTTATAGGATTTTCTAGGAGAAACCTGGAAGTGCATGCCCCCAGACAGCTCCTCTCCCGGGTCGCGTCACAGACGAGCACACTAGGTGCCGAAAAGGTTCACCGTCACTGGTATAGTGGCACACAGAGCCCTTTTTGTTGGCACGTGTGTTGTCGCCAGCTGCTCTTCTGGTTTCTTAAAAATGGTCTGGAAATGGCCGGAAAACGTCCAGGAAAAGCCCCCCAAAATGGCCTGAAAATGCTTCAAAAATTGGCAAAAAAACAGGCTGTTGTTAGGGCCAAAAACAGCCTGAAAACTGCCTGGAAAATGGCCTGAAAATGGCCCAGAAAAACAGCCTGAAAACTGCCCAAAAATAGCCTGAAAACAGCCTGGAAAATGGCCTGGAAACTGTTCGGAAAACAGCCTGAAAACTGTCTGGAAAACAGCCTGAAAACTGCCCATAAAAAGCCTGAAAAATGACCTGAAAACTGGAAAATGGCCTGGAAAAACAGCCTGAAAATGGCCTAAAAACAGCCAAAAAAACACACATACCCATACATTCTGGTTTGGGCACTTGATGCCGAAAAGGTTCGCCACCATTGGACTAGAAGACCTCCAAGCTCCCTTCCAACTCTGTGATTCTATTCTATTCAATCCCCAGGCAGCCCCCCCCCCCACACACAAACAAAAGAGGTATAGAAGGTCATCAGATGTCAGCATGGATTTCTCAGGGGCAAATCGAATCTAATTTTTAAAAATCCACCTAGCAAATGTGGGAAAAAAATTAGATACACTATACCTGGATTTGGCCAAGGTGAGTTGGCCAAGGCGAGTTGGCCATGGGGAGTTAGCCATGAGGAGTTGGCCATGGTGAATTGGCCAAGGTGAGTTGGCCATCATGAGTTGGCCAAGGTGAGTTGGCCATGGTGAATTGGCCAAGGTGAGTTGGCCATGGGGAATTGGCTATGGGGAGTTGGCTAAGGTGAGTTGGCCATGGTGAGTAGGCCAAGGCGAGTTGGCCATGGTGAATTGGCCAAGGTGAGTTGGCCAAGGCGACTTGGCCATGGCGAGTAGGCCATGGGGAGTTGGCCATGGGGAGTTGGCCATGGTGAATTGGCCAAGGTGAGTTGGCCATCATGAGTTGGCCAAGGTGAGTTGGCCATGGTGAATTGGCCAAGGTGAATTGCCAAGGCGAGTTGGCCATGGTGAATTGGCCAAGGTGAGTTGCCCATGGTGAATTGGCCAAGGCGAGTTGCCCATGGTGAGTAGGCCAAGGCGAGTTGGCCATGGGGAGTTGGCCAAGGTGAGTTGGCCAAGGTGAGTTGGCCATGGGGAGTTGGCCAAGGTGAGTTGGCCATCATGAATTGGCCAAGGTGAGTTGGCCAAGGTGAGTTGGCCAAGGTGAGTTGGCCATGGGGAGTGGGCCATGGTGAATTGGCCAAGGTGAGTTGGCCATCATGAGTTGGCCAAGGTGAGTTGGCCATGGTGAGTTGGCCATGGTGAGTTGACTATGGCAAGTCAGCCTCAGCAAGTTGGCCATGGTGAGTTGGCCATGATCAGTTGATATAGACCCCCTTGCTGGCTCTCATCCCACCCTTTGCAGAATCCAGCCACCCTCTCTTCCCTGGATGGTCCTTAAAGTATTGGAAAGCTGCTCTCATGTCTCCCCTTTACCTTCTCTTCCTTAAGTCTTTAAAGGTAGTGCTTAACCTACGACCCGTCTTTCACAACCATTTAAAATTATGATCGATTTTTAAAAAAACTTCTTCTGACTCATCTTCAAAGTTATGCCTACTGCATCCCCCACCTGCAGTCAGGTGATCACCTGTCAAGGCATTTGACAACCAGCTTGTATTTACAATCATGGATTGCGGCATTGCACAGTCACATCACTACAATTTTTGACTTTTTTGCCATTTGTCCCACAGAAAACAGCAAAAACAACCACTGGATATGCCGTATTTGCTTAACGACGATGTGGTTCACTTAGAAGACCATGGTGACTCACTGCATGGCTCATTTCACACACCTGGCATAGTCTTTCCACATTTCAATACAGGTAGTCCTCGATTTACAACAGTTCATTTAGTCACCGTTCAGAGTTACGACACTGAAAAAAAGGCAATTATGACCACGTTTCTTTTTCAGGAGATAGAGGTAGGTTTTTGCAAAAACGTGGTACAGGAAGTAATCGACTTCATGGCCACAACTGAGACCAGAATTTACGTGGGGGAGTGAGAAATCCGTTAAGTGAGTTTCGTCCTGTTTTATGACTTGTTACGGGAATTACGGCGGTGGTTAAACGGGTCACGCGGTGGTTCAGCCAATCTGGCTCCCCCCCCTCTTGAAGCTTCTGCGCATGTACAGAGCGTTTTTGCAGCATCCCCATAGCCCCGTGACTTACATTCGGATGCTCGACAACTAGACTCACATTTATGACGGTTGCAGAGTCCTTGGGTCACGTGATCCCCTTTTGCAGCCTTCTGACAAGCAAGTACAACGGGGAAGCCAGATTCACTTAACGACCGGGTTACTCGCTTAACAACTGCAGTGATTCACTTAGCAACGGTGGCCAGAAAGGTCGTAAAAATGGGGAAAGACTCAAACTGAACAAATGCCTCGCTTAGACAGCAGAAATTTTGGGCTCAGTTGTGGTCGTGCAAGGTTGTGAAAATTGTGGAAGGGACGCAGTGGCTAAGTGGCTAAGATGCTGAGCTTGTCGATTGAAAGGTTGGCAGTTCAGCGGTTCAAATCCCGAGTGCTGCGTAACGGGGGTGAGCTCCCGTGACTTGTCTCAGCTTCTGTCAACCTAGCAGTTCGAAAGTACGTTAAAAAATGCAAGTAGAAAAATAGGGACCATCTTTGGTGGGAAAGGAACAGCGTTCCGTACGCCTTTGGCGTTGAGTCATACCGGCCATATGACCACAGAGATGTCTTTGGACAGCGCTGGCTCTTCAGCTTTGAAAAGGAGAGGAGCACCGCCCCCTAGAGTCAGGAACTACTAGCATGTATGTGCAAGGGGAACCTTTACCTTTACATTTGCGGTCGTAAATCGAGGACTACCTGTACACCAAAAAGGGACCCATTTCATTTCTTTGCATCCATCCTGAATCCAGTTCCGTCTGCGAAACACAATCGCACACGTGATCTGATTTTATTTTATTTTTTTAACCCAGTGACAACGGCAGAACTAACTGCAAAGCCCAGCTAAACATTTCCAAGAGAGTTGCTGATGTGCTGAAGTTAAGCTTTCCAACCCGTGGCCATTTTTTTCTGGAGCTTCCGACTGCCTTTTCAAATCATCCTTTTCTCTCTGTCTTTTCTTTTTCCTTTTTTTTTTTTTTTTTGCTCTGCTGTTCTTGTGGTGGTGGTGGGTCGTGATTAATTGCGACCCACTTATGAGAAACTGCTGACTACAGTGGCACGACCCAGTCCCACCCCCAAACCCGGATAAAATTCTACCCTAATGGAAAAACAGGCGCGATTTTAATCCTGCAACCCACGTATTTATTTAGTCGTGCATTTACAATTGCTCACAGAAGCACTGAAATTCCATCTAGTCTTACGAAGCATTTCACCGTTCCGGAGAGAAAAAAAAGCAATATTATTGAGAGAGAGAGAGAGAGAGACCAAAAATGCATGGATAGAAAAACTGCTAAGCTAAGCTAAGCTCTCGAAGTAAAACGAATCCTTAGAAAACAAGATTCAAAGGCATGTTATGCCTTGTGCAATAAATCCCAGCACCTGTTCCGTTTTCTTAGTGCGGTAAACCTTAAACGGACAAGGTTGACCACGGGGACCAGAAACGAGGGTGGAGATACCATTAGGAGCCGGATCACGATGGGCTGCTTCTGAGAAGGTTCCAGAAGGTGTCGAGCCAGAGGCCCAGAAAACTCTCTGGATCTGGATCTGGGAGGGGACAGAGCATTTTCTCCCCCCCCCCCCAACACCCCGTGGGGGAAACTCGGTTGGGTGGGGGTATTTGCAGAGAGTTTCAGAAGCTTTGCTGGTATTCTAGGCGCTTGTCAGTTCATCCTTCAAAGTCACGCGAAGAGCAGGCCGGGGTAAACGCCTTCTCTCTTAAACCCTGTTTTTCAATGCGGTAGGATTTTCACCTCCCCCCCCATCCGTTTCCTCCATGTGCCAGTAAACTTGGGGAGGGCAGAGGCGACTTAAGAAAGGGCACGATTGCGGCAACTCCATGCCTCTTTTGTCAGGAGGTGAATAGTAAGGGATGGGCATGTTTTACAAGCTCGGTTGCCGTGGGAAGCTCAGGCAATATTGCTTGGACGTGAGTCATCATGGCAGCACGGAAGCTCAGCAAAATCCAAAAGGAATATATATATATAGATGGGCCCATCAGTTTGTTTAGAGGTGAATAAGGGAAGAGCTTCCCTTCAGACCAACTGCTCTCCCCCTTAATCCCGGGCTCACCGGATCACTGCAGATGGACCCTGGCTAACCCACCACCGTCCAAGCCTTTCAGCTGCATCTCCAACAGGGCGCACAGCAGCTGTCCCGTCCGTGATGCTTCCCCCTCCCCCCTGCTTTTTAAAATAGCTATCATTCAGATAAGCTCCACCTAAAGGGAAAATGTCCCAGGAGAGAGCATCCAAACGTTCCCCCTGAGAAAAGCAGAAACGATAGCCATGCCCAAACTTTGTCAGGCTTTTTCCGCCTTCCGGAATGAGCAAATGACGGTGTTTTAGGGGAACCTTGCTTCTGTCGTTATTTCAAGAGAAAGCAGCACCCCATAAATCTCCAGGTGTGTGTGGGGGGGGGCTGGGGATAGACCTCCTGGAGCCCTAGAGAGGAGGTCATCGAAGGCTAGCTTGTGGTGCATAACATTTGCAAGGGAGGGCAAGAGACAGGCCGACACCCCCTTCTCCTCCCCAGGCCGCCTCCCGCCCCTTGGATAAAAATGCTGCAACAGCTAAATTAGGCACCTGGCTTTGCTTTAAAACACAGCCAGGTTGGCCTTACCTGCGCAACCTCCCTCCCCCACCCCACCCCGCCCCCAGAGATGCAAGAGGCTCTCCTCTTTTCCACCCCCCTCCCTCTAGGGAGGGCGGGATCCAGATGGCCAGCCTCTTTTCCCAGGGGAGCCGGCTCCGCAGGGACCCCCTGGGTGAAGTTGAAACCCCCCCCCCCACCATCCCGCAGGTTGCGCTTTCGATATTTCTCCCCTCCCCAACCCCCCTCCCCCCCCGGTTTCTCCCACCTTTCCTTCCTCCCTCTCTCCCTCCGGCTTTTTCGCAGGCGAGAGACCGGGGGTGGGATGCAGAGGGAGGAAGAAGGAGTGGGCGCATCCTCAGCCCAATGCGCCGTTTGGATCGCTGCGCTTGGCAAAGCAGAGTGGGGGGTTGGCGGTGGGGGTGGGTGGGTGGATCGCGGCGAATGGGTTACCTTCAGTCACATAGTTGTGATCCCGAAGAAAGCCCTGGTTGATGTTCGGGGGGGGCTCCGTCTCCTCGCCCATTGACCGCGCCGCCGGATTACTCAGCAGCCGCAGCGGACAGGCTGACCCAACAGAGGGAGGGCGGCGGGGGAGCGACTGCCATCGCTCAGCCCAACCGGGCAGCCCTGCCCTTGGCGGCGGAGCAGGAGGAAGAGGAGGAGGAGGAGGAAGAAGAAGAAGAAGAGGAGGAGGAGGAGGAGGACGGGCCCCGCTTCATGGAGCCGGGAGATCGGCCGAGCCGCTTTCCCGCAAGCAGCGGAGGATGCAGCTGCGCCAGCGACATCCAGAGATGCTCCAGCCTTAGCAACGGTGCCTCCTGAGAGCCCCCCCCCTCCTCCGGAGTGGAGGAGGCGTCAGGCGGACCCCCCGCAAGAGGCGGGGGGCGACGGCCAGCTCCGGCCCCTCCGCCTTTTTGGAGCAGGCAGGCCCCTCCCCGCCGGACCTGCCAGCCAACCAGCCCAGGTGGGCATGGAAAGCAGAGGAACGGATCCTTTGGGGTGAGGAAGAGAGAGGGGGGTGTAAAAAAGCGAGATCGGGAGGATGCTGGCCGGTTCCCCTTATTTTGCCCTTGGAAGAAGATCTATCTGTCTCCTTTGTGGCTGGAATGGGCGAAGGGGTGATGAGGGCAAAGGGATCGGTGGTCCGAAATCAAGGCTCTCCCATCCTTTGGTAACTTTTCAAGACTTGTGGACTCTTAGAAGTCCACAGCCAGCCAAAAAGAGGTGCTTATTTCACAAGATCAGGGGATTTTCTGGCCACCTTTGGGGACACCGTGACTGAGAAGCTCCGTAGATCAGGGAATGAAATCCAGCAGGTTCTGACAGGTTCTGGAAAACCGGTGGCGGAAATTTTGAGCAGTTCCCCCACCACTACCGCCCCAGCTAATGTCCAGAAAAAGGGTTGCCCGGCTGTTGCTTCACCTGGTCACACCTGATTCATCTTCTCAGCCTCTACGGAGCCACCTGGAGTAGCAGCAGGAGAGTTGGCACAAGAGTAAGGGGGCTCAGTAGCTCACGCAGCCCCCCACCCCCAGCAAAGCAGGAGCACTGCCACCAGAGGCCCCGTTGGAGTTGAGGTTGCTGAGGCATGACTGCAAGAGCGAAGCTAGGCTGGTCTCCTTTCCTCTCGGAATAACAGAGTTGGAGGAGACCTCAGAGGTCCTCCAGTCCAACCCCCACCTCAAAACAGGAGACCCTAGCATTTCAGACAAGTGGCTGTCGGTCTGCTCTTAAAAACCTTCAGTGATGAAGGACCCACAAATTCTGAAGGCAACTTCTGTTCCACAGTTCACACCGTCAGGAAATTTCTCCTTAGTTTTGGTTGCTTCTTTCCTCGATCAGTTTATCTCCATTGCTTCTTGTCTTGCCTTCAAGTGCTTTAGACAATAGAATCATAGAATAATAAGATTCTGGAAGGGACCCCGGAGGTCTTCTAGTCCAGCTCTCCTGCTTGAGCAGGAGAGCCTATACCATTTCAGACCAATGGCTGTCCAGTCTCTTCTTGAAAGCCTCCAGTGATGGAGCACTCATAACTTCTGACAGCAAGCTATTCCATCGGTTGATTGGTCTCACTGTTAGGAAATTTCTCCTGAGTTCCAGGTTGTTTCTCTGCTTGGTTACTTTTCATCCATTGTTTCTTGTTTTGGTGCTTTAGAAAATTGTTTGACCCTCTCGCCTTTGTAGGAGCTTCTGAAATATTGGAATACTGGTATCATGTTTTCTCTAATCCTTCTTTTCTTTAGACTAGACCAGGGGTTAGCAACCTGTGGCTCAGGAGCCAAATGTGGCTCTTTCACCCCTCCCTGTCACTCAAAATATGTGTCACAGCTGCCAATGTGCGACACTCGTCAGCACACAATTTATTGAGCTTTTCAACGCCCCAGTAGGCCAACCATGGATAAATCCAAGAAAAGAAAAGTTTCAGAAGGAAACAAAGTTTAATTCAACTACATATGCTAGTTTTGTGGCCGCTCAAGAAATAGTCAGGCACGGGAAGGGTTTTGTGGCTCCCGGTGTTTTCTTTTCTGTGGGAAACGGGTCCAAATGGCTCTTTTGAGTGTTTAAGGTTGTAGACCCCTGGACTAGACATACCCAGTTCCTGCAACCATTCTTCGTATGTTAGGTTGACCTCTTCTTCTTTGTGGCAGACCCTCAAATATTGGAGCATTGTTATCATGTCACCCCTCGTCCTTTTCTTCCTTAGACTACACATACCCAATTCTTGCTACCGTTTTTCGTAGGTATTAGCCTCTGGCCCCCTAATCATCTTTGCTGCTCTTTCTAGCATCTCAACATCTTTTTTATATCGTGGCAGCCAAAATGGGATGCAATACTCCAAGAATCCTCACACTAAGGTCTCACTTCTGCTTGAAGAGGGAGGATGTTCAGTCTAAGCAGGGTGGGCCTTTGGCAGATTCTCACTGGAGGGATGGGGACAGGCCCTGGCTGCCAGGGGAAGCCAAGTTTGTTTCAAGGACATCATAGATAGACAGGTATGGTGAGATTTGCAGCCACGGCTATCCTGCTGCTTCAGAAGGAACTGTTTCCAAGTCCTCTCACTCTCTCCCCCCCCCCCTTTCCTACTGACCATTTTCTCTGAGCCAAGGTCTTCTCACCTTTAGCTTAGCTGGTGTTCCAGATTTATGAAGATGTTTCCAGTGTCTTTCTCCCTACTTGGAACTGAACCCAGATGGACATTTTTTCCAACAGTATGCACGATGAAGTTCTTTTCAGTGGTTCCCCTCCCTCCCTCCCTCCCTCCCTCTCTCTCTCTCTCTCTCTCTCTCCATACCCATGGAAGTATACAGGTCTCTGCTCTAGAGACAACTAGGCTGCAATTTTATTTCGTTGCAAACAGAAACTCAAAATGCTAAAAGCATTTTTATTCTGTTCTTCATTAGTTCCTAAGGAAGCCATTATAGGAGAAGATTCATGTTTGTCTGGGGTGGAAAAAGATCAGGAATCTCTTAACACCTTTTCCAACTAACCAGATTTATGAAAAAGCAGCAGCTTTCATGGTCCTGGATTCTGGACAGTAAGAAGCAGGGCTGAAAAAGTACATCTACCAGATGCTGGAGAAAGGAAAGGAATATTCTTCTTCACACACTCTCCATTATCTTCTCCCATTTCCTTTTTCTGCACTGTGAAATTTTTCCTGTAGCTTTGGAACATTTTCCTCAATAAATAAAAAAGCATGATGTTTTTGACTCGTTTGCTGAATTTGGACCTCTTTATCTTCTTTTAGGGTTGTGTGGGGACGAGATCACGTTTTAATTTATATTTATGCAGGAATATTGAAAATGCAAGTTTCAGCACCACTTGTCGCTTTGTACATGCTAATTGCTGCAAGGATATTATATATGCTTATTATTGAAAAGGATGTCCTGTTTTCTTTATGGGAGAAGGGTTAGCCAATTTGTGTGATTATTTGGATTTTTGTAAACCGCCCAGAATCACCTATGTGTGAGATGGGAGGCTACATAAATTTAATAAATAAGATTTTTGATGCCCAAAATAACTTCGTATCTTGTTGCCGTTTTTTAAAGTGCAAATTTATACTTTTATAGGTTATTAGAACAAGAACAGATTGCCCATTTAGACTCAATCTATTATAGCTTTTAATGTTATATCATTATTTTTACCCTATTGGACTCTTGTCGATATTTAATTCTACTTAAAGCTAAATTGGTTAAATTCTGGATGACTGGAAGAGGGGATGTCCCCCATCATTAAAATAAATCATTTTGAAACTAGGGTAGTCACAGACCTTCCCATCTGATAAATGTCCAAATCAGATTCCAAAGCAATCAATGCAGTGGCGGTGGTGGGAGGCTCCGCCCACCCATCCGGATGTCTCCGCACATGCCCACGAGCGAACCGGTAGCGACGGGATTTGAATTCCACTAATGAATCAATGCCCATGATTAAATATATTTATTGACATAGTGTTTGCCTATAAATAAGTGTTTTGTGAGTCCCTTGGACTGCAATGCCATCAAACCGGTCAGTCCTAGAGATCAACCTTGACTGCTCTTTAGAAGGCCAGATTCTGAAGAGGAAACTCAAATACTTTGGCCACCTAATGAGAAGGAAGGACTCCCTGGAGAAGAGCCTAATGCTGGGAAAGATTGAAGGCAAAAGAAGAAGGGGAAGGCAGAGAACGAGGTGGCTGGATGAAGTCACTGAAGCAGTCGGCATGAGCTTAAATAGACTCCAGAGGATGGTAGAGGACAGGAAAGCTTGAAGGAAAGTTGTCCATGAGGTCGCAATGGATCGGACACAACTTCGCAACTAACAACAACAAGAAGAAGTGGTTTGTATATATGTTTTGGTGGGGTTTTTTTGCAGTCTTTTGTTTTTCTTCTTTTACAATTTTGTGCGGGTTCTTTCTTTTTTTTTGTTGCAATTTTAAAAAATCTTTTAAAAATAAAATACAGTGTGATGCCCATTTGGGGGGGGGGTGTAATCACAACCACCACAGCAATCTCGGCAACTACTGGCCAATAACCAGAGATCATGATGGGCTGGTTAAAAGCAACTCCACCAAATTAATCTGGATCAGTCAGCTTTCTTAATAGACTGGGGGTACGCAAGTGATATATAGGTAGTCCTTGATTTACGACTGCAATGGAACACATTTCTGTTGTTGAGAAGGATTTGTTCTGGGAGTTTTGCCCCCGTTTTATGACCTTCCCCCAGTTGTTAAGTGAATGACTGCAGTCGATAAGTCAGTAACCCGGTGGTGGAGCGAATCGGGCTTCCCCAAACTTTGCTTGTCAGGGGGTCTCAAAAAGAGGATCACATAAATCCCAGGGCACTGCAACGGTCATAAATATGAACCTGTTGCCACGCAGGTGAATTTTGATCACGTGATTACCGCCGTTGTTAAATGAGTAACTCAGTTGTTAAATGCAACTGGTCTCCTCATTGGCTTTGCTTGTCAGACGATCACCAAAGCGATCACGTGACCCCGGACACTGCGACTGTCGTAAGGACGAGTCAGTTGTCAACATTTGAATGTAAATCCCATTGAATTTTGATCACGGGACCACCGCCATTGTTCAACGAGTAACACAGTTGTTAAGTGCATCTGGTTTCCTCATTGGCTTTACTCAAGATCTCCAAAGGCGATCACGTGATCCTGGATTACTGCGTCCGTTGTAAGTACCAGTCGTCAACATCTGAATGTAAATCCCATTGAATTTTGATCACGGGACCACCGCTGTTGTTCAATGAGTAACTCAGTTATTAAGTGCATCTGGTTTCCTCATTGGCTTTACTCAAGATCGCCAAAGGCGATCATGTAACCCCAGGACACTGCGTCCATTGTAGGTACGAGTCAGTTGTCAACATTTGACTGTAAACCCTTGAATTTTGATCACGTGACCACTGCCGTTGTTCAACGAATAACTCAATTGTTAAGTGCATCTGGTTTCCTCATTGGCTTTGCTCATCAAGATCGCCAAAGGCGATCACGTGACTCCGGGACAAGGCGGCCGTCGTAAGGACGAGTTCAGTTGTCAACATTTGAATGTAAATCACGTGACGGGATGCTGAAAACCGTCGGTCATTAAGTGTGGGGGAACCTCAGTCACTTTTGCATGGTGCCGCCGCTGTAACTTCTGAACTGTCACTAAAGGAAGTGCTGTTAAGTCGAGGACTACTTTTGGTTTATTTTGACGGGTCAGGAGAGCGGGGATGTCCGATTTGGAGGTTCCTGAGGGGAAGGAGATCCCTCAGTTCCCTCAGTTCCAGACACTTCGACCGCCTGACTGAGAAGCTGAAGGGAAAACTCTCCCCCATCCCACCTCCCCTCTTCTCCTTCCCCCTCTCCCGGTCCGGTTGGAAGGAGGACCGCGCCTGGGAGGCTCTCCTGCCGGAGAATCTCCGCCTGACAGACCGCAAAGAAAAAAGACCCTCACGGCCTGGCAGCCAGGCCCAAATGTGAGGCCCTCAGGGCTGCGCCTCAGCCCCGCTTTTTTTTTTTAACAGAGGGGGCGTGGCCTAGACATAGTGGGCGTGGCCCTGGCAGAGGGAGACAGAGCGGAGAGAGAGAATCGTCCTATCAGCGCCTTCCTTGCTGGCTGGGCGCCGCCGTCCAATGGCTGCCGCGCTCTTTGGCCTGCAGACCTGCCAGCCGCGCCCGCGGAGGCGGAGGAGGGCGGGACCGCCGGAGCAGCCTCGACTCGCCTGGGCCGCCGCTGCCGCCGCCGCCGCTTCTCCGCGCCAGGTGAGCCGCTGCCCGTTCCCGTTCCTCCTTTACCTCCTTCCCCTCAACCGCCGCCGGTAAGGCCGTGAGGAAAGCGGGCGGCTCTTCCGAGCCCTCAGCCGTTGCTCGCCGGTTTGTGTGGGGAGGGGTCGTCGGATGGAGAGGCCTCCATGCCCCCACCCGTGGGGTTTTTTTACCTCAGGGACGGTTTTTTTTCCCCTCAGGGGGCGTCTTCCTGAGGGAAAATGGCGGGGGGGGGGGGCAAGGAGAGGAGGGGGAGGGAAAGACCCCCCTCAGCCTTTGCTGCCCCGGGGCATTCTGGGAGTTGGAGTCCGCATCTCTGCCAAAGGCTCCCTGGGGTTGGGAGATGCTGGCCCGGAGGGAAGGAAGGGGGGAGGGGAAAAAAAGAGGAATGGCTTGGAAGAGGCCCGTTGGAGGAGCGGGCGATTCATCCTCCGTTAAATCCGTTGGAAATGCACATCATAGCAACAGCCCATAGACTTATTTAGGCTTTTAGCCTTACATATGTAAATACCTTCTATAGACTTTTAGTCTTATATATAAATACTTTCTATAGAATTTCAGCCTCAGATATAAATACCTTCTATGGACTTAGTCTTATATATATATATATAAATACCTTCTATAGACTTTTAGTCTTATATATATAAATACCTTCTATAGACTTTTAGTCTTATATATAAATATCTTCTATAGACTTTCAGCCTCATATATAATAAATACCTTCTATGGACTTAGTCTTATATATATATAAATACCTTCTATAGACTTTTAGTCTTATATATATATAAATACCTTCTATAGACCTTTACTCATATATATATAAATACCTTCTATAGACTTTTAGTCATATATATATAAATACCTTCTATAGACTTTCAGCCTCATATATAAATATCTTCTATAGACTTTTAGTCTTATATATATATATATATATATATATATATATATATATATATAAATACCTTCTATAGACTTTTAGTCTTATATATATAACTACCTTCTATAGACTTTCAGCCTCATATATAAATACCTTCTATAGACTTTTAGTCTTATATATAAATACCTTCTATAGACTTTTAGCCTTATATATAAATATCTTATATAGACTTTTAGCTTATATGTAAAATATCTAAAATAGACTTTTAGCTTATAGCCGTATATATAAATATCTTATATAGATCTTTATCTTATACATGTACATCATGTATATAACAAAATTGGTTTTAGCCTCACTTGTGCAATCCATGACAAAAAATACAAACAATATAAACAGTATAAAGAATAATCCCTATGCAAGTAATTGTGTGGGGGGGGTGGGGGGAAGCCTTATATATAAATAGCTTATATAGACTTTTAATTTATATAGACTTACATATACATATCTTATATAGACTTTTAGCTTATATAGACTTTTGTCTTATATATAAATATCTTATATAGACTTTTAGCTTATATAGACTTTTAGCCATATAGACTTTTAGTCTTATATATAAGTACCTTATATAGACTTTTATCTTATATAGACTTTAAGTATAGTATAGTCTTTATTGTCATTGTACATCATGTATACAACAAAATTGGTTTTAGCTTCACTTGTGCAATCCATGACCAAAAAATACAAACAACATAAATAGTATAAAAAATAATCTCTATGCAAGTAATTAAGGGGTGGGGGGGAAAGCCTTATATATAAATATCTTTTAGCTTATATAGACTTTTAGTCTTATATATAAATTAGCTCAGTAGAAGTGCCCGTTCTTTCCAAATCTGTGTGGGCTACCAAGATCTCTACCAAATGATTGATTTATGTGTGTGTGTATTTTCTCCTTACAAGATTTGAAATCTCCCATCTGTCTGACTTTTTAACTAGGGTGGAGGGGATGGGATTGGCCAACCGCATTTTGTTTTATTTTATTTAGTTTAGTTTAGCCATCTTGTCTCTCTTCTTTTTTAGTTAGGGAGTTGAGTTGGACCTTCTCCATTTTATCCTGAATTAGGATTCTGCTCTCTTTTAGGATCCTGTTGCAGGATTAGGGTCCATTGTAACGGAAGACTAATATAGACCTTGATCTGATGCTTGGACTGTTATTTTCAGCATGATTGTTGTCTTTCAAATGAGCCAGGAAAGCTTTCCAAATTGCTAGATCCTCAATTGATGTCCTAAGGCAAAGTTGTTAGAGTGCAGTACTGCAAGCTACTTCGGCTGCCTGCTGTCTGCCTGCAATTTAGCAGTTCAAATCTCACCAGGCTCAAAGTTGACTTAGCCTTCCATCCTTCTGATGGGGGTAATATGAGGACCCAGATTGTCAGGGAACATATACTGACTCTGTAAACATCTTAGAGAGGGCTGTAAAGCCCTGTGAAGCGGTATATAAGTCAAAATGCTATTGTTGTTGCTAGCTTGCTTCCTCTCCTCCCTCCCTCCCTTGCCATGGTGGTATAGTGGTTAGAATGCAGTATTGCTGGCTAACTTTGCCCTCTGCCATCAATCCTGACCAGCTCAGCCTTCCATCCTTCGAGGTGGGTAAAATGAGGACCCAGATTGTTGGGGGCAAGAGGCAGACTCTGTAAACAGCTTAGAGGGGGCTGTAAAAGTACTGTGAAGTGGTATATAAGTCTAAGTGCTATTGCTATTATTCTTATCCTCTGGTTATATATTAGCAATAGAACTTAGACTTATATATTACTTCACGATGCTTTACACCCGTCTATAACCAGTTTACAGAGTCAGCCACTTGCCCCCAACAATCTGGCTCCTCACTTTACTAACCTCAGAAGGACGGAATGTTGAGTCAACTTTGAGTCGGTCAGGATCGAACTCCTAGTAGTGGGCAGAGTTAGCCTGCAATGCTGCATTCTAATTATTGTGCCACCACGGCTCTTGCCGTGCAATAACTTTTATTACCTTATTTGTTTTCTGGCAAACTCATTGGTCCTGGAGAACTCTAAACATTTATTTTGGGTTTTTTGCCCTTGCCTTTTCTGATGGGTGTGACTTGTGCTGATCTTTTTTCTGGACTGAATATGGGTAGTCCTCAAGTTACAACAGTTCATTTAGTGACTGTTTGAAGCTACAACTACAAAGTGACTTAGGACCGTTTTTCACACTTATGACTGTTGCAACCTTCACATGGTCACGTGATTTACAAACGGATGCTTGACAGAATGATTCATATTTATGACGTTTGCAGTGTCCCGGTATCATGCCATCATATTTTGTGATATGTCCCGGTATCATGACATCATATTTATGACAAGCAAAGTCAAGGGGGAAGCCAGATTCACTTAACAACGATGTAACTAATTGAACAATGGCATATTCACTTAACAAATGTAGCAAGAAAAGTCGTCAAATGGAGTAAAATTCACTTAACAAGTTTCTCACTTGGCAGCATAAATTCTGGGCTCAATTGTGATCATAAATTGAGGACTTCCTGTGGCCTGTTCGGTACAAAATGTTCTGGAATGAGTGGTTGCCACGTAGGAAAAGTAATTGCAGTATATCTTCCCTGGTATTCCTAGAGTAGATGCCGGAGCAGAACTGATATAGACCTTCTGACATTTAGGGAATTAATGCTGTGTCTGTATCAGTGGTTTGTGATTGGCTATCTCCCGGTGGTGACTTAGCACTTAAGGGCTGTCAAACATACATCGTTGATGCTCTGGGCATAACAAGTGGGGCTGTCTGGCATTGCTTCATCTGCCTTTTTGATGTAAATCGTTCCTGGGAATTAGCATAAGCTGTATTGGTCTGCTGTTTAAATTAAATTAACAGCTGAATGTGAAAAACAAAGCAGAAAACGCATCTTGTTCCTAGCTCAGAAAGAAGAAAAGGCAGACTGGGAACATTCTGCCTGTTTGCTGCATAGAGCAGTAGTTCTCAATCCTGGCAAGTTTTAAGATGTGTGGACTTACCTCCCAAATGATGACTGTGTCATGACTGGATCCCCTGGCCTGAGGATACCCACAGTGGATAGAAGGTTGGTCTAGAAGATCTCCAAGATCCCTTCCTGCCCAGGGACTAGAAGGAATGCACACTCCCTTTTTTCTAGAAGACTCTGCAAAGATAGGAGTTGAATAGTTCTGCTTTTTCATTGTTACCTGATAGCTTTTTGCCATCTCTGTCTAGCTGTTTGCTTTTTTTCGAGTATTTCCGAAAATGCACATCTCAGAAATGATTTGAAAGAAGTACTGTGGATGTTAGACAAACATAACACATCCCTGCTACTCACTATATCTTTGTCCCTGCCTATCCCTCTCACGTTCTCCTTGGCTGTCTTTTTTTCCTCCAACCTCATTAAATTCATTACAAAGCCTTCCAGACTGAAGCTTGTCATGCTTTGATCTCATCCATCATCTTCTCTGATGTTCTGGAGCACCTCGTTGCACCTCAGCAGTCATTAATTCTCACAAGTTTGCGAGAGAGTTCCGTTGTTTTGCAAAGTGGCATCAGTATCCACCCCCAGTTTTTAAAATGATTGATTAAACTGCATAGAATGTAGGTTAAATCAGCTTCAGGGGCTATCAAGTAATCCTAAAGTTTTAAAACAGTTTGGTTTTAACTGTTTTAAAGTGGTTTCCTACTTATAGCTATATTTAAAACTTTTTAAAAAATTATTATTTGGAAGCCTGTAAACAAGATCCAGCTGCACAGAATCACTATGGATAGGAAGATGGTTGGCATATAAATTTAATAAATAGGAACCAGAGGGTGGCACAGCGGTTAGAATGCAGTATTGCAGGCTATCTTTGCCGACTGCCAGCAGTTCAATCCTGACCGGCTCAAAGTTGTCTCAGCCTTTCATCCTCTTGAGGTCGGTAAAATGAGAACCCAGATTGTTGGGGCAAGATGATGACTCTGTAAACCGCTTAGAGAGGGCTGTAAAGCATTGTGAAGTGGTATACAAATCTAAATGCTACTGCTATTACTATTAATAAATCTAGGATGATTGCAGAAGTTCTGGCTTTCCAGTAGTTATTTTCCAGCTTGAGCCGGTGAGATTTGATCCGCTGATCTTCTGAACTAGCAGTCAGCTGAAGTAGCTGCAGTACAGTGGTTAGAGTGCTGTACTGCAGCTACTTCAGCTGACTGCTAGTTCAGCAGATCAAATCTCACCGGCTCAAGGTTGACTCAGCCTTCCATCCTTCTGAGGTAGTTAAAATGAGGACCCAGATTGTTGGGGGCAATATGCTATTTAGTACACTGTTGATTGTTGTAAGCCGCCCAGAGTCCTCGGAGAGTGGGCGGCATAGAAATGTGATAAATAAATAAATAATGCTGCACCCTAACCACTGCGCCACCTCAGCTCATAATTCCATTGAAAAAATTCATTTATCTCATTGAAAAAGGGATAACATAGGAAAACTAGACGTATGAAGTCCCAAATGCTATGAATGAGGCAAGAACATTTTAAAATAAGTATCTGGAGATACCTAATAGGCCTAAATATAATGTGTTGAGACATATGTGTGTATACTGTATGTTATAATTTAACGTGTATATGTTAATGGTGTCTAGACAAAAATTCATCCTTCTCTCTCTTCTTTAGGCCATTAAATTTATACCCCTTATGTCTGTCTGTAAGCATTGGTGCCCTGATACGATATTATAGATTTCTACCCTATGATAACCTTACTTATGACGGATTCATTTAAACACAGGCTGAGATAATAAAATACGGTGGATTGCAACTGCAGCATTTAAAAAGCAATAATCGATCGCATTTCAAGAGTTAATTCTTTTTCTCAAAATTGTCTGGATCTGTGGTGCAAGATGAAGCTTTTACTGCCAATCCTTCAGGCAGGGTAGACCAACTTAGAAACAAATCCCTGACAAGCTAGAGCCCTCCTTTCTCGAGCAAAGAAGAAGTTGGCATAGTGGAAATGGGGAAAGCCTGTGGTGCTGTACCTCTCTCCCTCTTCTGCCCAGTGAGCCTGGGAGGGCCCTGCTTGGCTGGCTTCCAAATGCTATCCAGTTCCCCAAGATTTGTGGTGGATGGGGGTGTGTTTGGGGATTGTTATGTGTGCTGGACCTGGTCTTTGGGTGTTAAAGTGAATTTCATTGTATAGGTATACTGTGTATACACGTACAATGACAAAGTTATTATTAATATTTAAGGAAGGTGTTCAGCTCTCTTTTCCTACACAACCTGTAACATACCTTTTCCCATCACGGTCATCTCTCTCCCTTCTGGTCTGCAATTGCTCATGTGATGGATGTAATGAACAGAAGTTTGCCAGCATCTTGTGTTGGGCTTCGCAGGATCTTTCTGGCCACTCGGAGGAGAGACCAGCAGGAAACCTCTTGTAGGCTAGTAGGGAGTTGAAAGGATGCAAGGAAAATATATGTACGGTTGCCAAGAAAACAGCATGAAAAATTCATCCACACGGTCCTGGGCAGCTGATCTTATCTTCAATTGGACACCCAACCCCTTTATGTTTGAGAAAATCCTCATTCGTTTCTGCTCATTTAGAGTCAAAGGTTTGGAAACGGCCTTCCTGCGCTCCTGCTTTTATGGCTGAAATTGAGCAAAGCCAACGTTTTAAGTCTGTTCTTTGCAGAGGTGAAGCATTTGGGGAGTTCCTGGGCTCTGGGTATATATCTGGTCCCTCCCTTCGGTGTCTCCAGCCAAAATTTACTAGCCAAGTTTCAGTTTTCTTTCTAGGAATGTGGCTCACTTAGAGCACCGTGGTGCAGTCTCTTAACATTTTTACATTTTGGTATACCAAAATGGCCTTGCGTAGGGAAAAAAAAAGTTTCTAAAGAAGGTGTGCCAGGTAACAGCCGTTAATAATATCCACCTGCAAGGCCAGGTGGAACAGGGGTAGTCCCTCCCCTTGGTTTACAGAGGAAAAAGTCACACAGTCTTAAAGTAAACGGTCTGCTTAATTCAGGAAAAATCTCCTACAAATACGGGACATGTTTGTTCCTCCACCCAGACCATCAAGTGTGGTTTGCCCCCACCTTCTTGGAATTCTTCTTTCTATTTAAAGTCCATTCAGGGGCGACGAGGGCACCACCATCCCTTTCAAACCTCCAAAGGTAAAAGCTGTAATGATTGCTTTCATGAAAAGGTTTCCTTTTTTTCCTACTTTTAAAGAGTTGCACGGAGGATAAGTCTTGCACAGATCCATGTAAAAACATCTGCATTTTGCTCAGTTGAACTCTTCTTTCCCTTTGTCGAGCTGTTGAATTTATGACTTCTGTTGGCCTCCGTTCAGGGTGGGGTTTTTTTTTTTTTGACAGCGTTTCAAGAGATGGAAAGAGAATACTAATACGCTCTGTGCAAAACAATTCATTCTATCTAAACACTTGGGTGCGTCGGCCACATGCTGCAGAAGTGTTTCAGGCTGTTCTCTCCTGCCTTTGCCTTCAAATTGGACTCCTCTGTGCCAGTACCCAAAAGAGGTCACTCTTCAGCCCCAGCTTCGTTGTGGCAGCGGGGTTCAAAGAAAATCTAAACGGCTGCGGAGGGGCAGAGGACCCTGGCAGGGAGCCAAAACTGCTCTGCTCTTAACTTTGGACTCCTGGAGTGCTGCTGTTTCTTGGCCATTTTTAGTGGCTTTTCCCAGCCCTGTTGATCTTCATTTATGTTCCTCTAGACTTCTCCTGGTTGAGACTCCAAAGAAGTTTCTGCATGGCTGTCTATGGAGATTCTCAGTCACCCAGGTCCTGGTTTTCCCAATGGTGTTTTTTTTTTTTGCAAGAGGCAACTGGACTTTCGTGTTTTTTTCTTTTGAAGACATTTCCCTTCTCGTCCAAGAAGCTTCTTCAACTCCGACTGGATGGTGGGGAATAGAAGGATGTATGTTCCTTGCAGACAGTTGGGTCATTTGCATTCTTTTAGAGAGTCCTTCAGGCCACTTGGAGGTTTATCCAAGTGGCCTGATAAGAGGGATATTCCTCCCTCTCTGTTCAATTTTGACGTAGATGGCCTTGACAGCTGGTATGAAGAGGGATCAAAGAAGCCATCTATGTCATAACTGAACAGCCCTCTCTCAAAAGAGGGGGAGGGATACGACATCATCTACCTCCAATCTACAGTACAGATCCTTTCAGCAGTTTCAAGAAGGCTCCAAACCCATTTGCACCACTCAGATGACCCTGAGGACACAGATAAACATCCAAGGGGCCTCTAAAAAAGGTTGCAAATGACCAGCTGTCTGCAAGGAGTATAAATTCTTCTATTCCCCACCATCCAATCGGAGCTGAAGAAGCTTCTTGGATGAGAAGCAAAACATCTTCAACACCCCACCCCACCCCACCCTGAAAGTCCTTTCTGCATTGCTGGCAATTCAGAGGGAAAGGAGGATGTGGGGGGCTTGACTGATCTTGGCTGCATTTTCCTGGGACCTGGCCAGGTGCAGCTTTCCTCCCTCTGCTTTTAAACCGAGAGCCCCCAGGGTTGGCAGGAAGCCTGGGGTGGAGACCTGGTCCAGGATTTCCTGCAGAAAATAGACAGTCACCTCCATTCATCAACGGGCTGGGAGTTGGCCTCCCGGCAGAGCCGATACAAAAAACACAGATATCTACTGCAAACCCACGGGAAAGATCTGGAAATCCATAAAAGTCATGAGAATTGAGGTGGATTATCTGTGCAGGAAATCTATATCAGGTCATCCTCGACTTAATGGTCACAATTGAGGCCAAAATTTCTGTTGCTAGGTGCGGCAGTTCTTCAGTGAATTTTGCCTTATTTTACTACCTTCCTTGCCACAGTTGTTAAGTGAATCACTGTAATGGTTATGTTAAGCGAATCCGGCTTCCCCAGTGACTTCTCTTCCAAGAAGGCCACAAAAGGGGGATCACGTGACACCCCCCCCCCCCCCCCGGGAGGCTGCAACCGTCATCGACGTGAGTCAGTTGCTAAGTGTCTGAATTTTTGAACATGTGAGTATGGGGATGCTGCAACGGTCATAATATGAAAAACGGTCATAAGTCGCTTTTTTCAATGCTGTTATAACTTTCAGTGATCACTAAACTAGTGTAAGTCAAGGTGGAATCCTTAAAACTCTGGGAATTTTCTTTTTGAGTTTTTGTGACTGTATGAAAAAATATAAAATGTGATTTATGAAAATTAACTGGTTGTCAGTGAGATTTAACTCCTTTATAAATACAGCTAGCTCTCGACTTAAGAGTCGTTGTAAATGCTTACTTTTTTTTTTTTTTAATTTGATTTATATGCCGCCCTTCTCCGGAGACTCAGGGCGGCTTACAATGAGTTAAGCAATGCGTTAAGCAATACTTATGGTTGTAAGCATGAAAAACGAAGTTACATCACTGAAAAAGTGATTTATGACCGTTTTCACACTCATGACCATTGCAACATTTCCATAGTCATATTATTTAAATTCAGATGCTTGACAACTGGTTCATATTTATGACCATTGCTGTGTCCCGGGGTCATGTGAATCTCCTTTTGTGATTTTCTGATAAGTAAATGAGGAAGCCAGATTCACTTAACAGCTATGTGTCTAACTACTGCAGTGATGAGCCACGGTGGCGCAGTGGTTAGAGTGCAGTATTTGCAGGCTACTTCTGCCAATTGCCGGCTGCCTGCAATTTGGCAGTTCGAATCTCACCAGGCTCAAGGTTGACTCAGCCTTCCGTCCTTCCGAGGTCGGTAAAATGAGAGCCCAGATTGTTGGGGGCAAGAGGCTGACTCTGTAAACCGCTTAGAGAGGGCTGTAAAAAGCACTGTGAAGTGGGATATAAGTCTTAAGTGCTAGTGCTTGTGAAGGAAAGGAAAAAAAGGAAGGAAGGAAGGAAGCCATAGTGGTGGACTTGTTACAATGGAATGTTGCAGGCTAGCTCTGCCCACTGCTAGGAGTTCAATCCTGACTGGCTCAAGGTTGACTCAGCCTTCCATCCTTTCGAGGTGGGTAAAATGAGGAGCCAGATTGTTGGGAGCAAGAGGCTGACTCTGTAAATCGCTTAGAGAGGGCTATAAAGCACTGGGAAGCGGTATATAAGTCTAAGTGCTATTGCTATTCACTTAACAACTGAGACAAGAAAGGTTGTAAAATGGGGTAAAATTCACTTAACAAATTTCTCACTTAGCAACGTAAATTCTGGCTTCAATTTTGGTCGTGTTCTGGTCACATTTGTTTCCAGTTGCTTTAACAGGAACCACTTTTTTTTTTTTAATGTATTTTCTGTTCACTTTTGCAGCACTATTGAAACTGTACTATGAATGGTGAAACAAGAGCGGAGGTGGTAACTTCACCACCTCCAACAGCGCCACATAAAGAGAGATATTTTGACAGAGTTGATGAAAATAACCCTGATTACTTGCGAGAGAGGAATATGGCTCCTGATCTTCGCCAGGATTTCAACATGATGGAACAGAAGAAGAGAGTATCCATGATCCTCCAGAGTCCAGTAAGAATAAATAATCATTTCCCCCCCCAATGCATGACCAAACGAAGAAGCATGTATATAACAAGTTAGATCCTAAGAATGCATAGCAAGCTGCAAGGAAAAAAAAAATGAGAAAATTTAATTAATTTAATTAAAATAATCTGTGCTTAAAAGAAAATTTTAAACAAGATAGATTTAATGTGTGATCAAAGCCAGAAAGTGCACATGTGTGTGCTTCCTTGAAAAGTACTGCTTGTCTCTTGTTTTGTAGTTCAGATTTCTAATGCAGTTTCATTTGGGGAAATGGTTCTGTGTGGGTGAAAAAGCCTTAAATAGCTCTTGAATCCATTCAGCAAGCATTATGTATTTTTCTTCTTGCTGTTGTTACTGAACCAAAGCGGTGATAAAATACCAGAATATTACACTCTAATACTGCAGTACATGGACTTCAGAGAATTAAGGGGTGGTGCAGGCCATTTTTTTTCCTACATAAAGATTGGTAAATCACTGTAATCAAAACTTCACAATATTCGGTGACACCCTCCCTCCTTGAAAAGTCCTACGGATATTCGTTGATTTACTACCGTTTAATGATGGAACAGAATTAGAACTGTCTCAGGAAAGATGCTTTATGGCCCATAAACAACTTCTGGCCATCAGGCAATTGTTGCACACGCATCCCGAGATCACATGATCTGGATGCTCAGCAACATGTTCGCACTTACCACTGTCTGTCAAATACCCTGTAATTATGTGATTGCCAATTGCAGTCTTCTCTGCTGGCTTCCCCATAAAATCATTGGGAAAGCTGGTAGGGAAGGTTTGCAAGCTGCTGCCACCTGCTGAGAAGACTCCCTCCAATTTCTGGAGGCTAGCTGAAAGAGTTGCTTCCTGAAGGGCGCTGAAATTCCCTCAGAAAATTTCCCTCAGAGTTGCCTCTGAGGGGAGCTGAAATTCCCTCAGAGAATTTTCCTCAGAGTTGCCTGCTGAGGGGAGCTGAAATTCTCTTGGAGAATTTTCCTCAGAATTGCCTCTGAGGGGAGCTGAAATTCCCTCATAGTATTTTCCTCAGAGTTGCCTCATAGTATTTTCCTCAGAGTTGACGAGAGCTGAAATTTTCAGGCCAGATCCTGAAAATTTCCACTCTGTTCCTGCACCCCACCGAAGGAGCCAGCTTTTACGCAAGGAGTTGGACACCAAGTCAAGTCCACGGCTCCTTCAAGCAACCTTTTCACGTACACTGTTGCTCTGTTATTAGGCATTCTGTGAAGAGTTGGAATCCATGATCCAGGAACAGTTCAAGAAAGGGAAGAACCCTACAGGCTTGCTGGCTCTACAACAGATTGCAGACTTCATGACGGCCAGCGTTCCCAACGTCTACCCACCAGCTCCACAAGGAGGCATGACTGCCTTAAACATGAGTAAGTCTGAGAAGAGGGGGAGGGGCTGATGACACCTTGGCTGTACAGGTAGTCCTCAACTAATGACTGCAGTTGAGCCCAAAGTTTCTGTTGTTAAGTGAGTTTTGCCCCCATTTTACGACTTTTCTTGCCACAGTTCTTACATGAATCACTGCCATTGATAGACATTAGTAAACCGGTCGTTAAGTGAATCTGGCTTCCCCATTGACTTTCCTTCTCAGAAGGTCTCAAAGGGGGCTCAACATGACCTTGGAATAAAGCGACGGTCGTAAATATGAAGCGGTCGCCAAGCCTCTGAATTTTGATCCCCTGTTCATGGGGGGATGCTGCAAAATTCGTAACTCTGAAAAAACGGTCCTAAGTCACTTATTTTCGCAATGCCCTTGTAACTTTGAACGGTCACTAAATGGACTGTTGTAAGTCGAGAACCAACTGTAGTAGTTTTGCATTTTAGCCACCGGCAATGATTTTAATTGCTAAATCAGAGAGAGACGTTCCCTATTAAACTGCGTTTTTGCCCGTATTTTTTCTTTCAGGCCTCGGTATGGTGACCCCAGTGAACGATTTGCGGGGATCAGATTCCATCGCTTACGAGAAAGGAGAGAAACTACTACGGTGCAAATTGGCTGCTTTCTACAGACTGGCTGATCTCTTTGGCTGGTCGCAGCTTATTTACAATCACATCACTGTGAGTGTTGCAGTTCCCCAGGAGAAACAAAAGGGGGGGGGGGGGAATTCCAATCACATTCAAGCCAAGCCCCAAAGCAATAAAGTTATGACCCACGTAAAACTAAATTATACAGAATTGTCTTTAGCCTGTTCTCTGGGCAGTCGTTCTACGTGAGAATGGCCACGCACCCTCACCCCCAGTGAGACAGATTCTCACGTAGAACGACTGCCCAGAGATAGGGGACATCTGCTTCTCTCTCTCCCTCCCCCCCCCCCCCTCTCTCTCTCTCTCTCTCTCTTTTTAAGGCAAAAGACAATTTTGTATAGTTTTGTCTTGCCTTTTTCATGCCGGGAGCACGAACTGGGAGAACCTGCCCCACTGTTTTGGGGGTGGGTGGGCATTTCCTTTTCTTAGAATTTGCCATTTCCTGGTGTAAATTGCCAGGTCCAGTCTTCAGGTGCCTGTTCAGGGTGAGGAATCTAGTAAGCACAGCCTCCCTCCCTCCCCTTTTCTCCCCTCCCTCCAGGGGTGGGTTCTACTTACATTTACTACCCGTTCAAACGGGACTGCAGAAGCATTTTGATGACGTCGGGGTCAGTTGGCGGAGCCTCCCGCCGGTTTTACTACCAGTTCTATAGAACCGGTGTGAACCAGGGGCAACCCACCACTGCCTCCCTCCCCTTTTCTCTCCTCCCTCCCTCCCTCTTTGTTTCATTCCCTTTCCTCCGTCCCTCCCCTTTCTTTTCTCTCCTTCCTTCCTTCTTCCCTCTCTCCCCTTTTCTCTCTTCCCTCTCTCCCTCCCTCTTTGTTTCATTCCCTTTCTTCCCTCCCTCCTGCCCTCCTCTTTTCTCTCCTTCCTCCCTCCCTCTTAGTTTCATTCCCTTACCTCCCTCCCGCTCTCCCCCTTCTTTTCTCTCCTTCCTCCCTCCCTTCTTTCTGTCTCCTTCCTTCCTCTCTCTCTCCCTCCCTTTTTGTTTCCTTCTTTTCCTTCTTTTTCCTTTTCGTTTACTCCCTCCTTCCTTCCCTCTTGAGGAACAGACCTAGTCCATTAGCCTTTGTGCTTAAGGGTAGGTATTAGGTTTGCTGTTACTGCTGAAATCCAAAATAGGGATCCTCTCTGATAAAGCCTACTTGCAACTACTGATGCGGTTAGCGAGTATCCAGCATCGTTCTGCAGAGGAACCAAAAGGGGGGAAATTCAGGTCAGCTTAGGGAGGGCCCCCCCAGGGCCGCCTTTGCAAATCAGCAGAACTCTTTTAGATCTATTGATTTTTTTGAATCTAGCTGAGTTGTGTGCATTTCAGATTTTGGCTCTCGGAGTTTTACATCTCCTCCTTCTTCCTTCTTCATATTTGCAGGCCAGAGTAAACATGGAGCAAGAACATTTTCTGATTGTGCCTTTTGGACTTCTCTATAGTGAAGTTGCTGCTTCCAGCTTGGTAAGTGAAATTTTTTTTAAAAAAAACCTTGAATGTCTTACTCATTGGGCCAATTGGAATTAAATCTTGGATTGGGGCCTTCTTTTTTAAGCCTTCATTTAAGGTCAGAACATCCATCTCAACTGGATGTTCGGCTAACCTGTTTGCACTTACCACCACCAGGTTGTCAAGTAACCTGTAATTATGTGAATGCCACTTGCAATCTTCTCTGTTGGCTTCCTGCACGAAATCATTGAGGATGCCAGTTTGGAAAAGTGTGCACACTTCCGCCACCTGCTAAGAAGATCCCCTCCCTTCTCTAGAGACTGATTGAAAGAGTTACCTCCTGAGGGGAGCTGAAATGCCCTCAGAGAATTTCCTTCAGAGTTTCCTCCCGAGGGAAGGCCAGATGCTGAAAATTTCCGCTCCATTCCCACACCTACATTTAAATCTTGGATTGGGGCCTCCTTATTTAAGCCTTCCTTTCTCAAATACCAAGGTAACGCTACACATGATGACAGCCATCAGCCTGCTTTGCTTCCTGTGGAGGATAGTTTTAACGAGATGAGTTAACGATAAGCCCAACCTAAGTGCCTACTGAATTGCTGGGGACCGTGTGTCCATCAACATCCAACAGACATCTGGGACAGAACATCCTGGTGGACCTATTTACTCCACAAGGTCCCTCTGAAGTCACCTGGACTCCTCTGTTGCTTGTGATCTCCTTCCAAATTTTCCTTCAGGCTCATTTGTGAAGCCCTGTCCTGTTCTTCTATTTCTTCTTCTCCTCCTTAGTGATACCTTTATGCAAATTTTTATTTTCACCGAGGAGCCTTTAAAAATAATTTGGCCCGTTTTCCTCCTGCCACCATTTTAATAGCTGTGACTCAGAGAAATGGATGAGGGAACTTTTAAGTCTTTCCAGGAGCTCACCACAGGTGCACCTTGAGAAGGATAAGGAGCTGTGCTAAAGTTAATGTCAGTCTTCCGTGGGCATCAGAAAGTAAACGTCGCACAAATATGATAGAGAAAAACATCACAGTCTAGTTTGAATGTCTACACTGAATGTATAATTGGATGCAACCGGTCATGAAGCCAGTGCTAGCCTCTGGAAGCTTTCAAAATGTTAACCTTCACAGGACAAAAGTCTGTCCTTGGAGGGAGTAAGGAATACCTGTTGGATGTCCCCAGTTATCTAGAGCAGCGGCCCCCAACCTTTCTGACTCCATGGATTGCGGTGACGGGAAGAGGGGAAAGTTTTGTGTGTGATAGCACCACTTCCATAAATGGAGCTTTGTGTACTCGCCAGTCGTTTGTACAGCTTGGCTCTGTTGTTGCCTAGGCCCAAGTAGTTATTACCAGACACAAATCAGTCCTAAACAAACATACTTTATTAGAACAGCTGAGAATTACTTCATTCTCAGCTTAGTCCAAGTTAATTCCAAAACAAGTCCTTCAGAAAAAGTCCTTCGGCCTTATCACCAACCTTTGTCTTCTTTGGCACCCTGCCAAAGGCTTTTCTTGGCAAAGCCCCACAAAGTTCAGAAACAAGAGACACCGACAAGAAACAAATGTAGCAACGTTGCTTTCCTACAAAGAGCCCAGTAGGCGTTGCTGCTCTTTTAAGCCTGGGGGTTGGGAGACCCTGATCTAGAGGGTTGACAGGAGGCAGCTGAACCGGGAAGGCTTCCTTCCTCTAGAGAAACCATACCATCCTCTCCAGATTTTCTGGAAGCTGAGAAGAGGCCTCTGGGTTGAGTGCTGCAGAGCTACTAACGTCGGGCAAATGAGACCAGTTCTCATTCTTACTCTTAATTTTGTCTTTTTATTTCTGTTCCTGGATGTTGATACGTGCCGCTGTTGTTGCTCCCTGGGCTGTGGCTCTTGCTTTTATTTATGCCTTGACAGAAGCGGTTTATAAACTCATAAATAAATAAACAGACACGGCTCATAAAAAGATAACTTGATCGTTGCTAATGAACAAATAAGCCATCTTGTTGGCAGTCTCGACTTCAGCTTTCAAACCTTGTGGAAGAGCTCAAAGTCCGGCTATCATCCTCAGTCAAATTGCACACGTCGTGTAAAAGTGGTTTGAATTATAATATCATTACCGGATTCCTGTTTCCAAGATGCCTCGCCCTAGAGCCAAGAAAGAATGTGAGAAAAATAAATTATCCAAATGTCCTTGGATACTCTATGGGGTTTCATCTAAACAGAAAAAAATATCCCTAACTGTAAAAACCTTTCTGCAGATCAGCATCATAAATACTCAACTTCCATTCTCCCTCTCTCCCCCCCTCTCTCCCTCTCCCTCTCCCTCCTTCCCTCCGTGCATGACTACTGAGGTGTCAAAAAAAGTTACCACAATTCTTGGTTGTATAAACAGAGGCACAGAATCAAAATCACTTGAAGTATTAGCACCACTTTTTAGAACCTTATTTACAGCCGCACCTGGAACGCTGCATCCAGTTTTGGTCATCACCTTACAAAAAAAGATATTCAGACTTTGGGAAAAGTGCAAAGAAGAGCAAGTAAGATCATCAAAGGCCTGGAGACTAAAACGAATGAAGAACGGTTGCAGGAATTGGGTTTGGTTAGTCTAGAGAAAAGAAGGACCGGGGAGGGGGGAGAACATGATAGCAATGTTCCAGTATTTGAGGGGCTGCCACAAAGAAGAGGGGGGGGGGGTCAAATTAAAGCACCTGAGGGCAGGGCAAGAAAGAATGGATGGAAACTCATCAAGGAGAGAAGCAACCTGGAATTGAGGATAAACTCCCCAATAGTGAGAACAATTAACCAGTGGAACAGCTGGCCTCCAGAAGTTGTGGGTGCTTCATCCCTGGAGGCTTTTAAGAAGAGATACTGTCTAAAATGATATAGGGTCTCCTTAAGCAGGGGGTTGGAGTCCCTTACATCTTTGCTTTCATTCCATTCCATTCCATTTATTTTGTTCTGTTCTGTTCTGTTCTATTAACAACTTTCCGCTATTCCTTTATTCTATTCCTCTACTCTACTCTACTCTATTCTTTATTCCAATATTCTATTCTATTGTATTCTATTGTATTCTATTGTATTCTATTCTATTCTATTCCATTCCATTCCATTCCATTCCATTCCATTCCTTATCTTTATCTTTATCTTTATCTTTATCTTTATCTTCTTTATCTTTATTTGATTTATATACCGCCCTATTCCCGAAGGACTCAGGGCGGTGAACAGCCAAACAATAAAAATACACAATACAAAATTTAAAATAGGATAAAAACGAATTAAATAATTTGGCCCAGACAGATTAAAACACCCCAATCGTTTAAAACCAAATTAAAATTTTACCTATTTAAAAAGAAAAGGGGAAAAAGATTTAGGCCAGGCCTGCCTGGTGAAATAAAAAGGTCTTGAGAGCGTGGCGGAAGGTGCGCAGATCCGGGATCTTCCGTATCTCCAGGGGGAGCTCATTCCAGATAGTAGGTGCCCCCACAGAGAAGGCTCTCCCCCTAGGGGCCACCAGTCGACATTGTTTGGCCGACGGCACCCAGAGGAGCCCCTCCCTGTGAGAGCGTACTGGCCGGTGGGAGGGTATTGGTGGTTGTAGGCGGTCCCGTAGATAACCAGGTCCTAATTCCATTCCATTCTACTCTTAACTATTATTCTATTCTATTCTATTCTATTCTATTCTATTCTATTCTACTCTCTACTCTACTCTACTCTACTCTACTCTACTCTACTCTACTCTATCTATTCTAATTCTAATTCTAATTCTAATTCTATTCCTCTGCTCTGCTCTGCTCTGTTTTCTTTTCCACCATACCTATTCACCCATTCCTATTGTCTTTCAGGTGATTGGAGTCTCTTTCCCTCCTACAGAGAGTTAGAATAACTTCGGCCTTTAACACCGTCTTCTGTTATCAGGTCAAAGTCAACTTCCAAGGGGACGTCATTGATCGCGGAAGCACTAACCTGGGGATCAATCCAGCTGGCTTCACGTTGCACTCGGCCATCTACGCCGCCCGCCCGGATGTCAAATGCATCGTTCACATCCACACTCCAGCAGGAGCAGCAGTAAGAGAGTCCTCTTGTCTTCTAGCTCAGAAATAGCAAAAAGTGTTCATCGCAAGCCACCTAGTGCAGGCAGTCCTCGACTTATGGCAGTTCATTTTAGTGACCGTTTGAGGTTACAACGGCGTTGGGGGGGAAAAATGATGCATGGCCATTTTGCACTCTTTATGGCCGTTGCGACATCCCCACGGTCACCTGATTTGCGTTCGGGTGCTTGACAGCTGACTCACATTTATGTCCGTTGCAATGTCTGCAGGGGTCAGGCGATCTCTCTTTTATGACCTTCTGACAAGCCAAGTCAGACTAAGTCAGTAACTATCAGGTTACTAACTTAGCAACTTTGGTGATTCACTTAACAACTGAGGCAAGAAAGGTTGTAAGGTGGGGCAAAATTCACTTAACAAATTTCTCACTTAGCAACATAAATTCTCGACTCGGTTGTGGTCATAAGTTGAGGACTACCAGTCATAACAAAGGAGAGGGGCTATCAGTGTAGGACAGGGATGGGCAGCAATGACAATTTTACCATCTGTGGACTTCAAATCCCAGAATGCTTGAGGCAGCAGAGGTATGCTGGCTCAGGCATTCTGGGAATTGAAGTCCACCGGTTGTAAAGTTGCCATAATTCTCCACCTCTTATTTAGGAGAAGCCGTGTTGCCAAAAGGCCAGATCAGCTGCATGATAATGAATCATTCTTTCCATCCATCTACGGGTTGAAGTTGGATGTTCCCAGCAGAGTGAAACAATTTTCTGGACTGAGCCCACAAGCCACAAGTTTTCCATACTTCAGTAGATTACAGATTTTCAGAATAAACTTCAATACCGCATCCCCAACTTTACTCTTTTTTCCAAATCATCTTTTTAACGCTTTGGGTAAATATTAAAACGGGTCCGAAGGTTGTATCTTATGATTTATGGTTGTATTTTATGATTATTTGTGATTTATCATTTGTTGCTTGCATGAACACTGAGAGCTTATGTAGCAGAGACAGATTTCTTGTGTGTCCAATCACACTTGGCCAGTAAAGAATTTCTATTCCATTCCATTCCACCCCACCCCATCCCATCCCATCCTGTTCTATTCACTCCTCCCTTCATTCATTTATAGTCTATTTCTATTTCTATATTCCATATATTATATATTCTAATCTAATTTAATTCTTCATTCCTATTCTGTTCTATTCCATTCCATTCCATTCCATTTTTAATCTATTTTCTATTCTGTTCTGTTCTGTTCTGTCCTGTTCTATTCTTAATTCATTCCACTATTATTCTATTCCATTCTTATATTCAGTATTCTAATCTAATTCTTCATTCTGTTCTGTTCCATTCCATTCCACTGCACTCCACTCCACCCCTATCCGTCTTATCAGGATTTTTCAAAATGGCTGATCTCAGTCATGTGCCTCGGTTTTAATTTCCCATTAGTTTTTGATAATTTGCTTCCTCCTCAGAAATGAGGTTTAGAGATGTCTTTTCCAGATGGGAGAATTGTTCCCCCCTCCCCCCCTCCAAAGTTGTCTTTCCTTTGAGAACCGACATTTATAGGTAAGATGATAACCGATTCATATACTGCTGTCAGTAAAATCTGTGATAACATCCTCAGGTATCCGCGATGAAACGTGGCCTCCTGCCCATCTCGCCAGAGGCACTGTCTCTCGGAGAAGTGGCCTACCACGATTACCACGGCATTCTCGTGAACGAGGAGGAGAAAGTCCTGATTCAAAAGAATCTGGGCCCCAAAAGTAAAGTGAGTATCTACGCCATCCCATTTTCGAGGAACTGGCAGAAAACATGGAATTTGTCTGACTCCCAGCATCTTTGTCTCTGTCCTCGGCTCCTCCAGGTCCTCATACTCCGAAATCACGGCTTGGTATCTGTTGGAGAAAGTGTGGAGGAGGCTTTCTATTATATTCACAATTTGGTCGTTGCGTGTGAGATCCAAGTAAGCAACGTTATTTCTTGATTTATCTATTTCAAGTTGGTTTGGGAAACCGCGTAACCCAAAAGCACGCCTGTGGAAAAGGCGTAGCGGAATTTGAATTTAATATCGAGCATGTGACGAATCCAACCAAAGTAAGCACGGCCGAGACGATCCAATCACTGAATGCAGAACTTTATTGAGTACATCATTCCGCCACCGATGAGGGCAAAACCAGATCTGAACATTTCCCGCGCAAACTGACATAGTCAAAGTTCAGGTTCTCCCTCCCTCCCTCCAATTTTATCAGGTTACATTGTCCAATGGAGCCTGCTGCTATTGTTATCAAGCACAGCTATCTGGAACCTAAGTTTCATCTCCCCCTTCCTTCTCCCCATAGTTCGTTGGCAGTCTGAGAAGCGATAATAGTTGCGACAGCAAAAAGCAGCTTGGCAGGGGGAAAAAAAAACCTGCCGTATTTTTTTTTTTTTTTTGGCGTGGATTTAATTAAAGAGATAAATCCTACTAGAGGGCTTATAACGTGGCATGCAACCCAGATTAAAGCGGAAGGTTGGGGCTTGATTTATTTCTTCTAATTATTATTTGCTGTTTACTTTGCAGGTACGAACGCTGGCCAGCGCAGGGGGGGCAGACAACTTGGTCCTGTTGGATCCCAGCAAATACAAATCCAGGCCTCACTGCCACGAGTCTGCCGCGGGGGAGGGCACAGTGCCTCACCCCAAATGGCAAACTGGAGAACAAGAGTTTGAAGCCCTCATGCGAATGCTTGACAATCTGGTAAGCCTGCTGCTCCTCTATAGAGTCCGTCTAGGTGAAATGGGTAGCTGTACAAATATGATAAAGCGGATGGATGAGTGGATAGATGGGACAGACAGACAGATAGACCTCTCTTAATATCATGAAGCTCTTGTGGCTGACACCCTCAAGGTTTTGTTCTTCCTTAAGGAGGAATTTCTCTTCCCCCCTCCCCCACCCCGGTGGATTTGACTCCACTAGTCATTGCGGACTGTAGGGGGCGCTGCTCATTTCCGTTTCAAGGCCGCTGAGCCAGCCCTGTCCGAAGACATGTCCGTGGCACGAAGGCAGCATGAAGTCACAGAGCGCTGTTTCCTTCCAAAGTGGTATACCTATTTATCTACTCCCATTTTGCATCCTTTCCAACTGCTAACGTTGGCAGGAGCCGGAGCAAGTTAACGGGAAGCTCACTCCGTCATGCGGCACTCGGGTCTCGAACGGCTCCCCAGCCAACAAACCCAGCGTCTTTAACCGCTGAGCCACTGCGCTGGCCCTTAAGGAGAACGCAGTTGAGCAACGCAAGATTCAAAGCTTGATCATTCACCGCAATGCCAGAGGAATCTTTCAGCGATACTTAATGTTCCTTTTTCTCACAATAGAAGATAAGTTATCTGTAGCCTCAGGGTTGAATTTGTGGTTCAGGGTTGAATTTATCTGGCTAGTTGGGATAACTGCGAACAAAGCCAAGCCCAGAGACCGCTAAGAAGCCCACAATTCATTTTCTTGGAAATAATATCTGCAGAGTTTATTTCCACCTTCAGGGCAAGGTCCTTCACTCCTGATTTACTTGGTTTGTTCGGGGGAAAGTAGGACCACAAGGAAAGGCCTCGGCTACCACTTGTTGAAATGACCAGTTCCAAACTAAATTGTAAAAGCCTGTAGAGATTCTCAGTCATCCAGGTGATGTTTGTCCCAAAAGTTGTTTTTTTTTTTCAAGAGGCAACTGGACTTAATCTTGTCTTTTTCTTTGAAGAAGTTTTGCTTCTCATCAGTGGTGAAATCCAAATTGTTCTTCTACCAGTTCTGTGGGCGTGGCTTGATGGGCGTGGTGTGGCTTGGTGGGTGTGGCAGGGGAAGGATACTGCAAAATCTCATTCCCACCCCACTCCTGGGGGAAGGATATTGCAAAATCCCCATTCCCACCCCACTCTGGGGCCAGCCAGAGGTGGTATTTGCTGGTTCTCCGAACTGCTCAAAATTTCCGCTATGGGTTCTCCAGAACCTGTCAGAACCTGCTGGATTTCACCAATGCTTCTCATCCAAGGAGCTTCTCCAGCTTCAACTGGATGGTGGTGAGTGGGAGGATTTATATTCCTTGCAGACAGCTAGTCATTTGCATCCTTCAAGGATCCTCTGAAAGGATGCAAATGACCATCTGTCTGCAAGGAATATAAATCCTCCCACTCAGCACCATCCAGTTGAAGCTGAAGAAGCTCCTTGGATGAGAAGCGAAACGTCTTCAAAGAAAAAGTCAAGCCTCCTGAAATCCTAACCGTAGTTACTGCAAAGGGGGTTAGTGAGGAAGGGGGCAGATCCTCCATACAATCCATTATGCCTTCCAAAATCAGCGGGAAAGGGTGGAAAATTCCACAGCTGTCCATGCTTCAGGCCAGAGACCTCTCTTGCTACACATGGATGTTAAGAGTTCAATAACGTCACGAAGAACATGGGCCCAGGCAGCTGTTGCCCCAAGGGTGGGGGGCAGTTCTGGGCTGATCAGACCCAGGAGAGCCCAGGCTGAAGGCAAGTCTGAAGAACCAGCTCAAAAGGAAGGCAACACGACAAGGAGTGTTATGGCGCAGTGGTTAGAATGCAGTATTGCAGGCTAACTCTGCCGACTGCCAGCAGTTCGATCCTGACTGGCTCAAAGTTGTCTCAG